>JASDDO010000024.1:789471927-789954826 GCA_030015575.1 Agapanthus africanus | reverse complement strand
CCTAGATTAATGCATATCCATGCTACAGAGAAGTAACACGTAGCTACCGCACACTATGCCTTGACGGAAGCTAACAACCATAGCACGAATACTAGGCGCTACTTTTCTGAAATGACGGAGGGCTACGGCTGGTTTTTGGCGAAAAACCTTTAACGTAATGAACTTGATATCGTTGAAGGAATCCAAGGGTTTTTATAAATATATAGTGGCGAAAACTTTTGCTAAAGAGGTCACTCCCGGTGAAGAGATCTCGGCTCTTTCCCCGTCGAATGGAGTGCAGGATATCCCAAATTGAATACCACGATGCAAAGCTAAAATAATCGACTATAGTAAAGTTATTACGCTGACGCAAACTTTTACCCAAGGGGTCACTCCCGATGAAGGGATCTCGGCCCTTGCCTCGTCGAATGAGGTGCAGGATATTCTAAATGAATACCGCGATGCAAAACAAAAGTAAACATCTGTAATGTCAGTTTTTAAAAACTTGGTTCCAACAACATCATATATAGGTTTGTTTTATCCTTGCATTGATAAGAATCAATGCAGTCCCATCAATTAATCACACTAGAAAAGAACGAAAATAAAATGTACGTATATGCCATCCGCATTCGCCACTGGGTCCCGTCATCACCCGTTAGTTTACTTAACTAACGACAGAGCGGGGACCGGGCTAGCGCGGGTGCAAAACATATACAACATCTACTAGTATATATATATATATAACATTTGTCCCAGGCATGATATAAAGCAATATCATAGAAACATCACAGAAGCAACACAGAATGGTGGATAATCTGGAGCCCCGGGTTTCACTTGAGCCGCAAGTGAGACCCGACGTTGCCTATCGTGTGGATAGCCTGTGTAATGAAACCTAGACCCCTATGAGTGCGGCAAGTTACCCGCCAAAACCAGAAGCGAGGCAGCCCCCTTCAGCAACGTGAATGGACCACCCAGCACTTCACGGAATCCGGTAACTTGAGCATCCCTCCGTGGGTCATACCTATACCCCTTACGAGTGCGGCGAATAGCCCGCCAATTCTAGAGTAAGGTCCCCTCCGTCCCAACGCCATGAGATGCGGACCGGTTGCCCTCTAGAATCCGGCTATTCGTGCACCCCACCACGGGGTAATCCTAGTACAGAAAATAAAATAATATACAAGGATGACATCGACCTCAGCCCGGTCGTGCTCCAAAAGAATAATATACAAACTGGCAGTGACGGCAGTCCACATGTCGGACGCTTGCCCCGCAATATCAAATGTACAAATGAAATAAAACTGTACTAATATTGCACCATTGCTATCCACCACGACGATCCAACCAACATCACAGCACATCACAGAACATCAACGTGAATGTCACGTTCGCAAACCCGTCTAAAAGACATATAGCAATTAGATGAGTTTACCGATCAAATGACATTCACGATCGCAGAATATAATGTATATACTGTTAAACGCCCACTTAAAATATCGATCGACTAAGTTCCAAAATGGACCCAATAGCAAAACAACACTTTACTGAAACCTGGGCCAAAACAGAATATCACAAAAATCACAATTCCATGAAATAGAGCTACAGAAAAAATTTCGACGCCAGTTGCCACTATTCCGCCGCGGAACCGCCGCCGATGAGGGCTTATTGCGGCAGATCCGCGGCGCTTTAGTGGAATGATGAGCCCAAATTTTTTGTGTCCCCATAAAATAGCCTGCATGGATTTTTAAGATGCCTGAAATAATTTTTTGACCATATTTGAAAATCGACAGCAAACTGATAATTGGAATCGTGTTTTTGGAAACTTTGGTCGATCGATCTTTTAAGCACGTCTAAACAAGCTAGTAAGGGGTTTAAAGGGTGTCTCTGATACCATGAAAGGTTCCGGTAGCGCCCCGGCCGTCGAAACGCGGCCAAAATGCGGAACAAAAATTTTCTAAACCGGCGCTACCGCTACCCGAATCCTGGATCGACCTTAAACCCTAAACTAGCAAACTAACTAAGAGTTAGAATCGTTATACCGAGTTGATCTGAGTCCTTCGGTCTTCATTCCAAGCTCCTAGCGGTCCTTTGATGATGTTTGGTTGCCGGTCTTCCTTCGTCTCCGATGATCTACCCGAGGGAAACGGCGCGAGCTCCAACCTCGTCGAACGAGGTAACCGACGCTCCAACGTCGCTAGCGATGGAGAGTGGGGGTGTATGAAAGTGTCACTATGATTTCCCTCTCATCCATGTGCTCCATGGAGCAACTCAAGAAGAAGAATGAATGAGGTGATGAAAACTTAGCATGAGGCAAAGGAAAATGGCCAAGTTTCTTTTTGTGAATGAGAGAGTGAGGGAGTAATGCAATTGTAATGAATAATCATCAAATGAAATCCACCCCCAACCATAATGGCCGGCCCCCCTCTCTCATTCACCAAAAGAAAAATATCATTTCCTTTGTTTAATTTTATTAAACAAATGCAACCATACCTAAAGACCATGCTTTGACCCATGCCTTTGCCTAGTCACCTTTTTCACCTCATTTCCTAATTGATTTTCTAAAGGAAAATCAATAATGAGGTGGCATTTTCTTCTAGAAGCTATTCCGTACAAAATACGGAATACTTTCCGGTACATGTACCGAAATATATATACGCGTATTCGTACCAAAATACGAATAGCCGAGAGAGAAAACGAATAGTGAACAATAATACTAGAATACGTATATAAAAATACATATATAAATTATTAAATCAAAACCTGATTTAATAAATCCGGCTTAATCCTAAGCCGCTAGTATTATCAACCGTCCGATTAAAGTCTGTGCAGCAAGTGCACATATTTAATCGGACACCCGTATGTACCAACATACGACATGTACACCATATCGCCTGAACCGCGAAAACCCTCTGTGTGTGACTCTAAAGACTCGTCAATACGCTGGCAGTGGGTTTAACCACAAGCACGTCAGCGGTACTAGCTGTACGTAACGGCTACCCAGGTATTGAGCGAAAGAGAGGCCGATGAGCAAACTCATCCTGAACCCCTACTGAGCCTGTCAGTGACAATATCCGTACAGTCCGGTCTGTTCGTCTAAGAGTATCGCATATCGAGTCTAGGGGGGTGGATGAAGTCAGGCCCCAACAACGCGATATTTAGTGTCGGTATGAAATCTATCACCACCTGAGAAACTATCGATCCTGGATCGATAATTCTCGTCCACCGTGGCCACGGATTTATGGTGATGGCCATCCGTACACAACGCGACATCAACCCCCAATACCGGGAGAGACGAATCCCCGACGATCCGATCACTGCCTCCATGTGGCTCGGGACTGTACCCAACTAAAACCTGTTTGCACGACTCCTTTAAGCCGTGGTAGGGTAGTAATCAAAGCACAGCGGGAACTCACACGAGACAAATGACGATCTCAGGTCGACAGACTAACCTGTACACATGTCACCTGGGAACTGCTATCTGACAATAGGTATAATACCAACTAGCAGGTTCTCGGCGAGTCCGTCCAGTGTACTCATAACCCAATGAGCACCTGTATACTATCTTAGGTGAACAAAATAACATCAATGGCTTGTGAGATCTGGCCACTGCTCCTCGTCGGGGTCTCGATCAGTATACACCAGTCTACACTGGAGTATCGATGCCCGGTCTCGATACTCCAACGACTAGGGACATTTAAGGATGTGCTTATAGACCCCCAGCTCCCACGTATGTGATCGCCATCACAATGCTGGCAGTCAAGCAAGAATCCTATGGGCTCTATCAATATGTATATGATGATAAAGACAAACCAGATAGTATACTATCATCTTGAGTATGACTGTTTTATCGGTATAGGTCTTGCCTCAATCATCATAATCACAAGTCCGCGACTATGATAATTTTCTTGAGGGCACTATAGCCAACAGTATTCGAGGACATCTCGGGTTTACCGACAAAACGAGATGTAGAGTTCGCGATCGATCTTGTTCCTGGTGCAGCGTTAATCTCAAAGGCGTACTATCCAATGGCACCGGTGGAGTTGGAAGAAGTAAAGAAGCAGGTTACCGAATTACTTGAGAAGGGTTGGATTCGCAGCAGTAATTCACTTTGGGGAGCTCCAGTTCTTCTAGTAAAGAAGAAAGATGGCACACGGAGAATGTGCATCGACTATCGAGAATTAAACCGGGTGACTATTAAGAACAGGTACCTGATCCCTCGCATTGGCGAATTGTTCGGGCAACTTAATGGCACGAGGATATTCTCGAAGCTGGATTTGCGATCCGGATATCATCAGGTCGGAGTTAAACCAGAAGATATTTGTAAGACTGCGTTCCGAACTCGGTATGGACATTACGAGTATTTAGTGATGCCATTCGGAGTCACGAATGCATCGGCGATATTTATGGACTTGATGAACCGAAACTTCTCACCGTTCTTAGACCAGTTTATAGTGGTGTTCATCGATGATATTCTGGTCTACTTGAGGAGCATAGAAGAGCATGTAGAACACTTGAAGATCACACGGCAGACATTGTGGCAAAAAAGATTATATGCAAAGATAAGCAAGTGCGAATTTTGTAGTGAAGAAGTGAAGTTCTTGGGGAATGTCGTATCCGGAAGTGAAATCGCCGTTGATTCCGAGAAGATTGCAGCAGTTCAAGATTGGCCGATTCCGAAGAACGTTGCTGAGATCAGAAGCTTTCTTGGACTTGCTGGATATTACAGAAGGTTCGTGGAGAATTTTGCCCGTTTGGCTGAGCCTTTAACCAAGCTTACGCGAAAAGAAGTACCGTTCGTATGGACGGATAGATGTGCGTCAGCTTTTGAAGCGTTGTATGGTCACAAGTGTCGCTCACACCGTTTGTTGGGATGATATTGGAGAGCGAAGACTGTTGGGACCGGATTTGATCATGCAAATAGTTGAGAAAGTTAATACCATCCGGAATCATATGAAGGCAGCACAAGATCGGCAAAAGAGTTGGGCCGATACATCAAGAAGACCTCTAGAGTTCACTGTTTGTGATCTTGTGTTCTTGAAGATATCACCTACTAGAGGAGTGATTCGTTTTGGGAGTTGAGGAAAGCTTAGTCCTCGATTCGTAGGGCCTTTTGAGATTTTGGAGCGTGTTGGAGAAGTGACTTATCAATTGGCTTTACCACAATCTTTGGCGACTGTTCATGACGTGTTTCATGTATCTCAACTTCGTAAATATGTTCGAGATGAAACACACGTTAACTGTACGAGAGGATTTGACCTTTGAGGAACGACTGGTGTCGATCGTTGATCGAAGAGAAAAGGTCCTTAAGAATAAGGTTATCCCTCTCGTACTTGTTTCTTGGGGGAATCGCTCGCATGGAAAATTAACTTGGGAACGTGAAGATGAAATTCGACAGAAGTTTCCATATCTGTTCTTGTAGTTTCTTGGTTGTTTATCTTTTCTTGTTCTTGGAATTTCGAGGACGAAATTCATTTTGTAGTTGGGTATAATGTAACACCCTAGTTCATTTATACCAATTCCAGTTCGCGTATTTCTTTAATTATGGTATTTTCCTGATTTACTGTATTTTGGGTGCAAATATTATATCTGACATTTGTATTAGCATCCGACCTGACCCGGGCGTGTTTTGGAATATTTTTGTATCCCGCCAAATTCAAATTTATTAAATATTTAAAATTTATTTAACCATTTAAAATTTCGTTTAACAGTTCAAATTTTATTTAAACTAACTAACTAAAATATTCTATCAATTTTATCCTAACAATATTAACAAACACTCTCTCTCTCTTTCCTTCTCTGCTCGTGGCCCCCACACAGCAGAACCACCCTCTCTCTCTCTCCTCATTCTTTCTCTCCTTCTTTCTCTTCCCTCACAGTCTCTCTTTCTCTGTCCCCACTAGCCGACGATTTTCTTTCTCCTCCCTCTCTCTCTCTCCTCTCGAAGATACTGTAGGCACCTCGGATGTGGTCACTGCCTACGTGATCGCGTCACCTCCCTTAACAACCTCCTACACTTTCTCCTTCTTCTTCTTATTTAAATCCAGACCTCCATGACGAGAACCCATTACCACAACTCCTCTGCTCTCTCAACCCTCACCCTAAAAAATCATTGCCTCCTCCTCGTCACCATCTCTTCCTCCTTAGCCATCTTCTTCATCCCCCGAGCTCCCCTGCACACACCCTGCACCCATCTAAACAAGCACCACCACCTCACCTCGTCGCCGACGACCTCTCGCCGTCACCTCCTCATTCTTCTCCTCTCCTTCCTCTCCTGTGTGCTTCTCATACACCAATCCCTGCACCCCAACAGACAACATCCCAGCCAACACCACTCGGCCCAAACCCTAACAGCAAACCCTAGATTGCTGGAGCTCTGTTCACCGCCGTTGACACCATCACCCCCTCTCTGCAAACATAGTGCACAACCACAATAAGCCAATCCCTCTTCCTTCTCCTTTCTTCTTCCTCTTCTTCTCTTCTTTTCTTTTTATTTTCTTTAATTCTTGAATCTGTATAGATCGCCGGAGCCATGACGTCGCTGCCGTTCCTGACGACCCAGATGACGTACCTTACCTGCGTGATCACCCACTTGCATTACTTGGACCTGTTCCGTATGCCGTGTGTGCGTTGCGACATTTTGCCGACGTCGAACGTACCGAACATATCCGTTTCGTGATCCGTCTAGGCAAGTTAATCTTGCTACATGCTATACTACTACAGTCTATGACTATGAAAATTATAATACCCTATAATGATTATTTATGCACCCCATGATGTCCGTATGCATCCGTTCATATCATTTCAGATCTAGGGCATGAAAACCTATCTTGTTACATACTATACTACAATATACTGCATGCAATTGAATATAACAGTTCATATTGTTTAAATTGTGCATTCCGTATTTACCAGTTTATCATTTTACGGTTATATAATATCCGTTTGCATCCATATCATATAAAATACATATAGCTGCATCTACAGATCTCATTAATAACATAATACTGTTATTTTAACACCCCATGTTTAATAAAGTGCATCCTAATTAGTATTAGAACTATTAAAGGTAACCCTAATCGATAGTATGCATCCATGTCATTGATTGAGTATCTATTTGCATACTATTCATATTATTTCATTTTATTAGTACTTCATACTTGATTTTATGCACCCATATTTGCTACAGTTTGATTATGAGCACCCGCTTGATACCTGTCCACTACTTGACATGACCTGGTGCACCACTACTTGACATGACCTGATACATCATTACTTGACATGACTTGATGCTTGTATACTACCTGACATGACCTGATGTATCACTACTTGACATGTTACCTGATCCTGTTTCTAATACCGACAATCCTGACATGTTGTCCCGATGGACATATCCTGTTGTCTGTATAGACAAACCTGTTCCTGCTTGATTCCTGTGTTGGCATTAGCTTCAGATTTATCAATACCTAACTTGAACATATAACTTGGGGGTATGGGGAAATCAATGATGAAACCTGACTTGTAACTCGACAGTTCGATGCTTATACTGATCAGTTTTTGGGGGGCTAGGCCAGTCCCGGGATGATGTTGCTGACATCATTCGTCTGTACATATTTCCTTTTTGTGCTTAGCGGCACGTCTCGGATTCAGCCCCGAGAGTCTGGACCATGGTCCCGGGTATGCACGGGATACTATTGAGTTACATCGACGATTCATTAATTTGATTTCAAAGACTTGAGAGTAATTAACCCAATATCTTAGTTCAGATTACTTCACCCGCACGTCACATATACTTATACCCTTCACTGTTCCTTATTCGTGATACTGTTATACTCTTGTTACTGTTTATATACATACCTGCATGTCTTGTTACCTCCTGATTGTTCTATTGTTGATATTATGATGCACTGACGTCTGGGTTTTGCATGGCCCAGATCAGCTATCTCTGACACGAGCCGTTCAGGAGTATCTCAGTCAACAGGCCGAGCAGTGAAGACTTGTTAGTATTCTAGTTTAGTTTTCCTTTCAGTATTGTTCTATTTCCTGATGTGAGCCCGTATTTGGGACATACATTTCAGATTATTATTGTACTTGGATCTATTGCTTCCGCATTTATTTCATGACTCTTTCATTCTGGTTTATGGACATGTATTATTACTGTTCTTGATATCACTAGACAACCGTAATGTGACTGTGGAAGGATCTTTCCTAGCCACAGGTAGCATGGTTGGCTCTGTCACGTGCCGATCTTAGCGCACTCTGGGAAGCGGGGCATGACATCTGTGACAAGAATCCTTTGACTGGTTGTAGCATAGGAATGTCATTTCCTATCAAGAGAATGTCATCCACGTACAAGACGAGGAATACCACAATTCTCGCTACAATCTTACTATAGATGCATGGTTCATCTGGATTTTTGATAAAGTCGGATTTTTCGACCGTCTCATCAAAACAGATGTTCTAACTCCGCGATGCTTGCTTTAATCCATAAATGGATTTGAGCAACTTGCACACTTTCCCGCTGCTCCCACTCTGATTGAAACCCTCTGGCTGATTCATATAGACGCACTCTTCCAAATTACCATTTAGAAAAACGTGCTTTACGTCCATCTGCCAAATCTCATAATCATGGAAGGAAGCAATGGTAAGAAGGATCCGAATGGATTTGAGCATAGCCACTGGAGAAAAGGTTTCATCATAGTCCAAATCAGGTCTTTGACGAAAACCTTTTGCAACAAGTCTGGCCTTATAGGTTTCAACCTGTTCATCTACACCAATCTTCTTTCTGAAGATCCATTTGCATTCTACGGGTTTTACCCCTTCTGGAGTAATGTCCAAAGTCCATACTTTGTTGGTGTACATGGACTCTATCTCAGTCCGCATTGCATCTGCCATTTTACCGAGTCTCCGCTCTGAATGGCTTGCTGGAAGCTAGTTGGCTCATCATTGTCGATGATGCAATCCTCTCTATCCCCGTCTACGAGAAAACCGTAGTATCTCTCGGGCGGATGAGACTGCCTACTAGTCCTATAGAGTGGAGCAGGGATGTCATGTTTTTTCGAAACCTCTAATTCTACCATACTTTCAGTAATAACTTGTGGTTCTGGAATTTCTTCCAGTTCTATTGCGCTCCCACTAGTTTCTTTTTCCAAAAATTGATTTTCCAAAAGTGGGCATGACGAGAAACAAAAACCTTTTGTTCCTCTGCGTAATAGAAAAGATATCCCCTGGAGTTCTTTGGGTATCCCATAAAGTTACACAGTACTGAGCGTGCCTCGAGCTTGTTCGCATGCTGCTTTTTGACAAAAGCTGGACATCCCCATATCTTCAGGATTTCTTCCCTCTCCACATCTGATATGGTATGGTTGGCACAGTCTTGGTAGGAACCTTGTTCAAAAGATATGCAGCTGATTCTAGTGCATAACCCCAGAAGGATCGTGATAACTCAGTGTTACCCATCATGGAACGTACCATATATAATAGGGTTATATTCCACCTTTCCGATACACCGTTGTGTTGTGGTGTGTATGGAGGATTAAGCTGAGAGAGAATTCCATTCTCTTTTAAGTAACCCAGGAACTCGGCACTTAAGTATTCACCACCTCGATCAGATCTAAGTGTCTTGATACTTTTGCCGGTTATTTTTTCCACTTCATTCTTATATTCTCGGAATTTCTCAAATGCCTCGGATTTATATTTCATCAAGAATACATATCCATACATAGAGAAATCATCCGTAAAAGTAATGAAATAGGAATAACTACTTCTAGCATGTGTAGACATTGGAACACACACGTCGCTGTGTATGAGTCCTAAGAGCTCGCTCGCTCTTACCCCGTGTCCAGTGAACGGAGTCTTTATCATCTTTCCTATGAGACATGATTGACAAGTTGTATAAGACGGATATTCGAACGGATCCAAATATCCCTATTTATGTAACTTCGCCAACCTTGTTTTATTGATGTGACCCAGTCTACAATACCATAAGAAAGCCTTATTTAATTCTGGAGACTTTCTTTTAAGTGTGTTCTAGACATTGAAAACTTGAGCTTGATTTAACACGTATATACCGTCCTCTAGTGTACCTGACCGAATCAAACCATGATTAAGGTGGATGTGGACCACATCGCTTACAAATGTATAATCATATCCTTCTTTAGAAAGTAAAGATACTGATATGATATTACGAGCTAGACTAGGTACACACAAACAGTTACGTAAAATCAATATCTGCCCACTTGTCAATCCTAGGTGATATTCCTCTACGGATACGGTGTCCATGCTCATTCCGTTAGCAACCCTGAGAGTCATATCACCTGCTTTGATAACTCTACGGTTTCTTAAAGCCTGTAATGAATTACAGATATGAGATCCTGATCCGGTATCTAGTACCCAGGAAATAGAGTTAATTGACATACAGTTTTCAATTACAAATACACCCGTAGCCGAAGCCACAACGTGCTTCGGATTCTAGATTCTGGCTTTCCAAGCCCTGCATTCTTTCTGCAAATGCCCTTTCCTGTGACAATAGGAACATCCCTCCTTCCCTACTGTTAGCCCCGAAACTTTTGTCATGCCCTTTCCTTCTACCTTACTGACACTGCCTATCGGTCGGTGGATGCCTTCTTCTTCTCTCCCTTGGCTTTCGCCTTGGATCTAGAAGAGGAAGATTCCCTAATAAGTAGAGCGGGTGTCTTCCTGGATTCCTTCAGGGCGTAAGTAGAAGGGAGGGACTGTAGAATCAAGTTAGTACATCTTTCTCTTCTAAATCCAAGGCGAAAGAAGATTGCTCTCCATATAAATCTTTGTTATGGAGGAAGAAAGAAGCTAAGTTCATCTTCTCGTGCTGCCTCTGGTGTTCACTATTCATTGAGCCTAACACGAGGCACTTGGCATTCGCACTGTCTTTTTCCCTTGTCTTACGGATATCAACATCTGCGACGGTGGAAACTGGACCTGAGACGGTGGGGGCTTTAGTAGTAAGGAGGTGGCCCAGCTTGTCATAGGTAATGGACATCTGGACAAATCTTTGCCAATCAATATAGTTTGGCCCAATCAATTTATTATCTAGTTGTAACCTAGGTCTGGTCACCTAGTCGCTGCAATTAAGAGAGAGAGGAGAAACACTCAGCATGAAGCTCTTGCAAGTTTAGATTGGTTTTTAGTTTATCTAAAAAGGATGGCTCCCACTGTATCTCGAATCCTTTCTCAAAGCATAAAAGAAGAATTAGTCAGGATTAATCTCACCCTACAATACCTGCTTAACCTTTCAGCCAGGTTGGTGTTGGTACTTCGAGGGAGGTTTTCCAACGCTTTCGTGAAGTTTCTTAATTAGATAACCTCTTTTTTCTGGAGGCGTAGCCCCGCTAACACTGTTCTAGACACCTACTTCGTTTATAGCATTGATTGTTTTAGTGAAAAAATCTCTCGAGGAGTAGCGGATACTCACAGTAGGATCGGGATCCAAATATCATTGTGTGATAATCCTGAAGGAATCCTACCAAAATTATCACACTCCAAATAGTATGCAACACTAGCAAATTTCAGTTTCTTTAGAAACCCCCGATGTGGATTTTTGCCCCAAGCTCTTATGACCTTGACGAAGGCCAATATATCATAAGTCGCAAGTCAAGTTCTACCCGTCATTGTCCAGGTTAATTTGAACCCACCCGTACATACCCTTGACGAAGGCTAAAATAGTAGCACGACTGTCCCAAGCCATGCATCTATCTATGCTACAGATGAATACCCAGCAGCTACCAATCACTATGCATTGGCGAAGGTCAAAATACATAGCTTGAATACTACTGAATACCCATCAGAAATGACGGAGGGCTACGAATGGTTTTGGTGAAACCGTGAACGTAATGAACTTGATTTAGTCGAAGAAACAATGATAGCTTTTAAAGGAGTGGTTTAGGCTCCGCTTTTAAAAGTTACTTTTTGAAGAAAACCGAGTGGTTTTGAAACTGTTCCAACGATTCAGCTTTGGCTTGTTTGCTTTACATTAATCAATTAACACAGTCCCACCATTTACACCTACCATTGCAGAAAGAAACGAAAATACCACGTACGCTTACGCCATCCGCATTCGCCACTGGGCCCCGTCTAACATTGTTAGGTTAACTAACGCCAGAGCGGGGGCTGGACTAGCGTGGGTGCAAAACATAAGCAACGTCTACTATATAGCATATATATAATATCCATTTGTCTCACACAATAATAGACATTCCAGATCACAGATGAACATATTAGATATATTAGGAATTCTGCGTTTCGTTTAAGCCTGTAATGAAAGATGGATTCTACGGTTGTGATGAATAGCCAAACCCCACTCTAGACCCCTACGGGTGCGGCAAACTACTCGCCAAATTCCTGAAGTGAAGCAGCCTCTCTCAGTAAAATGAGTAGGCTACTCGGCACTTCAAGAACCCGCTAGTTTGTGCACCCTACCTTGGGTCTATCCTAGAAGCATAAAACAGTAAAAGAAATAATACAACGGTGGCTACAACTTCAACCCGGATGTGCCCCGTAAAATAATATTACATTACTTTACAATTTACATCGAATGAAAGAAAGAAAACTCTCTTCTCACATCCCCGGCTATTCATCATCGACAATCCAATATTCCATATACACAAACCACAACAGCAACACAGATATGTGCAACCCCAACTAATCGACGTATACCAATTAGCAGAAGTTTACGAACACATATAACAACTGAAACATGTTAAACGACGTTAAAACTGCGACTTCAAATACTCCGTATTGCCACAACAGAAAGATAACAGTATATGCAAACTTGGTAAAATCAAACACCACCTGAAACCCTAAATCCAAGAGATAAGAATACAGAACAAAACCCAAGACAAATCTCCATACTTCAATCGGTGAAGCCGGTCATTTTGGCACTTTAGCAGGCCAGAGTATGGTGGAATTGCCTCATTTTTTTCTGTGTTCATCTCACAACTAAAGGAGCACTCTGCAATTGTTTAAAAAAATTTAGAGCCTCTGAAAAATTCGACAGAAACCTGGATCTATGTTTCGATATTTCAGAGTTATTTCGGTTTCGTAGTTTTACACGTTGTCTATGTTGGCTATAGTACCCTCAAGGCAATTATCATAGTCGCAGGCAGGTGATTATGATGATTGAGGGAGGATCTATATCGGTAGAACAGTCTTACTCGAGATGATAGTATGCTATCTGGTTTATCTTTATCATCATGTACAACATTATGTGGTATTATAGATCACTATTACATGTTGATAGAGCCCAAAGGATTCTTGCTTAACTGCCAGCAGTATGATAGCGATCATATATATGGGAGCTGGGTGGTCTATAATTACATCCTTAAATGTCCCTAGTCATGGAAGTTTCGAGACTGGGCATCGATACTCCATAGTAGACTAGTGTATACTGATCGAGACCCCGACGAGGGGCGGTGGCCGGTCTCACAAGCCATTGGTGTCAGTTTGTTCACCTAAGTTGTATACAGGTGCTCATTGGGTTATGAGTACACCGAACGGACTCTCCGAGAACATGCTAGTTGGTATTATACCTATTGTCAGATAGCTGTGTTGGTTATAGTGCCCTCAAAGTCAATTATTAGATCGCAGGCACGTGATTGCAATGATTGAGGAGGACTTATACCGGTAGGACAGTCTTACTCGAGATGATAGTATGCTATCTGGTTTGCCTTTATCATCGTGTACAGTTTTAGGTGACTGTTCACTATTACATGTTGATGGAGCCCTTAGGATCCTGCTTGACTACCAACAATATGATGGCGATCATATACGTGAGAGTTGGGTAGTCCATAAGCACATCCTTAAAAATGGTCCCTAGTCGTGGGAGTTTCGAGACAGGGCATCGATACTCCGGAGTAGACTAGTGTATACAGTCGAGACCCCGATAAGGGGCGGTGGCCGGTCTCACAAGCCACTGGTGTCAGTTGGATCACCTAAGATGTATACAGGTGCTCATTGGGTTATGAGTACACCGGACAGGGCTCGCCGGGAACCTGCTAGTTGGTATTATACCTAGCGTCAGATAGCAGTTTCCTGGTGACATGTGTACAGGTTAGTTCATCGACCTGAGATCGTCATTTGTCTTGTGTGAGTTCCCACTGTGCTTTGATTACTACCCTACCACGGCTCAAAGGAGTCGTGCAAATAGGTTTTAGTTGGGTACAGTCCCGAGCCACATGGAGGCAAGTGAGCGGATCGGCAGGGGATTCGTCTCTCCCGGTATTGGGGGTGAGATCGCGCTGTGTCTAGGAGAGCCATTACTCATAGCCCTCGGCCGAGGTAGGAGATTTACTAGTAGGTACTCCAGTAGTATCTCAGGGTGTTCTGGGCTACACCCTGACATGACTTATACCGCTATTGGGGGTCTGACGTTACCAACCCCCTAGGCCCGATATGCGATACTCATAGATGAATGGACCAGACTGTATGTAAATTGTTACTGATAGGCTCAGTAGGGTTCCAGGATGAGTTCGTTCATCGGCTTCTCTTGAGGTCAGTACATGGGCAGCCGTTACGCACAGCTAGTGCCGCTGACGTGCTTGTGGTTAAACCCACTGCCAGGGTACTGACGAGTCTTTAGAGTCCCCCACAGATAATTTTCCAAAGTTCGGGCGAAACGTTGTAGAGGCCGTATGGTTTTATGGCAGGGTTCGGAAAATGCACGTGCATTTATGCACGTGTCATATTTCGGGCAGATAATACTGGTGGGCTTTGGTTTAAGCCGGATCCATGTATTATATTGAGTCGGAATATTTTTGTCTCTCGTATTTGTATTCGGTCGAAATACGGATACAAGTATGTATATACAGGTGTGGGTATTTTCGTAATCCGTTACAAGAATATTTTAGAAGATGCATTTCTTTTTGGATTAATAATTTTGGTTTAAATGATTATTGGATTTTGGAAAGGGTGACTCATTATGGATGACACATTTATTCTAGCATGTTCATTAGTGACTCATGCTAATGAGTCACTAAGTGAGTCATGAAGAATTAATGGTGTTTTGTTTTGTGAAGAGATATTTGAGGAGATATTTTCATTAGATATTTCTCTTTGGTTTTTGATAAAAGAGGAGAACCTCATTCATCTATTCACATGAGAAGAAAATAAGAGAGAGGTGATTATGCTTGAGTTCCTTTTGCTCTCTTGATTTTCTTGAGTTCACCATTTCCAAACCCCAGCATCTTCTTCAACCTCCACCCTAACCCTTTCATGTGATGAGAACCCTAGGGTGTTTGAGACAAAGTATTCTACTCGTTCTCTACTTCATCTTGGTCATCTCTTTTAGCAGACTTGATGACCGAATTGTCTCGGTATAGAAGCGGGAGCCCGTTTAAAGATCCGTAGATGTGGTGCCACCTCGACGAGGAGCAAAGAGATCGGAGTTGCCGTGAGGAGCGTGGGATGATGGCTAAAGACCGAAGGACTCGGATCGATCGGTATAGCCTTTCTACCTCTTTACAGTTTGTTAGTTTAGCGTTAATGGCAAGATCCGGGTTATAGTATACGATAGCGCCAGTTATAAAAGTTTTTGTTCCGCGTTTGGCGTCAGAATGACGGCCGAGGCGCTACCGTAGACTTACATGGTATCAGAGCCACGCCATTAACCTTTACTAACTTGTTCTAACACGTTTAAAATATCGATCGAACGAAATTTCCGAAACCGCATTTTCTTGTGTAAAGTTTTTGTCGAATTTTATTTATGGTCTAAAAATTATTTTGAGCATCTCAGAAAATCGAGCAGGCGTTTTTAAGAATTCTGATGAAATTTGGTCGACTGAAGCCACTGTACTGCCGCGGAACCGCCGCACAAACCATGGTTTGGCCGCGGTTCCGCCGCCAGTTTGTGGCAACAGTACTCCATATTTCTTCAAGGTGTTCTACATAGGGAATTGTGGTTTCTGGAATATTATGTTTGGGTCCAGATTTTTTTAGTGTACTGCAGATGTACGTGGGGCCTATTTCGGGAAGTTTTGTCGATCGGAATTTTAAACTTGTTAGTTTACAGTACTTACATTATATCTCCGACCGTGAATGTCATTCGAGCGGTAAATTGCGTCTAATTGCTATAGTTCTTTTAGACGGGTTTGCGAACGTGACATTCGCGTTGATGTTCTGTGTTGTGTTGTGATGTTGCGGATTTGTCGTGGTGGATAGCTATGTGCAATGGTAGTGCAGTTTGGATTTATTTGTACATTTGATATTGCGGGGCGAGCGTCCAACATGTGGACTGTCGTCACTGCCTGTTTGTATAATATCTTTTGGGGCACGACCGGGCTGAGGTCGATGTACCCGTTGTACATATTTTTCATTTCTGTACTAGGTTTACTTCGCAACGGAGTGCACGGATAGCCGGGTTCTGGAGGGCAACGGGTCCGCATCTCATGGTTTTGAGTGGCAGAGGGCCTCACTCTAGAATTGGCAGACTATTCGCCGCACTCGTAGGGGGTACAGGTTGACCCAAGGAGGGGTGCCCAAGTTCACGGATTCCGTGAAGTGCAGGGTGGTCCATTCACTTTGCTGTAGGGGGCTGCCTCGCTTCAGGTTTTGGCGGGTAACTTGCCGCACTCGTAGGGGTCTAGGTTTTCGTTGCACAGGTTATCCACACGACCAGGGGAACGTCGGGTTTCAGCAGCGGCTCTGTGAAACCCGGTGATCCCAGATTATCTGTATTGTTCTGTGATGCTTATTACTTTTCTGTAATGTTGCATATTATCACGCCTGGAGCGATTATTGTATATTGGTATATATACTAGTAGATGTTGTATATATTTTGCACCCGCGCTAATCCAGTCCCCGCTTTGTCGTTAGTTAAGTAACCTAACGGGTAAAGACGGGACCCAGTGACGAATGCGGATGGCATATACGTACATTTTATTTTCGTTCTTTTTTGGTGTGATTAATTGATGGGACTGCGTTGATTCTGATCAATGCAAAGGAAAACAAACCTGTTTGGACGTTGTTGGAACAGTTTTAAAAAGTGTTATTACAAAGACGTTTTCTTTTGTTTTGCACAGTGGTATTCAGTTGGAATATCCTGCACCTCATTCGACGAGGCAAGGGCCGAGATCCCTTCACTGGGAATGACCCCTTGGGCAAAAGTTTGCGTCAGGGTAATAACTTCACTATAGTCGATTACTTGTTGCTTTGCATCGCGGTATTCAATTGGAATATCCTGCATCTCATTCGACGAGGAAAGAGCCGAGATCCCTTCACCGGGAGTGACCTCTTTAGCGAAGGTTTTCGCCACTATATTTTTATAAAAAGGTATCAGGTTCCTTCAGCGAGATCAAGTTCATTACGTTAAAGGTTTTTCGCCAAAAACCAGCCGTAGCTCTCCGTCATTTCATATGAATGATCAGTAGTATTCAAGCTATGTTGGTTTTGCCCTTAGTCAAGACATAGTGATTGGTAGCTGCTGGGGTGTTCACATGTTCCATAGATAGATGCGTTGGTTTGGGACAGCCATACAGCCTTGTTGGCCCTTAGTCAAGGGTGAGTACGGGTAGGTTCAAATTAACAAGATAATGATGGGCAGAACTTGACAAGTGACTTATGATTTGTTGGCCCTTAGTCAAGGTCATAAGAGCATGGGGCAAAAATCCACATCGGGAGTTTCTAAAGAAATTGAAACTTGCCAGGCATGCGCATACCTTCTGGAGTGTGATAACGTGAGTGGATTCCTTCACATTATCATGCGATGAGAGTTGGATCCCGATTCCCACTGATGAGTTAGTTTACTCTTCGGGTGATCCCGATTGATTCTTCTTTCAGGTTTGGAGGAGAATTTGACAGTACAGTGGGAGGTTTCCTGATTAGATAAAGTGATAACCATTCTGATCTAGGTTAGAGTGCACGCAGAGTGTTTCTTTTCTCTCTCTCTTTGGCAGCGACCTTTGACCGACCCTAAACTATGACTCAGTAACCAAGTTGACCGAACTTTCTTAAAATACTGGCTTTTGGATTGTCTAAGTTGCATAAGTCATTGCCGCTCCTTCTTTTACTCTTTGCATTTCTCAGAACACTTCGTATCACTACGAACATCCACTTTCATTGGATAGATCCATCGTATGGTTATATACGAACTCGAAGGGACTTCTTCGAGGATGGATCCAGGTTTAGGAGAAATTGAATTGGTTTATTCGGTTGTCTTTTATCATCACCTTCTCTCAGGTTGCGAGGGCTCCTGGTTTAGGAGAGTACACCTATTACGCTTATTAGATAGCCTTCTTCCAAACCATAGGCAGGTGCCGAAAGGTAGGGAATGAAGAAAACCAATTAGCCTAAATAGGGTGTACAGAAGGTAATAAGTAAAGACAAAATAAAGGGATTAGAAAGAGAGCAAAGTAAATTGCGACTGCTATCATTCACGACCAAACCGCGTACTTTATCGCCACTCCTACTTCACCTTTGCTTTTTTTCCCAGTTCGGGAGAAATAGAATAAGCTATTAGTCAGTTGTCTTTTATCATCACCTTCTCTCAGGTTGCGAGGGCTCCTTAGTTTATGAGAGTACACCTATTATGCTTACTGGATAGTCTTCTTCCAAACCATAGGCTGGTGCCGAACGGTAGGGAAGGAAGAAAACCACTTAGCCTAAATGGGTGTACAGAAGGTAATGAATAAAGACAAATAAAGGGATTTGGAGAGATGGCGAAGAAATATATGGTTACATTCATGAATTGGATTATGGAAGAGGCATTACTAGGAATACCAGAATACCCCTACGAAACATTTTCATGTTTCAGTTTCACTGTGCATTGTTAAAGGAAAACTGATTTCCCAATTAGATACTTACTCCAGGGTATGTATTTACCAGGTATGATTCTCACATCTGTATGGTTTTACAGATGATGAATGGGAGTAAGTTATTGGGAATTAAGTGATCATCCTCATTATATCGGAATTCGTTGTAATTGGTGATGTTTGAGGAAGTCGCCTGGGTTTTTGCCGGACGGCAAGTATTTGGTTTTGAATATCCGTTGTTATGCACCAATTTCAAATTGATATATCTATACGTTTATTTTTATAAAGTGAGATATAACTTTTTGATATTATGTCGATGACATTTACCTATATCAGTTGACGATTGGGTAAGGAGCATTGAACAGCGGAGTAGTTCTTAACCATAAGTACAATTTTCAACCCACGATGCACAGGTTTTGAGTTATTCAACTCTGCGGACTTATACAAAGTATTGTATGTTGTCCAGTGTCTATTAGGACAAAGGGGTTGGTTCTCGTACTATATTCTGTTTACTTGTGACTTCTCTAGTTTTTAGACAAGTGTTTCATAGAAATACAAGGTCTAAGTTTTGAGAAGTTACGGGTATAGGAATAAAGTAGAGAACCAGATGTCACAAGTATCGGGATTCTTCAAAGAGATCGATGATGTAGATACTTGTGATTGGTTTTCAGTTGATAGTAATGGTTTTCAGAAACTTGTTTCTCTTTCAGGTTACTCATAATTGGATGCATTCCTAAGTTGAGTAATGCTGATCAGGCCTCTCTCCATTAAGTTGATATACATTGGAGACAGCTGCATGATTAGAATCTGGTTCCAATTAAATAAGTGCCAAAGTTTCTATATTGGATATAGAATGGTTCATATCTTAACGATCTTAAAGTTTTTTTTTGTCCGGCTTATGCTTAAAACCAGACTTTGGATAACTCATGGCATGTTTCTGTAATGGCAGTTTGCGGGTTGGCCCAGGCTATGACGAGGGTTGACTTTCTACCATCTGGAAGATCAATGATGATATTGTTCTTGACTCGCCACAGTTTTAGTAAAATGAATTTTTTCAGAAAACAGTAGTGGGAGTATGGTAGAACTGGAAGAGATTCCAGAACCGCAAACAATTACGGAAAATTTAATAGGACCTAAACATTCAATCAGGTTTGACATTCCATTAACGACTCCGCAGATATGATGGGTAACCTCAGGCACCCGAGAGGTACTCTGGTAGCCTCAAGGACGGTGACAGGGAGGTTATTGTTTACCCAGACTTGACACTACTGTTGTTCCAGGCTATGAGACCCGGCAGGATGTTAAGTATAGCGTCGTTTTAAACTAGCTTTAGAAGTGCACGTATATATTATTCTGCCAGAGGGTTGTTGTGGTCAGTGGGAGCAGCGGAAGCATAGTGGGCAAGTAGCTTATGTCTATTTATAGACTGAGCAGATATAGCAGAGATAGATCATCTAATTTTGATGTGACAGTCATGGCTTTGACTTCATCAGAATAGGGGATGGATCTGTTGAGAATGTAGTAGGGTGTGATGTCCTGGTATTTGGATGACGTACACAGAGTAGGAAGTAAAATTCCTATACTACGATCGGTTGTACTGTGGTCGTCACACAGTTGTTTCTCCACAAAGGATTTGGATATAATATCCGACATTCTGGTTACTAGATCTATGGTTTTAGATCTAGAATTGGGTAGTTTTCTAATCTGGGTACTTTGATAGTATTCTAATAGTATTTTGGAATAGATAACTCCTGGCATGGTGGTGTACCTGCAGGTGATGGAGTCATCCTCTCTAAAGGTGTCTTACAGACTAAAGGGGAGAGGGATGTGCATGATTGGCATATCACTTGCTTAGGCAATTGAGTCAATCATGAGATGTCAAGTAGCGCACCAGATGTTGTTTTTGCACTAGATGCGATAAGTTTATATTAATCTAATCCTGAAGAAACATTCGGAAGCAGTTTTAGAACATAAGTGGATGTTCTACGGATTTGATAACGGCAGCCTCCTTCGGGAGACGGTTATCATTCCAGGCTTCAAAGATGACATGGATGACAGAGTGATTGTCAGAGTTATAGTTTTTCCCTCTGACGAAGGGGGCGGTATTATGGACAGGTGGTCTAAGAGGATACTGTCGGAGGCATGGTGCAGGGGTTCAGTTATCGATACAGTCTAACAAGTTTGGATTTGGAGTTCATTTATGAACTAGGTCCCATCAGATATCCAGACATATTCTAAGACAGGTATTACTCAATTCGGGAGATGGTTTTCTCCGCAAACTTGAGATTAAGAGAGACATAGAAAGAAACATCAGGGAGGATCCACTCATTGAGGCTATTTCTCGAACACAAGAGTTTTACAAACGAGCTTTGTGAAACTGATTAGTAGAGGAGTTGGGTGTTCGGTATCACACGGGCTGTGAGTATGCGACATCGCAATAATTAGCCTTAAGTGCAAGTGGGAGATTGTTGGTTATAGTGCCCTCAAATTCAATTATTTGATCGCAGGCACGTGATTGCAATGATTGAGGAGGACCTATACCGGTAGGACAGTCTTACTCGAGATGATAGTATGCTATCTGCTTTGCCTTTATCATTGTGTATAGATTTAGGTGACTGTTCACTATTACACGTTGATAGAGCCCTTAGGATCCTGCTTGACTACCAACAGTATGATGACGATCATATACGTGAGAGTTGGGTAGTCCATAAGCACATCCTTAAAAGTGGTTCCTAGTCGTGGGAGTTTCGAGACAGGGCATTGATACTCCGGAGTAGACTAGTGTATACAGTCGAGACCCCGACGAGGGGCGGTGTCCGGTCTCATAAGCCACCGGTGTCAGTTGGATCACCTAAGATGTATACAGGTGCTCATTGGGTTATGAGTACACCGGACAGGACTCGCCGGGAACCTGCTAGTTGGTATTATACCTAGTGTCAGATAGCAGTTCCCTGGTGACATATGTACAGGTTAGTTCATCGACCTGAGATCGTCATTTGTCTTGTGTGAGTTCCCACTGTGCTTTGATTACTACCCAACCACGGCTCAAAGGAGTCGTGCAAACAGGTTTTAGTTGGGTACAGTCCCGAGCCACATGGAGGCAAGTGAGCGGATCGGCAGGGGATTCGTCTCTCCCGGTATTGGGGGTGAGATCGCGCTGTGTCTAGAAGAGCCATTACACATAGCCCTCGGCCGAGACAGGAGATTTACTGGTAGGTACTTCAGTAGTATCTCAGGGTGTTCTGGGCTACACTCTGACACGACTTATACCGCTATTGGGGGTCTGACGTTACCAGCCCCCTAGGCCCGATATGCGATACTCATAGACGAACGGACCGGACTGTATGTATATTGTCACTGATAGGCTCAGTAGGGTTCCAGGATGAGTTCACTCATCGGCTTCTCTTGAGGTCAGTACATGGGCAGCCGTTACGCACAGCTAGTGCCGCTGACGTGCTTGTGGTTAAACCCACTGCCAGGGTACTGACGAGTCTTTAGAGTCCCCTACAGATAGTTTTCTAAAGTTCGGGTGAAACGTTGTAGAGGCCGTATGGTTTTATGGTAGGGTTCGGAAAATGCACCTGCATTTGTGCACGTGTCATATTTCGGGCAGATAATACTGGTGGGCTTTGGTTTAAGCCGGATCCATGTATTATATTGAGTCAGAATATTTTTGTCTCTCGTATTCGTATTCGGTCGGAATACGGATACAGGTATGTATATACAGGCGAGGAGTATTTTCGTAATCTGTTGCGAGAATATTTTAGAAGATGCATTTCTTTTTGGATTAATCATTTTGGTTTAAATGATTATTGGATTTTGGAAAGGGTGACTCATTATGGATGACACATTTATTCTAGCATGTTCATTAGTGACTCATGCTAATGAGTCACTAAGTGAGTCATGAAGAATTAATGGTGTTTTGTTTTGTGAAGAGATGTTTGAGGAGATATTTTCATTAGATATTTCTCTTTGGTTTTTGATAAAAGAGGAGAACCTCATTCATCTATTAACATGAGAAGAAAATAAGAGAGAGGTGATTATGCTTGAGTTCCTTTTGCTCTCTTGATTTTCTTGAGTTGGCCATTTCCAAACCCTAGCATCTTCTTCAACCTCCACCCTAACCCTCTCATGTGATGAGAACCCTAGGGTATTTGAGACAAAGTATTCTACTAGTTCTCTACTTCATCTTGGTCATCTCTTTTAGCAGACTTGATGATCGAGTTGCCTCGGTATAGAGGCGGGAGCCCGTTTAAAGATCTATAGATGTGGTGCCACCTCGACGAGGAGTAAAGAGATCGGAGTTGCCGCGAGGAGCGTGGGATGATGGCTAAAGACCGAAGGACTCGGATCGATCGGTATAGCCTTTCTACCTCTTTACAGTTTGTTAGTTTAGCGTTAATGGCAAGATCCGGGTTATAGTATGGATAGCGCCAGTTATAAAAGTTTTTGTTCCGCGTTTGGCATCAGAATGACGGCCGGGGCGCTACCGTTGACTTACAAGCAGTTCTCTGGTGACATGTGTACAGGTTAATCTATCGACCTGAGATCGTCATTTGTCTCTTGTGATTTCCCACTATGCTTTGATTACTATCCTACCACAGATCAAAGGAGTCATGCAAACAGGTTTTAGTTGGGTACAGTCCCGAGCCACATGAAGGCAGTGAGCGGATCGTCAGGGGATTCGTCTCTCCCGGTATTGGTGGTTGATGTTGCGCAGTGCACGGGTGTCCATCAACAGAAATCCTTGGCCAAGGTAGTCGAGAATTACTGATTCGGATCAGTAGTTTCTCAGTGGGTGATGGGCTTCATACCGACACTAAATGTCGCGTTATTAGGGGTCTGACTTTGTCCACCCCCTAGACTCGATATGTGATACTCATAGACGAATGGATCGGACTGTACAGATATTGTCACTGTCAGGCTCAGTAGGGGTTTCAGGATGAGTTTGCTCGTCGGTCTCCCTTTCGCTCAATACCTTGGTAGCCATTACGTACAGCTAGTGCCGCTGACGTGCTTGTGGTTAAACCCACTACCAGCGTATTAACGAGTCTTTAGAGTCCCACATAGAGGGTTTCCCTGCTTTGGGTGAAACGATGCAGAGGCCGTATGGTTTTATGGCAGGGTTCGATCACATACGTGTACTTGTGCACAGATGATGTTCGGACGGATAATACTAGTGGGCTTTGGTTTAAGCCTGATCCTAGTATTATATTGTTGGATTATTTTGTAGGGTTCCTAGGCACACTAATGAAGTCTCACAACAGATCAAACATGCCCAATTCAAAATTTTTCATGTGCCTACAAACCCTAATACAGATCGTTAACTAGAAGTACAGGCGATGCAAGCAAGTAAACAATTTTATTGCTAAAGGAAAGAGGCTACAACCTTTGTAGATCCGGTCCTCCACCTCCTTGGCTCCGTGATGACGCCCCTCCGCTGTACCTATCGGAATCCGGACTCTGGCGAAGGTTTCGTCGGAGAAATGATCGGGCTAGGTCGTCGACTTCGATGCCGAAGATGATCTACGTCGAGGCAACTCAAGATCAAACTCCAACTTCACCAAGTGATGAAACTTGTGAAGAAAACACCCTATACTACTTGGCAAGTGGTAGAGGATGAAGAAATAGGAAGTGGGTTCACTTTAGAATTGGATTTCTCACTCTTTTTCTCATGTTGCCATTGTTGGTAGCAAGCTTTTTCTTCATCTTGAAGAAGAAGAAGAAGAAAAGAATATGATAGAATAAAAAGAATTAACTTGAAAAGAAAATCCCATTCATTCTTATCATAATAGCAACCATGGTTAAGTGTAGAGAATCAACTAGGGTTAGGTGAATGGTTAGGTTTAGGAAAAGAACAAGAATGGTCAAAGCTTCTTGAAGTTTCAAAGAAACAAACAAAATAAGCAACCATATCTTTTTCTTTCCCTAAAATAAATAAATGAATAAGTAAATAAATCAAACCCTAACCAATCACTTAATCATGGTTTAAAGTAAACCTACACCCAAGCTTGCATGTATCATCAAACATGATACAAACTAGTGCACAAAACTATATCATATATACAATGTGCACATCAAGTGAGAAAATCCATCTTAAGTGATCAAATACTAGTTAATGTAAAGTAATATATCAAATATATAATTATACATTAAATCATTAAATCAACACTTGATTTAACGATCCGGTCATATCGTATATGACCGACTAATATCCAATGTATCGGCTTATCGAATCAATCCTTGATTCGATAATTAGATTATATCGCATACAACCAATAGATACATTCATCGCGAGAATAGAATACGGTATCACATACACGCATTATTCTCGGTCCCGCACATATCTCATATGCGCTCCTATTTCGTTTCGCTTGAGCCAGGAAACCTCTGTGTAGGACTCTAAAGACTCGTCAATACGCCGGCAGCAAGTGATGATCATATCAAACACCCACAAGCCGCAAGCAGTCTGCTAAACGTAACGGCCACCCGGGTATTGAGCGATCAGAAGATCGACGAGCAAGCCCGCTCACACTCCTGTGAATCCAACCAGTAACACTTACCGTACAGTCCGGTCTGTTCGTCTGATATGTCGCATGTCTCGCCTAGGGATGGTAAACGTCAGACCCCAATAGCTTGATAAGTCATGCTGACGTGAGGTCCATAACATGTGTGAAACTACTGATAACACTTACCAGTAGATCACTGTAACCCTGGCCAGGGATTTCCAGTTATGGCCAGTCGAGCATAGCGCAACATCAACCCCCAATACCGGGAGAGCCGAATCCCCTCCTATCGCTCATTGCCTCCATGTGAATCGGGAATGTACCCAAAAACCACCTGTTTGCACGACTTAGTAGAGCCGTGGTAGGGTGGAAATCAAAGCACAGTGGGAGACACACAAGACTCTATGACGATCTCGGGTCAACAGACTAAGCTGTACCAGTGTCACCAAAGAATTGCCATCTGACGTGAGGTATAATATCATCTGGGAGTTCTCAGCGAGTCCGTTCAGTGTACCCAGTCTCCACTGAGCACCCGCATACCATCTCTGATGTCAAACACCAATGGATATAGGATCATCCATCGCCCATCACATGGGTCGAGAAGATATACGCTAGTCTACTCTGGAATATCGATGCCCCGTCTCGATATTCCCACGACTAGGAACATTGAAGGATGTACTTATGGACTACCCAGGCCCCACTAGTATGATCTGCATCATAGTCCTGGAAGTCGAGTACACATCCTAAGGGCTTTATTAACATGTAACAGAGAGACAGAAAGTATACATGTTAAGATAAAGAGCAACCAGATAGCGTACTATCATGTCGAGCAAGAAAGTCCTACCTATATATGTCCCAGCATCCACTACAATATACATCCAATGTACAGTAATGGCCTCTAGGGCATGCATATAACTAACATATTTTCGTCTCATTGTATTCATATTCTTTGGCATACGGATGCGGGTATGTATATACGGATGATGAGTATTCTTGTAATTTCTTACAAGATTACTTTTAGAAGATTATACCTCATTATTGTTTAGACCTTTTTGGATTAAAAGGTTATTGAGGTGTATGATGAGGTGTTTATTGCATTTTTGGTGGCATGACTTATTAGTGACCTATGGTTACTTTTCTAAGCATGATTAAGTTTTTGTTTGTTGTGAGATTTTGTTGACTTGAGATATTTTTAGTTGACTCTAGATATTTTGGAGCCATGGGATATTTATGTGGATGGCTTCAATTATTGAAAAGAATTAACATAAAAAGAAATCTCACAACAAAGAAAAAGACTTAGCCATTTTCTTTCTTGAGTTGCCTCACTCTCATCCTCATGGCATCTTCTTCTACCTCCACCCAAACCCTCTCATGTGTTGAAAAACCTTGGGTGTCTTGAGACAAATTAATCCTTCATCACTCTCTACTTCTTCTACGGTATCTAGTGTAGCGATCTAGGTACCCTAGTTATCTCGAATATGAGGTTGGAGCTCGATTCATAGACTCTCGGTTGGATCATCTTCGATGAAGGGAGACCGGAGATCAAGCTTGATCAAGGAGGTTTCCAGTGGCTCAGGAAGATGGTTCAAGACCAAAGGACATGGATCATTCGGTATAACCATTCTAACTCCTTTGCATGTTTTGTTATCTAGGGCTTATGGATCGATCAGGGTTATCGGGTTGTTCTAGCGCCGGTTTTTGAAAATTTTTGTTCCGCAATGGTCACGGTTTGATGGCCAGGGTTCTTGCATAACCCAACATGGTATCAGAGTCACTCCAAAAGCCTTAGTTAACTCTTTGCGACATTAAAAATCCGTCGTTTTTGTCGTGCAAAAACTGCTGACAAAAACAATTCCGAAAACTGAAAGTTTGAGATATTTGCACACCCCGCGGGCTCACGGTTTGAACTGAGAAGCCGCGGGGTGGTGTATGGGCACCCCAGGGAACCCCTAGAGGGGAACGAATGGCTGGGCCCACTCCCTAAGACCACCACAAGGTTGTCTTGGCGGTGGGGACCCGAAACTGCCCCACCTTGGGCAGTTTCGGGTCTGCCTCACCCCCTGGCCACCTCGTGGTGGACTCATGGTGGGGTACCCCCTCTAGGCCCCCAACACGAAGTTAATTTCTTTCTTTAACTCCCCGTGAAGGTTCGGGTGTGTTTCGTTTTGATTCGAACTTCCGAATTGGCTTTAAACGGTCGGTTTTTGGAAATTTAGCTCACTTTTTTTTTCATGGTTTTGGAAATTGGTTTAGTTTGCTAATTGCATGTGGAATTCTAATGTCATAGTTTTCAGTACATACATTACTATCTGTGACCGTGAATATCATTAGAGCGGTACAATTCGTCTAATTGCTATATGACTTTTAGACGGGTTTGCGAACGTGACATTCATGTTGATGTTCTGTGTTGTGCTGTGGTTGTGGAGGGATCGTCGTGTGGATAGCTTGGGTGAAATGGTAGTATAGTTTAGTTTCATTTGTACATTTGACATTGCGGGCGAGCTTCCGACATGTGGACTGCCGTCACTGTCCATTTGTATATTATTTGTTTGGGGCACGACCGGATTGAGGTTGATGTCACCCTTGTACTTATTTTCTTTTCTGTACTAGGATTACCCCACGGTGGAGTGCACCAATAGCCGGGTTCTAGAGGGCAACGGGCCCGCATCTCAAGGCGGTGAGACGGAGGGAGCCTCATGAAAGGTTCCTTAGCACCCTCACTATGTTTTCTAGGGCATCAAGCATGCAATTTTAAAAAACCTAGAGTGCTAAGCAACCCATAACCAAGGATCTAACTAGAGGAATTAGGGTAAGCTAGCATGTAATCAAACATTACACTAAGTGAATGAGGAATACAACCTTTGTAGACCGGTCCTTCACTTCTAAAGCTCCGTGTAGTAGTCCCTTCGCTCCAAGTAGTGATCTCCCGGACTCTAGTTAGGCTCCACAAAGCGAAATGAACAACCTTGCTTGAAGTCTTCGAGGCCGAAGATGATTTACGTCGAGGAGACTCTAGCCCAAGCTACCTCTTCATTAATTGAGAATTAGTGAAGTGAACAACTTATACTAAATGGCTAGTTTGGTATATATTGGTGAAGTAGGAATTTTGCTCACTTTAGAATAATTTTTCTCCTTTTCTTTTCACCTCATTCAAAACTCAAGAGAGCTAGGAAAGAGATGAAGAAGAAACTCAAGTGGTGAAAATTCTAGCAACCATGGGTGAGAAAATATCATATATATCTCATTAGAGACTTAACCATGGCTTATGATAATGGTTAGGTTAATAAATATCTAAGGTAAGACAAAATTAGTGGACTAAGTCAATAGTTAATACAAGCTTCTACAAGCTTCACAACCATGACAATTTTCCACCTAATTTTGATTTACCCTTAATAATTAAAACCTCACATTATCTTAAGTATGGTATGAGTCTCATACACCCATGTCCAATGTATCATCTAGCATGACACAAAAATAAATATATTAACATATATCACATATATATTAAATGTATAAAGAGAAACCATTTTCTTAAGTGAGCTAATATTAGTTAATGTACATTAATATATCAAATATATAATTACACATTAAATTATTAAATCAACACTTGATTTAATAACCCGGTTGTATCACATACAACCGACTAATATCATTTATATGCATATCACATATACATATAACATATTATTGAATCAACACTTGATTCAACAATACGGTTATATCTCATATAACCTGTATCGCGAGAATAGAATACGGTATCACATGCACGTATTAATCTCGGTCCCGCACATATCTCAGATGTTCCCTACTTCGTTTCGCATGAGCTAGGAAAGCTCTGTGCAGGACTCTAATGACTCGTCAATACACCGGCAGTAGGTGATGATCATATCAGTCACCCATAAGCCGTCAGCGGTACTAGCTGGACGTAACGGCTACCCGGGTATTGAGCGATCATAATATCAACAAGCAAGCTTGTCCATACTCCTGTGAATCCAATAAGTAAAACTACCGTACAGTCTGGTCTCTTTGTCTCATTTGTCGCATATCGAGTCTAGAGGTGGTAAATGTTAGACCCCAATAACTTGATAAGTCGTACCAATATGAGGCTCATAACGGGTCGAGAAACCACTGATAACACTTACTATTAAATCTCAGTATCAGCCCTGGCTAGGGACTTCCTGTTATAGCCAGTCGAGCACAATGCAACATCAACCCCCAATACCGGGAGAGACGAATCCCCTCATATCGCTCATTGCCTCCATGTGACTCGGGACTGTACTAAAAAACCACCGTTTTGCATGCTCTCTTGAACTTGGTAAGGTGGAAATCAAAGCACAGTGGGAATCACACAAGACTCTATGACGATCTCGGGTCTAGAGACTAACCTGTACCAGTGTCACCAGAGAACTGCTATCTGACGTCAGGTATAATACCATCTAGGAGTTCTCGGCGAGTCCTGTTCAGTTTACCCAGTCTCCACTGAGCACCCGTATACCATCTTTGATATCAAACACCAATGGCTATGGGATCATCCATCGCCCATCATATGGGTCAAGAAGCGTATACGCTAGTCTACTCTGGAATATCGATTCCCCGTCTCGATACACCTTCGAATAGGAACAATTAAAGGATGAACTTATGGATTATCCAATCTTTCGGCCAGGCCAGTGTTGGTACTTTGAGGGAGGTTCCCCGTGCTTTCGCAATGACCTAATTAGAATAAACCTTGTTTTCCCAGATGCATAACCCCGTTTAACACCTTTCTAGACACCTACTTGATCGGCTAATTGTCATGTGTAAAACTTTTCCAGGAGTAACTCTTAGTCGCAGTAGGTATCGGGATCCGACTATCTCATAGAAGGTATGCAATCTCATTGCGAATTTCAACACTTGAAATCCCCGATAATATTTTGCCCCTAGCGATCTATGACTTTGACAAGGTCAAGGTCAACAAACCATAAATCGCAAGTCAAGTTCAACCCGTCATTTCCTGATTGAATTAAATCCACCCGCATGATCCTTGACAAGGTCAACAAGGCCGTACGACTACCCTAATCAAATTACATTTCATGCTTTAGCAGATAAATACTAATTAGCTATCGTACACTACGCATTGATAAGGTCAACAAACGCAGCACGAATACCAAGTAGGACTTATCTAAAATGACGGAGGGCTACACAGGTTTTTAAGAAAACCATGAGCGTAATGAACTTGATATCGTTGTAGAAACAAGTGATTTTGAAAAGGAGTGTTTTTGAGGCTTTTACTAGCTTCGCTAAAGAGGTCACTCCCGGTGATGGGATCTCGGCTCTTTCCTTATCGAATAAGGTGCAGGATATTTCATAAATACCGCTATGCAAAGCAAGAACTATAGAAACAATCAAAAACAAAACCGAGTAATTTATAGCATCTGCTAGTTTCGCTAAAGAGGTCACTCCCGGTGAAAGGATCTCGGCTCTTTCTTTATCGAATATGGTGCTGGATATTCTATAAGGAATACCGCTTTGCAAAGCAAAAACTAGAGCTACCCTTTTTGAAAATTTTATTTTACAACATCTTTTAGGTTTCTTTTTCTTTCATTAATCTCATTAATGAATTCCCATCATTTATGCTTCCTAAGCATCACAGAAGAAACGAAAATACAACGTATGCTTATGCCATCCGCATTCGCCACAGTGTCCCGTTATGCACTGTTAGATTACTTAACTAACGACATACCGGGGCGAGACTAGCACGGGTGCAAAACATAAGCAACGTTTATTATATATCATATATACAATAATAAAGCATTCGTATCACGCATATAAAATGATCACATCACAGAATATCAGCAGCAGAAGATAACATATGAAATATTGGATATACTAGGAGGTCCGTGTTTTATTTTAAGCATCTATAAAACACGGATTTTACGGTCGTGATGAATAGCCAAACCTACATCCCTAGACCCCTACGAGAGCGGCAAGCAACCCTACCAATTCTAGGGTTAGGAGACCCGGTCTCAACTCCTCGAGATGGCCTTCCACTGGACCTTAGAACCCGGTTACTTGCGCTCCCCTTCTTGGGTCTATCCTAATGCGGAAAAGTAAATAATATACAATGGTGACATCATTCTCAACTCGGAAATGCCCCAATAAAAGAATATTATATACAATGAATTTTACATGATTGAAAATGAAAAACTCTCATCTCACATAAAACCCCCAGCTATTCAAATCACGACGATCCAATATAACATATCACTGCAACACATAACATCACATGTCATCAACAACGTAAGTAAATATGCGTATCCCAATTGTCGTTCATGTATAGCAACGAAACCGGCGATACACCATATACTACACTTACGGTTGCAAAAAAGAAAATGAAAAACTACAACAATTGGAATCGTAACTGCCCTTAGACATCATAAACCCGGGATATCACATATCCAAGATTTCATGCCTAACAATGTAAAGCTCGCAATTAGGTCTCACCCATGAAAACACCTTTTCAAAATAAGTCGGATAATTCAACAAGATTTCCGATTACACCCGAGACCGAAATGTTAGATTTACACGCAACAAATATATTTGTGGATTCCAATTATTGTATCTCATTACAGAAATCTAGACGACATTAAACAATTTGATCGAATCAACGAATTCCCAAAATTCCCAGAGAGCTTAACTCTTAAGCACTATTAAAAATTTCCAAAAGCATGCTCCAGTACCAATGGACCAACCGTTGAAGTGTCGTCCCTTGCCTCCTTAGTGGCGCCGCGGAACCGCCGCCAAAACCATGTTTTGGCCGCGGTTCCGCGGTCACTAAAGCGAGTTAGGGACTCGTTCTTCAAGAGGGTCCATAGAATTACCTGCATGATTTTCTGAATATTTTTAATATGAAAAATTTCAACTATTGAAAAAGTTTCCAGAAAGTGGGAAAATTTGGTTATTCGGAGTTCGTTCGGACTTTTAATTTCGCCTATGCAAGGCCTAATGCTCTAGCTAGGCTCTGATACCACTGTAAGGTTCTTTGGCACTAGAACAAGGTTCTACAAGGCATCAAACATGGCGTATTTAAAATTTTCAAGTGCCAAACAACTTAAGTAAGGATCTTTACTAGAGAATTAGAGTTAGAAACAACAAGTAAAGTACTTTACTTCTAAGTGAAAGGGATTACAACCTTTGTAGTCAGTTCCTTCGCTTCATAAGCTCCAAATTGTGGTCTCTTCACTGCGGTCATCAAGCTCCCGGACTCTAAAGAGGCTCCATGAGGTGAATGATCCATGCTAGCTTGAAGTCTTCACAATCCAAGATGATCTACCTTGAGCAATCACAAACCCAAACTATCTCTTCACTAATTATAGATTAGTGAAACTAACACACTAATCTATATGGCTAGTATAGAAGAGGATGATGAAGTAGGAATTTTTCTCACTTTAGAAATTTATTTCTCACTATTTTTCATCAAATGAATAAATCAAGAGAGCAAGAATATCAAAAAATGAAGAAGAAGAAGAAACTCAAGCTCAAGTGAGAATGAAATTGTAATGAGGTTAGAAATGCAACCATGGGTTAAATGTGTCATGGCTAACTCATGTAGAGAATAAACTATGAGCTAGGATTAAATGTTAGGTTAATAAATATCTTAGAAATATCAAGAAGGGTGGATTAAGTCAACACAAGAAAATATCTCAAGATTAATCCACACAATTAGAATTAACTAAGATAATTAAAAACCTAACTGTAAACCTAGCCATGGTATTAATCTCATAAACTCTAGTTGCATTTATAACCTAGCATATTACAATATTATATATCATGTATATAATATTTAATGTAACGAGAAAAGAATACAATTAACATATATCACATATATGTTTAAATGTATCCAAAGTGAGAAATGAAAATACTTAAGTGAGCATATATTAGTTAATGTAATTTAATATATCAAATATATAATTATACATTAAATTATCGAATCAACACTTGAGCCGATATTCGGCTATATTTCATATAACCGACTAATATAAAATGTATCATCTCATCGAATCAACACTTGATCCGATGACCCGGCTATATCACATATAACCGGCCGATATCACAAATTGCGAGAATAAAATATGGTATCACATACTCGTATCAATCTCGGTCCCGCACATATCATATGTGTGCTCCTACTCCGTTTCGCCTGAGCCCGGAAACCTCTGTGTAGGACTCTAAAGACTCGTCAATTCGCCGGCAGTAGGTGATGATCATATCAAACACCCACAAGCCGCAAGCGGTCGGCTAAACGTAACGGCCACCCGGATATTGAGCAATCAGAAGATCAACAAGCAAGCATGCTCACACTCCTGTGAATCCAATCAGTAACACTACCGTACAGTCCGGTCTCTTCGTTTGATATGTCGCATATCCAGTCTAGGGGTGGTAAACATCAAACCCTAGTAATCGATAAGTCGTGTCGATGTGAGGCTTATAACGAGTCGAGAAACTACTGATAACAATTATCAGTAGATCTCCATATCAGCCCTGGCCAGGGACTTCCAGTTATAGCCAATCGAACACAACACAACATCAACCCCCAATACCGGGGGAGACGAAGCCCTTCCTATCGCTCATTGCCTCCATGTGATTCGGGACTGTACCCAAAAGCCACCATTTTGCACGTTCTCATGAACGTGGTAAGGTGGAAATCAAAGCACAGTGGGAATTACGCAAGATTCTATGACGATCTCGGGTCTACAGACTAACCTGTACCAGTGTCACCAGAGAACTGCTATCTAACGATAGGTATAATACCATCTAGGAGTTCTCGGCGAGTCCGTTTAGTGTACCCAGTCTCCACTAAGCACCCGTACACCATCTTTGATGTCAAACACCAATGGATGTGGGATCATCCATCGCCCATCATATGGGTCAAGATGCGTATACACTAGTCTACTCTGGAGTATCGATGCCCTATCTCGATACACCCTCGACTAGGAACAATTATAGGATATACTCGTGGACTACCCTGGCCCCACTAGTATGATCTGCATCATAGTCCTAGTAGTCAAGTATATATCCTAAGGGCTTTATCAACATGTGAGAGTAAGACAGTAATACAATACATGTCAACATGTTAAGACAAAGTGAAACCAGATAGCATACTATCATGTTGAGCAAGAAAGTCCTCTTTATATATATCCAAGCATCCATTATATTATACATCATATGTACAATAATGGCCTCTAGGGCATATACATAACTAACAATCTCCCACTTGCACTAAGGCCAACTGTTGTAGTATCTCATACCCAACATCCCGAAGAGTCTCTCAAATTGTATCTGGGGTATGGCCTTCGTGAGTGGATCCGCAGTGTTGTCCTTCGTGTCAACTCTCCTGACCTCGATCTCGCGGCGATCAACTATCCCCCGGATCAGGTGATACCGCCTCAGAATATGCCTGGATCTCTGATGGGACCTGGGTTCCTTGGCCAAAGCCACAGCTCCATTGTTATCACAATATAAAGGTATTGGATGTTCAATGGACGGAACCACACCAAGTTTAGTTATAAACTTCTTCATCCAGAAAACCTCTTTGGCAGCATCGTTGGTAGCGATGTATTCAGCCTCCATCGTTGAGTCTGCCACGGTTTCCTATTTGGAACTCTTCCAACACACCGCCCCTCCATTGAGGGTAAAGAAAAATCCCGAGTGCGACTTAGAGTCTTCCTTATCACTTTGGAAGCTCGAATCAGTAAAGGACTCCACCTGGATTTCTCCGTTACCATACACCAAGAACATCTCTTTAGTCCTTCTCAAGTACTTGAGAATGTTCTTCACAGCTGTCCAGTGACTCTCTCCTGGATCTGCTTGATACCTACTCACTACACTTAGTGAGTATGCTATATCTGGTCTGGTACACAGCATCCCATACATGATAGAGCCTACTGCCGAAGCATAGGGTATCCCTTGCATGCGAGCTCTCTATAAATCAGTCTTGGGAGACATCTCTTTGGAGAGAGTGAGTCCAGAGATCGTGGGTAAGTTTCCACGCTTGGATTCTTCCATACTAAACCTCTTTAGTATGGTGTCAATGTACCTGGATTGGGACAATCTCAGTATCCTTTTAGATCTATCTCTATAAATCTTAATCCCCAAAATGCAGGAGGCATCACCTAGATCTTTCATTGAGAATCTATGTGATAAGAAGAGCTTGACCGAGTGTAGCATAGGAACATTATTTCCTATCAAGAGTATGTCATCCACGTACAATACGAGAAAGACAACCTTACTCTCTGCCACCTTCTTGTAAATACAAGGTTCATCTACGTTCTTGATGAACTCAAACTCTTTGACTACAACATCAAAACAGATGTTCCAACTCTACGATGCCTGCTTTAACCCGTAGATGGATTTAAGCAGTTTGCACACCTTTCCGCTGCTCCCACTGTCTACGAAGCCCTTTGGCTGAGTCATGTACACGCACTCCTCTAAATCACCATTTAGAAAAGCGGTCTTAACATCCATTTGCCAGATTTCGTAGTCATGGTATGCAACAATGGCAAGTAAGATCCGGATGGACTTAAGCATAGCCACTGAAGAAAAGGTTTCGTCATAATCCACACCTGATCGTTGACGAAAACCCTTTGCAACAAGTCTAGCTTTAAAAGTCGCAACTTTTCCATCTACACCAAGTTTCTTCTTAAAGATCCATTTGCTCCCAATGGGTTTTACCCTTCAGGAGCAACTTCTAAAGTCCATACTTTATTGGTGTACATGGATTCCATCTCAGATCGCATTGCATCCAGCCACTTCACAGAGTCCCCACTCGTGATGGTCTGCTTGAAGCTAGTCGGGTCATCATCTTCCATGATGCAGTCTTCGCTCCCACCATCAATGAGAAAACCGTAGTATCTCTCAGGTGGATGAGGAACCCTACTAGATCGACGGAGAGGCTGGGGTTCGTCGAGATTTATCGAATCCTTTGGTTCCACTAAATCTTCAGTTGTATTCTGTGTAGCTGGAACTTCTTCCAGTTCTACCTCTTTGCCATTAATTTTCTTTGCAAGAAATTCCTTTTCTAAAAAGGTGGCATGTTGAGCAACAAACACCTTTTGTTCCTCACCGTGGTATAAAAAATATCCATATGAATTCTTTGGATATCCCACAAACTTGCAAAGAACTGATCGTGCCTCGAGTTTGTCTGGATTTTTCCTTTTGACATAGGCCGGACAACCCCATATCTTAACTTATTTAAGATATGGTCTCTTCCTACTCCATATCTCATACGGTATGGTAGGTATAGATTTAGATGGAACTTGATTCAATAGGTATGCTGCTATCTCAAGCGCATAACCCCAAAAAGAAATAGGCAACTCAGCGTGCTCATCATAGAGCGCACCATATCTAATAGGGTGCGATCCTCCGTTCCGATACACCGTTGTGCTGTGGTGTATAGGGAGGAGTAAGCTGAGAGAGAATTCCATTCTCTTTTAGATAGTCCAGGAATTCATTGCTCAAGTATTCTCCTCCTCGATCAGATCGTAGGATCTTAATACTTTTACCCGTTTGGTTCTCTACTTCGTGTTTATATTCATTGAATTTATCAAAAGCTTCAGACTTGTGTTTTAACAGGAACACATGTCCTTATCTTGAGAGATCGTCAGTGAATGTAATGATGTATGAGTAACCATTCCTGGCATGTGTAGACATACGACCACATACATCACTATGTATCAGTCCTAAGAGTTCTTTAACTCTTTCTCCGTGTCCACTAAACGGAGTTTTGGTCATTTTTCTTTTGAGACATGACTGACAAGTGTCATAAGATGAAAATTCGAACGGATTCAAATATCCATCCTTATGTAACTTAGCTAGTCGTGTCGCATTGATATGACCTATTCTACAATACCACAAGAAGGATTAGTTCATTTTTTAACTCTTCCTCTTGTATGTGTTTTGTACATTAAGAACCGTGGTTTGATTTAGAACGTATATGCCATTATTTAACGAGCCTGATCCAATCAACTTTTGATTCAGGAAGATGTTCATAATATTATCCTGTACTACAAAATTATATCCTTATTTACTTAATAAAAAAACTGATATAAGATTGCATATCAGGTTCGGAATGTAATAGCATTCGTTCATAATCAATGTATTACCATTTGGTAACACAAGGTGATATTCGCCAACTGCTTTGGTTGTAACATTTGCACCATTCCGTACTCTTATGGAATAATCACCCTCCTCCAGTTCTCTACCTTTCCGTAGCCCATGTAACATATTACATATATGGGATCCCGATCCGGTATCTAATACCCAGGACGTAGAGTGAACAGAGAAACAGTTCTCGATAACTAACACACCCGAAGAAGATGCATCAACATACTTATTCTTCATTTGGGCGGCATAGGAATCCGGATATTCCCCTATTTCATGTTCTGTCTTATAACAATTATAAGAAAGAACGGAACCAACGTTCTCCTGCTCAGTATAATAAGCGGGTTCGGTCAATACATCCATATTATTATCTTAATTAAGGCCTGACATGGTCGCTACCTGGAGATAGAGAGAAGAAAACACTTTAGCATATGCTCTTACAAGATTAGATTAGTTATTATCTTATCTAATCAGGATGGCTCCCACTGTTTTCATCAAATCTTCCTTCAAACCCTAAAAGGTAAGACTAACCTGTACCAGTGTCACCAGAGAACTGCTATCTAACGATAGGTATAATACCATCTAGGAGTTTTCGGTGAGTCCGTTCAGTGTAACCAGTCTCCACTGAGCACCCGTACACCATCTTTGATGTCAAACACCAATGGATGTGGGATCATCCATCGCCCATCATATAGGTCAAGATGCGTATACGCTAGTCTACTCTGGAGTATCGATTCCCTGTCTCGATATACCCTCGACTAGGAACAATTATAGGATGTACTTGTAGACTACCCTGGCCCCACTAGTATGATCTGCATCATAGTCTTAGTAGTCAAGTACATATCCTAAGGGCTTTATCAACATGTGAGACTAAGACAGTATTACAATATAAGTCAACATGTTAAGACAAAGTGAAACCAGATAGCATACTATCATGTTGAGCAAGAAAGTCCTCTCTATATATATCCAAGTATCCACTATATTATACATCATATGTACAACAATGGCCTCTAGGGCATATCCATAAGAAATTCCTTTTCTAAAAAGGTGGTATGCTGAGAAATAAAACACCTTTTGCTCCTCAGTGTGGTAGAAGATATACCATCGCGAATGTTCGGGATATCCAACAAACTGATACAGTACCGAGCTTGCCTCGAGCTTGTCCGGATTTTGCTTTTCAACATAGGCTGGACAACCTCATATCTTAACTCGTTTAAGACATGATCTCTTCCCATTCCATATCTCATATGGAGTGGCAGGCACTGATTTGGATGGAACTCTATTCAATAGATATGCAACTTCTCAAGCGTATAACCCTAAAAGGAAACAGGTAACTCAGCAGTATTCGTCATAGAGCGCACCATATCTAATAGGGTGCGATTCCTCCGCCCCGATACACCGTTGTGCTGTAGTGTATATGGAGGAGTAAGCTGAGAGAGAATCCCATTCTCTTTTAAATTATCCAGGAACTCCGTGCTCAAGTATTCTCCTCCCCGATCATATTTAAGGACTTTAATACTTCTACCCGTCTGGTTCTCTATTTCGCACTTATATTCCTTGAATTTCTCAAAAGCTTCAAACTTGTGTTTCAAAAGGAACACATGCCCGAATCTTGAGAGATTATCGATGAATGTAATGAAGTACAAAGAACCAATCCTGGCATGTGTAGACATGGAGCTGCATACATCACTATGTATCAGTCCAAAGAGTTTAGTAACTCTTTCTCCGTGTCTAGTAAACGGAGTTTTAGCCATTTTACCTTTGAGACATGACTACCAAGTTTCATAAGATGTAAATTCAAACAGATTTAAATATCCATCCTTATGTAACTTAGCTGGCCGTGTCGCACTGATATGACCTAGTCTATAGTGCCACAAGAAGGATTCGTTCATTTCTGAACTTTTCCTCTTGTGTGTGTTCTGTACGTTGAGAACTGTAGTTAGATTTAGAACGTATATGTTGTTATATAACGTGCCTGATCCAATCAACTTTTGATTCAGGAAAATGTTCATAATATTATCCTACAATACAAAATTATATCCTTCTTTACTTAATAAAGAAACTGATATAATATTGCATATCAGGTTCGGCATGTAATAACATTCGTTCAGAATCAATGTATTACCATTTGGTAATACAGGTGATATTCGCCAACTGTTTTGGCTGCAACACTTGCACCATTCCCTACTCTAGAGAATGATCATCTATTCTCAATTGTCTACCTTTTTATAGCCCATGCCACATATTACATATGTGGGATCCCGATCCGGTATCTAATACCCAGGACGTAGAGTGTACTGAGAAACAGTTCTCGGTAACTAACACATCCAAAGAAAATGCATCAGCATGCTCATTCCTCGTTTGGGTGGCGTGGGAATCCGGATATTCCCCTATTTCCTGCTTAGACTTATAACAATTATAAGATAGAGCGGAACCAACGTTCCCCAGCTCAGTATAACAAGCGTGTTCGGTCAATACATCCATATTATTATCTTGATTAAGGCGTGACATGGTCGCTACCAGGAGAGAGAGAGAAGAAAACACTCTGCGTGCACTCTTACAAGATTAGATTGGTTATTATCTTATCTAATCAGGATGGCTCCACTGTTTTTATCATATCTTCCTTCAAACCCTAAAAGGTAAGACTAGCCGGGATTAATTACACCCTACAATTTCGCCAATCTTTCGGCCAGGACAGTGTCGGTATTTTGAGGGAGGTTTCCCGTGCTTTCGTACGGACCTAATTAAAATAAACCTCATTTTCCCAGAGGCTTAATCTCGTTAACGCCTTTCTAGATACCTACTTGATCGGCTAATTGTGATGTGTAAAACTCTGCCAGGAGTAACTCTTACTCGCAGTGGGTATCGGGATCCAACTATCTTATAGAAGGTATGCAATCTCATTGCAAATTTCAACACTTGAAATTCCCGATAATATTTTCCCCTAGCAACTTATGACCTTGGCTATGGTCAACAAATCATAAGCGCTAACCAAGTTCAACCCGTCATTTCCTGATTGAATTAAACCCACCCGTACGACCCTTGGCTATGGTCAACAAAGCCGTACGACTACCCTAACTTAATCGCATCATATGGTTGCAGATAAGCACTAATTAGCTACCACAAACTATGCCTTGGCTATGGTTAGCAAACGCAACACAAATACTAAATAGCACTTATCTGAAATGACGGAGGGCTACGACAGGTTTTTAAGAAAACCTTTTGCATAATGAACTTGATATCGTTGTAGAATCGAGTAATTTTGAAAAGGAGTGTTTTTGAGGTTTTTACTAGTTTCGCTAAACAGGCCACTCCCGGTGAAGGGATCTCTGCTCTTTCCTCATCGAATGAGGTGCGGGATATTCATCAAGGAATACCACTATGCAAAGCAAGAACTAGAGAAGCAATCAAAAAACAAAACCGAGTGGGTTGTTGCAACTGCTAGCTTCTGATAAAGAGGTCACTCCCGGTGAAGGAATCTTGGCTCTTTCCTCATCGAATGAGGTGCTGGATATTCATCAAGGAATAACACTATGCAAAGCAAGAACTAGAGCTACCCTTTTGTTGGATATATGTATGCCCTAGAGGCCATTATGAGGTTGTGTATGTACTGATGTGTATATATATATATTCAGATGACAGTCTTGCTCGATATGATAGTATGCTATCTGGTTTTACTTTATCATATGTTCACTTGATCATGTTTATATTCATTTGGTGCATGTTGATAAAGCCCTAAGGATATTGGCTTGACTACTGGGATTATGATGCGGATCATACTAGTGGGACATCTGTAGTTTATAAGCATATCCTTGAAATGTTTCTAGTCGTAGGTATATCGAGACAGGGCATCGATATTCCAGTTTAGACTAGCGTATACCATTCTTGTTCCATATGATGGGCGATGGATGATCCCATATCCGTCTGTTGTGTTGACACCGAAGATAGTATACGGGTGCTCAGTGAGACTGGGTACACTGAACGGACTCACCGAGAACTCCTATATGGTATTATATCATACGTCGGATAGCAGTTCTCAGGTGACACTGGTACAGGTTAGTCTGTAGACCCGAGATCGTCATAGAGTCTTGTGTGTCCTCCTACTGTGCTTTGATCTCCACCCTACTACGGCTCTATTGAGTCGTACAAACAGGTGGATTTTAGGTATAGTCTCGAGGCATATGGAGGCAGTGAGCGATAGGAGGGGTTTCGTTTCTCCCGGTATTGGGGGTTGATGCTGTGCTGTGCACGATTGGCTATGACGGGAAGTCCCTGGCCAGGGCTGCTGAGATATTACTGATAAGTGTTATCAGTAAGTTTCTCGATCTGTTATAGACCATATACCGGCATGACTTATTGAGTTATTGGGGTCGACGATTCCATCCCTAGACTCGATATGCAGCATATCTGACGAAGAGACCTGACTGTACGGTAAGTGTTGCCGGATAGATTGACAGGAGTTTTGACAGGTTCGCTTGTTCTTATTCTAATCGCTCAATACCCGGGTAGCCGTTATGTTTAGCTGACCGCTTACGGCTTGTGGGTGTTTGATATGATCATCATCTACTGCTGGCGTATTGACGAGTCTTAGAGTCCCACATAGAAGTTTCTCGGCTCAGGCGGAAAGAAGTGGTGCGCATATGAGATATGTGCGGAGGCTTGATTAAATACGAGTATGTGATACCGTGTTTTAATCAGGCATTTGATATTAGTCGGGTCATATAAGATATGACCGATTTATTAAATCAAGTGTTGATTTAATATTGACTTTTATATTATTTATTATTTATTTAAATCCTTTTCTTTTTATGGATACATGCATGTATATGTACATGATGATGTGCATACACACATACATACATGAAATGTATCATGGTTGATGACACAAGGATGATGGCAATACAAGAATCATATTGTAGATAAATATATATAGATATTTTTCTTTAAATTTAAAGATAAAGGGAAAAGAATTATGACTCATTTCTTTCTACATGAGTCATTCTTTCTACACATTTCCATGGTTGGATTTGATTCAACCATGGTTCTTTTTCCTTTTGCCTTTAACCCAAATAGAAATATCTAGATATTATTTAACTATGGTTATGGTTATGATAATATATATCTCTCATTTCTTTTTCCTTTTGAATTATCATTCACTCCAAAAAGAAAAAGAAAAGAGCCATCTTCTTCCTCCTCACTCTAGCTCTCTTTTAATTGTTAAAATAGAGTTAGATAAATAAAAGAAAAGGTATTAAATAAGAATAGCAACCACTTCATCATCCTACACAACCTTTGCTATCTTGTGTAGGGTGTTGTGCTTCAAGATTTTCAAAGATCGAAGGAAGCAACTAGCTTAGGGCAAAGAGCTTCGGGTGGATCGTCGTGGACGAGGAGTTGATCAAGCGAACCCTTCCAAAGCAAAGTAGTCTTCCAAAGAGTTCTACAAAGGTTTTAGTCTCATCACTTAGTATAAATTAAGTATTAAATATGATACTATTAATAGTTACTTCATAAATTCTAGTTCGATTCATAGTATAGGTTACTTTGCACCTCATATTTTTATTGTTATGGCATGTGTGATGCTTCAAAACCCTAATAGAGGTGTTAAGGAAACCCAACAGTGGTATCAGAGCCAAGCTAGAGCTTTGTAGTATCCTAGACGACGTTGAAAACATCGAACAGACGAAAAACGACACCCGGGGGGTGCTTTCTCGAAATTTTACAAAAAACTGGATGTTTTCAAATTAAAAATACGTAAAAAATTAAGCAGGGAAATATATGGACCCACCAGAAATACGATGCCCTAAATCGACCGTACGACCGCGGAATCGCGGCCAGAGTGGCCTTATTGCGGCAGTTCCGCGGCGCCGTAGGTGATTCCTGGGCCGTAGTTTCTTGTGCTGGCCCGTATGTGTTTTCTGCTGTTACTAGTATTTTTTAAAATAACTGCTCAAGTGTTGAGCTTTCAGAGCAGTCTGTAGTTGTTTAAATCGTTCGATCGAATGTTTTAACTGCGCCTAGTTTAATAGTATGTGATACAATGATTGGAATCTACAAATTTGTTTGTTGTGTGTAAATCTAGCAGTTCGGTCTCGAGATAAACGGAAATCTTGTTGAATTATCCGGTTTGTTTTGAAAAGGTGTTTTCTTGAAAGAGACCCAAATGCGAGCTTTACATAATTAGGCATGAGATCTTGTATATGTGATATTCCGGGTTTATGTTGTCTAAAGGCAGTAAAGATTCCAATTATTGTAATTTTTCATTTTATTTCTCTGTGACCGTAAGTGTAGTATGTAGTTGTATTGCCGGTTTTCGTTGCTATACATCAACGACGATCGGTGTATGCATACTTACTTACGTTGATGATATTTGATATTATGTGTCGATGAGTTTTGAAATGCAGGATTGTCGCAATGAATAGCCGGGTTTTTTTTATGTGAGATGAGAGTATTCTTTTCATTCATGTAAAATTAAATTGTATGTAATATTCTTTTATTTGGGGCACTTCCGGATTGAGGTTGTTGTCACCAGTGTTGTATATTATTTACTTTTCCGCATTAGGATAGACCCAAGGAGGAGGGCACAAGTGACCGGGTTCTAGGGTTCAGTGGGAGGCCATCTCGAGGAGTCGAGACCGGGTCTCCTAAACTCCAGAATTGGTAGGGTCGCTTGCCGCTCTCGTAGGGGTCTAGGGGTGTGGGCTTGGATATTCATCGGGACCGTGGAATCTGTATTTTTATTGCTGGCTAAATACAAAATACGGACCTCCTAGATATCCTATATGTGCTTTTGCTGCTTTTATTATCTGATGTGATCATTTGATAGATATCTGAGACGAATGCAATATTTTATATATATGATATATAATAGACGTTACTTATGTTTTGCACCCACACTAGCCCCGTCCCGGTATGCCGTTAGTTAAGTAAACTAACGGTGCATATCAGGACACTGTGGCGAATGCGAGTGGCATAAGTGTACGTTATATTTTCGTTTCTTTCTGTAATGGCTTAGGATTTAAATGATGGGACTACATTAATGAGATTAATGTAAAAGATAAATGAACCTAAAAAGATGTTGTAGAATCAGATTTGAAACACACGGCCTTTTATAAAAAAGCAAGTTTCAAAAATGCGGAGCTTAAGCCACTCCTTTTAAACCCATTAGATTCTACAACGATATCAAGTTCAAAACGTTAAAAGTTTTATTAAAAACTATCCGCAACCCTCCGTCATTTTAAGAAGCAGAGTACTTAGTATTCGTGCTGCGCATTTTGACTTTAGTTAAGGCGCAGTGAACGGTAGCTAAGTGATGTCTTCCTACACTGCATATGATGCAGATTAGTTAGGACATTCATATGATTATGTTGACTTTAGTTAAGGGTCATATGGATGGGTCTAGTTAATCACGAAATGACGGGAAGAACTTGACTAGTACTTATGATATGTTGACTTTAGTTAAGGTCATAAGTACTAGGGGTAAAAATTATATCGGGAATTTCAAGAGTTGAAAATTACAATGAGATTGTATACCTTCTATATGATAGTAGGATCCCGATAACACTGCGAGCAAATGTTGCTCCCGGGAGAATTTTGCACTTTACAATTAGCTGACTTGGTAGGTGTCTAGAAAGGTGCCAAACGGGGCTACGCCTCTGGGAAGACGAGGTTTACTTTAATTAGGTCCGTGCGAAAGCACGGGGAACCTCCCTCAAGTACCGGCACTGGCCTGGCTGAGAGGTTAGCGAAGTTGTAGAATGTAATTAATCCCGGCTAGTTTTCTTTTTAAAGGTTTTAAAGAAAATTTGATAAAAACAGTGGGAGACATCGGTTAGACATGATAATAACCAATCTGATCTTTGCAAGAGCTTTCGCTAAGTGTATTCTTTTCTCTCTCTTAATGGAAGATACCTATGACAGGACTTAAGCTTCTATTAGATAAAAACAAACTGAATGAGACCAAGTATAAAGACTGGCTGAGGAATTTAAATATTGCCTTGACTTATGATAAAGTATCATATGTCCTTACAACTCCAGCCCTGCCCCCCTAGGTCCTAAATCTTCAGTTGCGGATAGGGAAATCCGCAAGACATGGGACGCTGACTGTGCCACGGCAAAATGCCTCGCGCTTGCATCGATGGATAACACACATCAGAAGCAGCACGAGAATATGGACGTACAAGCCATATTGCTCCATACAAAAGAGTTGTATGGAGAGCAATCTCGCGTATTACGATACGAAGCGTCTAAGAAATTGTTTCAGATACGCATGACCGCTGGCACAGCAGTAGGAGACCATGTTCTGAAAATGATAGCTCTTATAGAAGAGCTTGAGGACCTTGGTTGGACAATGGACAATGAACAGTATACAGATATTATTCTGCAGTCTCTCCCCTCCACCTTTGCTCAGTTCATTGTTAACTTCAACATGCACAACATGGAGAAGGAACTGCCTGAACTCCTTAATATGTTAAGGAGTGCAGAGAGCACACTGAAGTCAGTGAAGACTCCTATTATGAGTGTTGGGCAATCCTCCTCCTCTTACCCAAAAGCTAAGGCCAAGCGAAAGATGAAGAAGAAACCCACCAAACCTAAGGGTGGAGTCAAAAAGGTGAAGGGAAAAGGCAAGTCCAAGGTTGGGGAATCAGGAAAAGGTGAATGTTTCCACTGCAAGAAGACGGGACACTGGAAGAGGAACTGTATTGAGTACCTAGCACTCAAGAAGAAGCATGGTGATGCTTCAGCTTCAGGTGTGTTCGTAATTGAAAACTGTTTTTCTATTAACTCTGCTTCCTGGGTATTGGATACCGGTTCGGGTTCTCATATTTGCAATTCTGTGCAGGCGTTGAGAAATAGCAGAGTTCTGAAGACAGGTGATCATATTTTCCAAGTTGGAAATGGTTCCAATGTAAATGCAGTTTCAGTAGGAGAGTATCACCTAGGTTTGCCTTCGGGTTGTATATTGGTTTTGAACCCGTGTTATTTTGTACCGAGTATGCTTTGTAATATTATATCCGTTTCCTTGTTAGACAATGAAGGGTATCATTTTGCTGTGCAACACAATGTTATGAACATTAGACTTAATCAAGAGTTGATTGGTTGTGGTACATTAAATAACGGGATATACGTCCTTAATCAACACACAGTTTTCAACGTACAACACACAAATAAAAGAAAATTTTCAGATAGAAATGAAGCTTTTTTTTGGCATTGTAGACTTGGTCATATTAATGAAACAAGACTAAACAAGCTTCATAAAGATGGATATTTAAATTCATTTGAGTATAAATCTTATGCAACTTGCCAGTCTTGTATCAAAGGTAAAATGACCAAAACTCTGTTTACAGGACACGGAGAAAGAGCTACTGAGCTCTTAGGCCTCATACATAGTGATGTATGCGGACCAATGTCTATACATGCAAGAGGCGGTTTTTCTTACTTCATAACTTTTACTGATGATTTCTCAAGATTTGGTCATGTGTATTTAATAAAGCATAAGTCTGAAGCTTTCGAGAAATTCAAGGAGTATAAACATGAAGTAGAAAACCAAACAGGAAAGAGTATCAAGATACTTCGATCATATCGAGGTGGAGAGTACTTGAGTACTGAGTTCTTAGACTTCCTAAAAGAGAATGGGATTCTCTCTCAGCTCACTCCACCTTACACACCACAGCACAACGGTGTGTCAAAACGAAGGAACCGTACCTTATTAGATATGGTACGATCCATGATGAGTGATTCTGAGTTACCTCTCTCGTTTTGGGGGCATGCATTGGAAACAGCAGCTTTTCTGTTAAACAAAGTTCCAACCAAGACCGTGTCTACCACTCCATATGAGATATGGCATGGGAAGAAACCATCTCTTAAAAGAGTTAAGATTTGGGGTTGTCCGGCTTTTGTTAAAAAGCAGAATCCAGACAAACTCGAGACACGATCAGTCAAATGTATATTTGTAGGATATCCTAAACATTCGTTTGGGTATCTTTTCTACCATAAGGAGGAACAAAAGGTGTTTGTTTCTCAGTATGCCACTTTTTTAGAAAATGAGATTTTTTCAAATCATGATGATGGCAATGTGGTAGATCTAGAAGAGGTTCTAGAGACACAAGTTACAAATGACGACTTGGCTGAACCTGAAGTTATAACAGAATCTAATGAACCTCAGCCACTCCGTAGATCTGGTAGGACTTCTCGCCTACCGGAGAGATACTACGGTTTTCTCATTGATGGTGATAGAGAAGATTGCATCATGGATGATGATGATCCTGCCAGTTTTCATCAGGCTATCACGAGTGGTGACTCTGTGAAATGGCTGGATGCCATGAGATCCGAAATGGAGTCCATGTACACCAACAAAGTAAGGACTTTGGAAGATGTACCCTCCGGGATAAAACCTGAGGGTTGCAAATGGATCTTTAAAAGAAAGATCGATGTAGATGGACAGGTAGAGACCTATAAGGCAAGGTTGGTAGCGAAAGGTTTTCGTCAAAGACCAGGTTTGGACTATGACGAGACTTTCCCTCCGGTAGCCATGCTTAAATCCATTCGGATCCTACTTTCCATTGCTGCTCACTACGACTATGAAATCTGGCAGATGGACATTAAAACTGCATTCCTAAATGGTGATTTAGATGAATGCGTTTATATGGATCAGTCAGAAGGCTTCATTGATAGTGGGAGCAGCGTTAAAGCATGTAAGTTGCTTAAATCCATTTATGGATTAAAGCAGGCATCACGGAGTTGGAACATCTGTTTTGATGATGTTATCAAAGAGTTTGATTTCATCAAAAATCCAGATGAACCTTGTGTTTATAAGAAGACTGTAGAGAGAAATGTCGCATTCCTCGTATTGTACGCGGATGACATACTTCTGATAGGAAATGACATTCTTATGCTACAGTCGGTCAAATCATTCTTATCACAAAGGTTCTCCATGAAGGACCTGGGTGATGCCACATACATATTGGGTATACGGATCTATAGGGATAGATCCAAACAGTTATTGGGATTGTCCCAAACTAAGTACATTAACACCATCCTAAAGAGATTTAGTATGGAAGACTCCAAGCGGGGTGCCTTACCCGCTTGCCACGGAGTCACTCTCTCAAAGGACGATTACCCAAAGTCTGATATAGAGAGAGCTCGCATGAGCATTATTCCCTATGCTTCGGCAGTAGGATCGATAATGTATGCGGTGTTATGTACACGCCCTGATATTGCTTATGCACTTAGTGTAGTAAGCAGGTATCTGTCAAACCCAGGGGAGAATCACTGGATTGCTGTGAAGAACATTCTTAAGTACTTGCGAAGGACTAAAGAATTGTTCTTGGTGTATGGTAACGGGGATCTCCAAATGGAGGCCTTTACCGATTCGAGCTTCCAGAGTGACAAGGATGACAACAAGTCTATCTCAGGGTTTGCATTTACCCTCAATAGAGGGATAGTGAGTTGGAAGAGTTCCAAACAGGATACCGTTGCAAACTCAACGATGGAAGCTGAATATATTGCTGCAAATGATGCTGCTAAGGAAGCCGTATGGATGAGGAAATTCATCGCGGAGCTAGAAGTAGTTCCAACCATTATTGATCCAATACCTTTGTATTGTGACAATAATGGGGCTATGGCGTTGGCTAAAGAGCCCAGGTCCCATCAGAAGTCCAGACACATCCTGAGGCGATATCATGTGATCCGGGAGATAGTTGATCGCTGCGAGATCGAGATTAAGAGAGTAGACACAAAGAACAACGCTGCGGATCCATTCACCAAGGCCCTTCCTCAGCCGCAGCATGAGCGACTTTTTGAGATGTTGGGTATGAGATACGCTAATAACTGGCCTTAATGCAAGTGGGAGATTGTTGGATATATGTATGCCCTAGAGGCCATTATGAGATTGTGTATGTATTGATGTGTATATATATATATTCAGAGGACAGTCTTGCTCGATATGATAGTATGCTATCTGGTTTTACTTTATCATATATTCACTTGATCATGTTTATATTCATTTGGTGCATGTTGATAAAGCCCTAAGGATATTGGCTTGACTACTGGGATTATGATGCAAATCATACTAGTGGGACATCTGTAGTTTATAAGCATATCCTTGAAATGTTCCTAGTCGTAGGTATATCGAGACAGGGCATCGATATTCCAGTTTAGACTAGCGTATACCATTCTTGTTCCATATGATGGGCGATGGATGATCCCATATCCGTCTGGTGTGTTGACACCGAAGATAGTATACGGGTGCTCAGTGAGACTGGGTACACTGAACAGACTCACCGAGAACTCCTATATGGTATTATATCATACGTCGGATAGCAGTTCTCAGGTGACACTGGTACAGGTTAGTCTGTAGACCCGAGATCGTCATAGAGTCTTGTGTGTCCTCCCACTGTGCTTTGATCTCCACCCTACTACGGCTCTACTGAGTCGTACAAACAGGTTGATTTTGGGTATAGTCTCGAGGCATATGGAGGCAGTGAGCGATAGGAGGGGTTTTGTCTCTCCCGGTATTGGGGGTTGATGCTGTGCTGTGCACGATTGGCTATGACGGGAAGTCCCTAGCCAGGGCTGCTGAGATATTACTGATAAGTGTTATCAGTAAGTTTCTCGATCTGTTATAGACCATATACCGGCATGACTTATTGAGTTATTGGGGTCGACGATTCCATCCCTACACTCGATATGCAACATATCTGACGAAGAGACCGGACTGTACGGTAAGTGTTGCCGGATGGATTGACAGGAGTTTTGACAGGTTCGCTTGTTCTTATTCTGATCGCTCAATACCCGGGTAGTCGTTACGTTTAGCTGACCGCTTGCGGCTTGTGGGTGTTTGATATGATCATCACCTACTGCTGGCGTATTGACGAGTCTCAGAGTCCCACATAAAAGTTTCTCGGCTCAGGCGAAAAGAAGTGGTGCGCATATGAGATATGTGCGGAGGCTCGATTAAATACGAGTATGTGATACTGTGTTTTAATCAGGCATTTGATATTAGTCGGGTCATATAAGATATGACCGATTTATTAAATCAAGTGTTGATTTAATATTGACTTTTATATTATTTATTATTTATTTAAATCCTTTTCTTTTCATGGATACATGCATGTATATGTACATGATGATGTGCATACACACATACATACATGAAATGTATCATGGTTGATGATACAAGGATGATGGCAATACAAGAATCATATTGTAGATAAATATATATATATAGATATTTTTCTTTAAAGTTAAAGATAAAGGGAAAATAATTATGACTCATTTCTTTCTACATGAGTCATTCTTTCTACACATTTCCATGAAAGAATTTGACTCAACCATGGTTCTTTTTCCTTTTGCCTTTAAGACAAATAGAAATATCTAGATATTATTTAACTATGGTTATGGTTATGATAATATATCTCTCTCATTTCTTTTTCCTTTTGAATTATCATTCACTCCAAAAAGAAAAAGAAAAGAGCCATCTTCTTCCTCCTCACTCTAGCTCTCTTTTAATTGTTAAAATAGAGTTAGATAAATAAAAGAAAAGGTATTAAATAAGAATAACAACCACTTCATCATCCTACACAACCTTTGCTATCTTTTGTAGGGTGTTGTGCTTCAAGATTTTCAAAGATCGAAGGAAGCAACAAGCTTAGGGCAAAGAGCTTCGGGTGGATCATCGTGGACGAGGAGTTGATCAAGCGAACCCTTCCAAAGCAAAGTAGTCTTCCAAAGAGTTCTACAAAGGTTGTAGTCTCATCACTTAGTATAAATTAAGTATTAAATATGATACTATTAATAGTTACTTCATAAATTCTAGTTCGATTCATAGTATAGGTTACTTAGCACCTCATATTTTTATTGTTATGGCATGTGTGATGCTTCAAAACCCTAATAGAGGTGTTAAGGAAACCCAACACCTTTTTGAAAATTTGATTCCACAACATCATTAGGTTTCTTTCCTTTCATTAATCTCATTAATGAAGTCCCATCATTTATACTTCCTAAGCATCACAGATAAAGAAACGAAAATAGAACGTACGCTTATGCCATCCGCATTCGCCACAGTGTCCCGTTATGCACCGTTAGGTTACTTAACTAAAGGCTTAGCGGGGCGGGACTAGCGCGGGTGTAAAACATAAGCAACGTTTATTATATATCATATATATAATAACAACATTCGTCTCACACATATAAATCGATCACATCATAGAACATTGCAGCAGAAGTAAACATATGAAATATTGGATATACTAGGAGGTACGTGTTTTATATTAAGCCAGTAAAAAACACGGATTCTACGGTCGTGATGAATAGCCAAACCCACATCCCTAGACCCCTACGAGAGCGGCAAACAACCCTACTAATTCTAGAGTTAGGAGACCCGGACTCGACTCCTCGAGATGGTCTCCCACTGGACTCTAGAACCCGGTTACTTGTGCTCCCCGCCTTAGGTCTATCCTAATGCGGAAAAGTAATAATATACATCAATGGTGACATCATCCTCAACCCGGAAGTGCCCCAATAAAAGAATATTACATACAAGTTTTTACATGAATGAAAATGAAAAACTCTTATCTCACGCAAAAATCCCCGGCTATTCAAACACGATGATCCAATATAACATATCACAGCAACACATAACATCACATGTCATCAACGTAAGTAAATATGTGTATCCCAATTGTCGTTGATATATAGCAACGAAACCGGTGATACACCGCATATTACACTTACGGTCGCAGAAAAGAAAGTGAAAACTACAACAATTGGAATCCGCAACCACCATAGACATCATAAACCCGAAATATTAAATACTTCGGATTCATGCCTAACCATATAAATTCCTTAGACATTATAATCCCGGAATATCATATATTCCGAATTTCATGCCTAATATTATAAACCCCGCATTTTAGCCTTGATATTGAAAACACTTTTCAATAATAAGTCGGGCAATTCAACAAGATTCCCGACAAGTTGATCGAATTCTCGTCAGAAACTTTAGTAGACGGCCGCACCCCCGATGTCATCGACGAAGTGCACTTAGGAGGAACACCGCGGCCGCGAGCACCCGGGAGGATGCTTTTGGCAACGAGGTTCTTCTACAGTCACTTGGTCGGGGCTTTGGGGCATGGCTATCTAGTAATGTTACCTGGCGAGTATCCGCGTACACTATGTGATTGCGATGGAGTTTTGATCCAAATCAAAACCCCGTGGCAACCGATCAAATGAGACTAAATTGCTAGATTTATAAAATTCAAATTAGTTTTCACAAAACTAATTATTGTGGATTCTAAATATTGTATCACATTCATAAAAACTAGGCGATGTTAAACTTTTCGATCGATCGATCAACCACCTTAAAATTCTCAGAGGACTCAACACTTGAGTTAGATTCAAAAATTCCCAGACAGTGCCACAAACACATACGGACCAGCATAAGAGAGCACGTCCCAAGCCTCACCAACGGCGCCGCGGAACCGTCGCCAAAAGCACCTTTTGGCCGCGGTTCCGTGGTCGTTAGGTCGAGTTAGGGGTTCTTTTTTCTTGGGGGTCCACACAATACTTTGCACAATTTTCTGAACATTTTTAAACCCAAAAATTCCAAATTTCGAAAAATTTCCAGAGAGATATCTTGAGGTGGTGTTTGATGTTCGTTCGAACTTTTTAACGTCGTCTAAGTTACCCGAAACGATATTAAAATTACGAATACGAAACACTACGAATTGCCACTACAGAAAGATAATATCACATGCAATCTTTAGCAAAAACAAACAATACCTAAAATACTAAACCACAGATACTGGAACACTAAAAAAATTTGAAGCCAAAATCCCTCAAGAAAACCGGTAGGGCCGGTCTTTAGACAAGTTTCGTCGGGTCAAAACCGGTGGTTTGGGCTCATTTTCCTGTGGTGTTCATGTTACATCACATGTAACATTCTGCACTTGTTTAAAAAATTTTCAGAGAACTTTTAAAAATCGACAGAAACTATAGATTTTGTTCCGAGGTCTTGGAGTTGTTTCGGTTTCGTAATTCTACTAACATCGTCTAATTCTCTAGCTTGGCTCTGATACCACTGAAAGGTTCCTTAGCACTCTCACTATGTTTTCTGGGGCATCAAGCATGCAATTTTAAAAAACCTAGACTGCTAAGCAACCCATAACCAAGGATCTAACTAGAGGAATTAGGGTAAGCTAGCATGTAATCAAACATTACACCAAGTGAATAAGGAATACAACCTTTGTAAACTGGTCCTTCACTTCTAAAGCTCCGTGTAGTAGTCCCTTCGCTCCAAGTAGTGATCTCCCAGACTCTGGTTAGGCTCCATAAAGAGAAATGAACAAGCTTGCTTGAAGTCTTCGAGGCCGAAGATGATCTACGTTGACGAGACTCTAGCTCAAGCTACCTCTTCACTAATTGAGAATTAGTAAAGCGAACAACCTATACTAAATGGCTAGTTTGGTATAAATTGGTGAAGTAGGAATTTTGCTCACTTTAGAATAATTTTTCTCCTTTTCTTTTCACCTCATTCAAAACTCAAGAGAGCTAGGAAAGAGATGAAGAAGAAACTCAAGTGGTGAAAATTCTAGCAACCATGGGTGAGAAAATATCATATATATCTCATATAGAGACTTAAGATAATGGTTAGGTTAATAAATATCTAAAATAAGACAAAATTAGTGGACTAAGTCAATGGTTACTACAAGCTTGTAAAAGCTTCACAACCATGACAATTTTCCACCTAATTTTGATTTACCCTTAATAATTAAAACTTCACATTATCTTAAGTATGGTATAAGTCTCATACACCCATGTCCAATGTATCATCTAGCATGACACAAAAATAAATAAATTAACATATATCATATATATATTAAATGTACAAAGAGAAAACATTTTCTTAAGTGAGCTAATCTTAGTTAATGTACATTAATATATCAAATATATAATTACACATTAAATTATTAAATCAACACTTGATTTAATAACCCGGTTGTATCGCATACAACCGACTAATATCATTTATATGTTTATCACATATACATATAACATATCATTGAATCAACACTTGATTCAACAATACGGTTATATCTCATATAACCTGTATCGTGAGAATGGAATATGGTATTACATACACGTATTAATCTCGGTCCCGCACATATCTCATATGTTCCCTACTTCGTTTCGCATGAGCTAGGAAACCTCTATGTATGACTCTAATGACTCGTAAATACGCCGGCAGTAAGTGATGATCATATTAGTCTCCCATAAGCCGTCAGTGGTACTAGCTGGACATAACGACTACTCGGGTATTGAGCGATCATAAGAACAACAAGCAAGCTTGTCCATACTCCTGTGAATCCAATAAGCAACACTACTGTACAGTCCGGTCTCTTCGTCTGATATGTCACATATCGAGTCTACGGGTGGTAAACGTCAGACCCCAATAACTTGATAAGTCATGCCGATATGAGGCTCATAACGGGTCGAGAAACTAATGATAACACTTACCAGTAAATCTCAGTATCGGTCCTGACCAGGGACTTCCTGTTATAGCCAATCGAACACAGTGCAACATCAACCCCCAATACCGGGAGAGACGAATCCCCTCCCATCGCTCATTGCCTCCATGTGACTCGGGACTGTACGCAAAAACCACTGTTTTACACGCTCTCTTGATCACAGTAAGGTGGAAATCAAAGCACAGTGGGAATCACACAAGACTCTATGACGATCTCGGGTCTAGAGACTAACCTGTACCAGTGTCACCAGAGAACTGCTATCTGACGTCAGGTATAATACCATCTAGGAGTTCTCAGTGAGTCCTGTTCAGTTTACCCAGTCTCCACTGAGCACTCATATACCATCTTTGATGTCAAATACCAATGGATATGGGATCATCCATCGCCCATCATATGGGTCAACAAGCGTATACGCTAGTCTACTCTGGAATATCGATTCCCCGTCTCGATACACCTTCGACTAGGAACAATTAAAGGATGAACTTATGGACTACCCTGGCCCCACTAGTATGATCTCCATCATAGTCCTGGTGGTCAAGTACACATTCTAAGGGCTTTATCAACATGTGAGAGAAAGACAATATCACAATACTATTCTACATGTTAAGATAAAGAGGAACCAGATAGCATACTATCATGTCGAGCAAGAAAGTCCTCCCTATATATGTCCAAGCATCCATTGTAATATTCATGTACAACAATGGCCTCTAGGCCATACATACAACTAACACCTCACTCTAGAATTGGCGGGCTATTTGCCGCACTCGTAGGGGGTATAGGTTGACCCAAGGAGGGGTGCTCAAGTTACCGGATTCCGTGGAGTGCTGGGTGTCCCATTCATGTTGTTGATTGGGGTTGCCTCGCTTCTGGGATTGGCGGGTAACTTGCCGCGCCTATAGGGGTCTAGGTTTTCATTGCACATGCTATCCACACGAAAAGGAACGTCGGGTCTCATTTGCGGCTCAAATGAAATCCGAGGCTCCAGGATTATCTACCACTCTGTGTTGCTTGGCTGAGATTATGAGATGTTACTTTATATCATGCCTGGGACGAATGTTATATATATTTATATATATGCTAGTAGATATTGTATATGTTTTGCACCAGCGCTAGTCCAGCCCCCGCTCTGTCGTTAGTTAAGTAACCTAACGGGTGATGACGGGGCCCAGTAGCGAATGCGGGTGGCATATACGTACATCATATTTTTCGTTCCTTTCTATGGTATGATATGTTTAATTGATGGGACTGTGATGATTCTGATCAATGCAAAGATAAAAAAAACCTATTTGATATTGTTGGAACCAAGTATTTTTAAAAATAGACATTACATACGTTTTCTTTTGTTTTGCACAGTGGTATTCGATTTGGAATATCTTGCATCACATTCGACGAGGCAAGGGCCGAGATCCCTTCATCGGGAGTGACCCCTTGGGCAGAAGTTTGCGTCAGCGTAATAACTTCACTATAGTCGATTATTTTTGCTTTGTATCATAGTATTCAGTATAGAATATCCTGCACCTCATTCAACGAGGAAAGAGCCGAGATCCTTTCACCGGGACTGACCTCTTTAGAAAAAGTTTTCGCCACTATACTTTTGTAAAACCATTTTGATTCCTTCAGCGATATCAAGTTCATTACGTTAAAGGTTTTTCGCCAAAAACCAGTCGTAGCCCTCGGTCATTTCAGACGGGTAGCGCTTAGTATTCATGCTATCTTTGTTGGCCTTCGTCAAGGCATAGTGTATGGTAGCTATGCGTTACTTTTCTGTTGCATAGATTTGCATTAATCTAGGGTAGTCATACAGCTTTGTTGGCCTTCGTCAATGGCAAGTACAGGTGGGTTTGGATTAATCTGGACAATGACGGGTAGAACTTGACATGTGACTTATGATTTGTTGGCCTTCGTCAAGGTCATAATAGCATGGGGCAAAAATCCACATCGGGAGTTTCTAAGGAAACTGAAACTTGCCAGGCATGCGCATACCTTCTGGAGTGTAATAACTTGATTGGCATCCATTAAGTTATTATACGATGATAGTTGGATCCCGATTCCCACTGATGAGTAAGTTTATTCCTCGGGTGATTTTAGATGACCACGACTAATTCTCCTTTTGGGTTTGGAGAAGAGTTTGAGGATACAGTGGGAGACATCCTAATTAGATAAAGTGATTTAACCATTCTGATCTAACTTAGAGTGCACGCTGAGTGTTTCTTTTCTCTCTCTCTTTGGCAGCGACCATGGCCCGACCCTACACTAAAACTCATGAACCAAGTTAACCGAACCTTCTTAAATCACAACGGCTTTTGGATTGTCATAGTTGTATATATCATCGCCACTCCTGCTTCACCTTTGCATTTCTCCGCAACATTCCGTATCACTACGAAGATCTACATGTATTTGTTATGACCATCGTATAGTTACATACGAACTCGAAGAAACTTGTTTCAGATTCGAGGATGGTTTCCGGTTCTGGAGAAATTGAATAGGATTATTTAGTTGTCTTTTCCCTTTACCTTCTCTCAGGTTGCGTGGGCTCCTGGTATTAGGAGAGTACACCTATAACGCTTATCGGATAGTCTTCTTCCAAACCATAGGCTGGTGCCGAAAGGTAGGGAAGTAAGAAAACCAATTAGCTTAAGTGTTAGTTATATGTATGCCCTAGAGGCCATTACTATACATAGGATGTATATTGTAGTGGATGCTGGGACATATATAGTGAGGACTTTCTTGCTCGACATGATAGTATGCTATCTGGTTGATCTTTACCTTAACGTGTATACTGTTTGTCTCTCTGTTACATGTTGGTAAAGCCCTTAGGATGTGTACTTGACTACCTGGACTATGATGCGGATCATACTAGTGGGGACATGGTAGTCCATAAGTACATCCTTCAAAGTCCCTAGTCGTGGGTGTATCGAGACGGGGCATCGATATACCAGAGTAGACTAGCGTATACCTTCTCGACCCATACAGATGGGCAATGGATGATCCCATATCCATCGGTGTTTGACATCAGAGATGATATACGGGTGCTCAGTAGAGACTGGGTACACTGGACGGACTCGCCGAGAACTCCCAGATGGTATTATACCTTACGTCAGATGGCAGTTCTCTGGTGACACTAGTACAGAGTAGTCTGTTGACCCGAGATCGTCATAGAGTCTTGTGTGGTTCCCACTGTGCTTTGATTTCCATCTTACCACGTCCAAGAGGGCGTGCAAAACGGTGGTTTTTGGGTACAGTCCCGAGTCACATGGAGGCAATGAGCGATAGGAGGGGATTCGTCTCTCCCGGTATAGGGGGTTGATGTTGCGCTGTGTTCGATTAGCTATAACAGGAAATCCCTGGCCATGGTTGCTGAGATTTACTGGTAAGTGTTACCTGTAGTTTCTCGAATTGTTATAGACCTCATATCGACACGACTTATCGAGCTATTGGGGTCTGACGTTTACCACCCCTAGGCGAGATATGCGACATATCAGACGATCAGACCGGACTGTATGGTAGTGTTACTGGTTGGATTCACTGGAGTGTGAGCGGGCTTGCTCGTCGATCTTCAGATCGCTCAATACCCGGGTGGCCGTTACGTTTAGCAGACCGCTTGCGGCTTGTGGGTGCTTGATATGATCATCACCTGCTGCCGGCGTATTGACGAGTCTTTAGAGTCCTACACAGAGGTTTCCTGGTTCAAGCGAAACGAAATAGGAGCGCATATGAGATATGTGCGGGACCGAGAATAATACGTGTATGTGATACCGTATTCCATTCTCGCGATGAATGTATCGATTGGTTATATTCGATATAACCTAGATATCGAATCAAGGATTGATTCGATAAGCCGATACATTAGATACTAGTCGGTTATGTGCGACATGACCGGATCATTGAATCAAGTGTTGATTTAATGATTTAATGTATAATTATGTATTTGATATATTACTTTGCATTAACTAGTATTGGTTCACTTTATATGGATTTTCTCACTTGGATGTACAAGTTGTATATGTGATATACTTTTTGTGCATATTATTGTATCATGTTTGATGATGCATGTTTACTTGGTTAAGTGTAAAGAATTAAACCATGGTTAAATTTATGATTAGGGTTTTATTTCCTTTTCTTATTTATTTATCTATTTATTCATTTTGGAAATAATTAGAAAAGGCATAAAGAGAAAATGGTGGCTAATTTTGTTTCATATTGAAGCTTCTTGAAGACTTTGACCTAGTGACCATTTTGTTCTTATCCTTAACCCTAACCATTCCATTAACCATGGTCTTTTCTCTACACTTAACTAAGGTTGAAAGTATGATAAGTATTCTATTTATTTTCTTTTTTAAAATTAACTTATCATATCATTTCTTCTTCTTCTTCCTTGAACTCAAGAAGAAAACCTTGAGGTCATCAATGGTGATTGATGATAAAGAGTGAGAAATCCAATTCTAAATTGAACCCACTTCCTATTTCTTCATCCTCTACCTCTTGCCAAGTAGTAGAGTGTGTTTTCTTCACAAGTTTTTTGACTTGGTGAAGTCGGAGCTTGATTTAGCAATGCCTCGACGTAGATCATCTTCGGCATGGACATCGATGACCTAGCCCCTCCATTCTCCGATGAAGCCGACGCTAGAGCCCGGGACTTGTTATGGACAGCGAGGAGACTTCATTGCGGAGCTATGGAGGTGGAGAACCGGATCTACAAAGGTTGTATTTCCGTATCTCTTAGTTAAGTGTTAACTAGTTACTTTTTCGCCTAGACATCTAGCTAACGATCCGTAGTCTAGGGTTTCTCGGCACCGTATTTTTGAAATTGGCATGGTTGATACCTTGTGAGGCCTCATGAGGGTGCCTTGGAACCCTACAGTGGTATCAGAGCCTAGCTAGAGCCTTAGGCGAAGTCTAGACGGAATTTAAAGTCCGATCGACCCGAAACCTAACCCGGAAAACGGCTCTCTGGACTTTTTTGTAAATTGTAGATTTTTCGAAATTAAAAATATGCAGAAAAATCAGCAGGCGATTGTATGGGTTACTGTAAAATTCGAGACCATAACTCTATCATTCAGCCGCGGATCCGCGGCATGAGCATGCCTCATGCGGCGGAACCGCGGCTGTTTTGTCGTATTGGTCATCGAATTTTGCACCATATTTAATAAGATTCTGTACTGGTTTTCCTGGGAATATTTTAATATTTATTCCAGAGTTTTATTTTCTGGGTTGTATGAGGAACTCCGTGTATCGATCGGAATATCAAATTTTGTCTATGTGGCTTTCCTGATAAATTTTAGAATATGTTAAAAAGTTCGACCGGATATAAATACCCAATTTTTCCCCTGTCGGGAAATTTCCAAGTGTTGGATTTTTCCGAAGTTTAACGACGTTCTAAGTAGTGCAAGTAACGCGATGGACCCTCTAGAAGACAACAAACCTTAACTCGATTATGTGACCGTCTTGAACTGCCCTTTGAACCTTCGGGTTTGGGGCAGTACGGCGTGCCACATGTGAGGCGTTGGCTTGACCCTTCTACGGCTGGACCGTTGCTACTGAGGCACGAACTGAATGTTGTTAGACTTATTTCATGTGTTGAGCTGTATCGGGAAAACTTGGGTGTTCGATTGTTCGATCGGAAAGTTTGACATTTTCTATTTATCCGGAATGGGATACAATAATTGGAATTGACAATAAGTTATGAGATAACTGAGTGAATGTTATAAACATAGCACTTTAGTCTCACTTGATCGGTTGCCACGGAATTTTGATATGATCAAAAGTCCGTCGCAATCACGTAGCGTACGCGGATACTCGCCGGGTAAACTTAATAGACAGCCTCACCCCATAGCCCCGACCAAGTGACTGTAGGAGAACCCCGTCGCCGAAAGCATCCGTTCGGGTGCTCGCGGTGGCGGTGTTCCGCCTTGGTGCACTTCGTCGACGGCGTCGGGGGTGTGGCCGCCTACTAAAGTTTGCGATGAGCATTCGATCAGTTTTTCAGGAATCTTGTTGAATTGCCCGACTTGATATTGAAAAGTGTTTTCGATAATGAGACTAAAATGCGGGGTTTATAATTGTTAGGCATGCAATGTCTAAAGAATTCATTTGGTCAGGCATGCGATGTCTGAGGTGATTGTGGATTCCAACTGTTGTAGTTTTACACTTTCTTTTCTGTGACCGTAAGTGTAATATGTGATATCGCCGGTTTCGTTGCTATATGTCAACGACAATTGGGATGTGCATATTTACTTACGTTGATGACATGTGATGTTATGTGTTGCTAGATATGTTATATTGGATCGTCGTGTTTGAATAGCCGGGGGTTTTTATGTGAGATGAGTGTTTTTCATTTTCATTCATGTAAAAACTTGTATGTAATATTCTTTTATTGGGGCACTTCCAGGTTGCGGAAGATGTCACCGTTTGTATATTATTTACTTTTCCGCACTAGGATAGACCCAAGGAGGGTAGCACAAGTACCCGGGTTCTGGAGTCCAGTGGGAGACCAACTCGAGGAGTCGAGTCCGGGTCTCCTAACTCTAGAATTGGTAGGGTTGCTTGCCGCTCTCGTTGGGGTCTAGGGGTGTGGGTTTGGCTATTCATCACGACCGTGGAATCCGTTTTTTATACTGGCTCGTATTGAAAACACGGACGTCCTAGTATATCCAATATTTCATATGATTCTTCTGCTGCGATATCTGTGATGTGATCATGTGATGTTCTGTGATAGATACTGTATATAGTATATATGATATATTATATAGACGTTACTTATGTTTTACACCCGCGCTAGCCCTGCCCCGCTCTGCCGTTAGTTACCTAACCTAACGGTGCACGAGGGGACATCGAGGCGAATGCGGATGGCATAAGTGTACGTCGTATTTATCTGTGATGTTTAGGTACTTAAATGATGGGACTTCATTAATGTGATTAATGAAAGTAAAAGAAACCTAAGATGTTGTAGAATCGAATTTCAAAATAAAACAGGTAGCTACAGTTTTTGCTTTGCACAGCGGTATATGTGATATATCCTGCACCTTATTCGATGAGGAAAGGACCGAGATCCCTTCACCGGGAGTGACTCCTTTAGCAATAACTGGCAGATGCTACACACTAAGTTTTTCTTTTGTTTGCTTTTAAGAGTTTTTGCTTTGCACAGTGATATATGTGATATATCCCGCACCTCATTCGACGAGGAAAGGACCGACGATCCCTTCACCGGGAGTGACTCCTTTAGCAAAACTAGAAAAGCCTCAAAAACACTCCATTTCAAAATCATTCGATCCTACAACGATATCAAGTTCATTACGCAACAGGTTTTCAGAAAAACCTGTCGTAGCCCTCCGTCATTTCAGATAAGTCCTATTTAGTATTCGTGCTACGTTTGTAGACCTCCGTCAAGGCGTAGTGTGCGGTAGCTAACTAGTATTTATCTGTTTATGCATATGATGCAGATTGAGTTAGGGTAGTAATGCGGCCTTGTTGACCTCCGTCAAGGGTCGTGCGGGTGGGTTTAATTCGATCAAGAAATGACGGGTTGAACTTGACTAGTAGCCTATGGTTTGTTGACCTCCGTCAAGGTCATAGGGTGCTAGGGGCAAAATATTATCGGGAATTTCAAGTGTTGAAATTTGCAATGAGATTGCATACCTTCTATGAGATAGTTGGATCCCGATACCCGCTGCGAGTAAGAGTTACTCCTGGGAGAGTTTTACACATTGCAATTAGCCGATCAAGTAGGTGTCTAGAAAGGTGTTAACGAGGTTACGCCTCTGGGAAAATGAGGTTTACATTAATTAGGTTCGTGCGAAAGCACGGGAGGCCTCCCTCAAAGTACCGACACTGGCCTGGCTGAAAGATTGGCGAACTTGTAGTGTGTAATTAATCCCGGCTAGTCTTTCCTTTTAGGGTTTGAAGGAAGATTTGATAAAAAGCAGTGGGAGCCATCCTGATTAGATAAAATAATAACCAATCTATTCTTGACAGAGCGCACGCTGAGTGTTTTCTTCTCTCTCTCTCCAGGTAGCAACCATATCACGCCTTAATCAAGATAATAATACGGAATATTGACCGAACCCGCTTGTTATACTGAGCTGGGGAACGTTGGTCCCGCTCCAACTTATAATTGTTATAAGACAGAGCAGGAAATTGGGGAATACCAGATTTCCCGTGCCGCCCAAACGAAGAGAGTGCATGCTGATGCATCATCTTCGGGTGTGTTCGTTACAAAGAACTGTTTCTCTGTATCCTCTACGTCCTGGGTATGTGATACCAGATCAGGATCCCAGATATGTAATCTGTTACATAGGGCTACAGATAGGTAGAGAACTGAGAACGGGTGATAAGTTTCATGAGGCAGAAAACGGGGCAAATGTTGCAGCCAAGTCTGTTGGTCACTGTCACCCTGTATTACCAGTACATTGATTCTGAGCAAATGCTATTAGATACCGAACCTGATATACAAAATCATATCAGTCTCTTTATTAGTAAAGAAAGGTTATAATTTTGTATTGATGGATAATGTTTTGAACATTTCCTATATCAAAAGTTGATAAGTTCAGGCACGTTATCTAAAAGCATTGAAGTTCTAAATCAAACTACAGTTCCTAGTATACAGAACACACACAAGAGGAAGAGTTCAGAAATGAACGAATCATTCTTGAGGCATTGTAGACTAGGTCATATCAATGTGACCCGACTAGCTGAAGTTACATGTAGATGCATATTTAAATCAGTTTGAATTTATATCTTGTGAAACTCGCCAGTCATGTCACAAAGATAAGATGACCATAGCTCCGTTTACTGGAAACAGAGAAAGAGTTAGTGAACTCTTGGGATGATACATGTTGATGTATGTAGGTCCCCTGTCTACACATACCCGGACTGGTTCTTTATACTTCATTATATTCTCTGATAATCTTTCGAGATTCAGACCTATGTTCCTGTTGAAACATGAGTCCGAACCTTTTAAGATATTCACAGAATATAAGTTAGAAGTAGAGAACCAAAATACGGGTAAAAGTATTATGTCCTTTGATGAGATCAAGGAGGAGAATACTTGAGCACGGAAATCCTGGACTATTCTAAAGGAGAATGAGATTCTCTCTCAGCATTACTCCTCCGTATATACCATTGCACGATGGTATATCGGGGTGGAGCAATCACACCCTATATGATAAGGTGTGCTCTATGATGAGTACTAGTGAGTTACCTATTTCCTTTTTGGGAGTTATGCACTTGAGAAGCTGCATACCTATTGAATAGGGTTCGAATCAAATCAGTTGCCTACCATTTCATATGTGATATGGAAAGGTAAGAGCCCATGTCTTAAGCTAGTTAAGATTTAGGGTTGTCCGGCCTATGTCTGAAAGCAAAATCCGGACAAGCTCGAGGCAAGGTCTGTAATGTAGAACTGGAAAGGTTCCAGCTATACGAACTACAGCAGATGATTTGAAAGAACCAAAGGATTCAATAGTTACCAACGAACCTCAACCTCTCCGCCGATCTAGTAGGGTTCCTCACCCACCTGAGAGATACTTCAGTTTCTCTATGACAGTGGGAGCGAGGATTGAATCATGAGATGATGACCCAACTAGTTTCGAGCAGGCCATCGAGAGTGAAGACTCTGTAAGAATGGCTGGATGCTTAGTGATCTGAGATGGAATCCTTATACACCGACAAAGTATGGACTTTGGTTGCTCTATCTGAAGGGTTAAATCCCCATCAGGAGCAGGTATATCTTGAGAAGATTACTTGGTGTACTTGGAAAGGTTGAGACTTTCAAAGCTAGACTTGTTAAAGGCTTTCGTCATCGACCAGGCGTGGATAATGATGAAACCTTTTCCAGTACCTATGCTTAAGTCCATCCAGATACTACTTGCCACGGCTACATACCATGACTACGATATCTGGCGGTTGGGTGTCATGGCTTCTTTTCTAAATGATGTTTTAGAAGAGTGCGTCTATAAGTACACAGCCAGAGGGCCTCGTAGACAGTGGGAGCAGCGGAAACGTGTACAAGATGCTTTATAAGATAAAGCAGGCATCGCGGAGTTGGAACATCTGTTTTGATGGATTAGTCAAAGAAGTTGACATCATCAAAATGGTAGATGAACCTTGTATAAACAAAAAGGTAGTAGGGAGTATGGTGATGATCCTCGTAGAGTACGTGGATGACATACTCTTGATAAGAAAGGAGTTTCTTATGCTACGCTCGATCAATCTCCGCTTATCACAAAGATTCTCCATATAGGATCAAAGTGATACCTCCTAAATTCTGAGTTCTCATCTATGAGATAGATGTAATTGGATGTTAGGATACTCACTAGATGTAGTGAGATGGTATCAATCGATCCTGGGGAGAATCACTGGAAGTGTTCCAGGGTGATAAAGACGACTGAATGTCAGTCACAGGCATTGTCTTTACCCTTAGTAAAGGGACGGTATGTTGGAAGAGTTCCAAGCTAGATACCGTGACATACTAGACGATAAAGGCAGGATACATCGCTACTTAAGATGCTACCAAAGAGGCTGTTTGGGTGTATATAGGTTCATGAGATGAACTAGGTTCCTACCATTGTGTGACAATGGAAGTGTGGCTTTGGCCAAGGAACACCCGTCCCATCAGTGACCCAGGTGTATTCTGAGGCCGCATCACCTGATCATGGAGATAGTTGATCTCCACGGTGATCGAGGTAAGGAGAGTAGATTAAGAGGACAACACAGCGGATCCACTCACAAAGGCCTGTTCCCAGAGAGAGACTTTTATGGGATGGTTGAGTATAAGATACTTCAACCACTGCTACAGATGGCCCTAGTGCAAGTGGGAGATTGTTAGTTATATGTATGCCCTAGAGGCCATTACTATACATAGGATGTATATTGTAGTGGATGCTGGGACATATATAGTGAGGACTTTCTTGCTCGACATGATAGTATGCTATCTGGTTGATCTTTACCTTAACGTGTATACTGTTTGTCTCTCTGTTACATGTTGGTAAAGCCCTTAGTGTTAGTTATATGTATGCCCTAGAGGCCATTACTGTACATTGGATGTATATTGTAGTGGATGCTGGGACATATATATGGAAGACTTTCTTGCTCGACATGATAGTATGCTATCTGGTTGCCCTTTACCTTAACGTGTACACTGTTTGTCTCTCTGTTACATGTTGGTAAAGCCCTTAGGATCTGTACTTGACTACCTGGACTATGATGCGGATCATACTAGTAGGGACATGGTAGTCCATAAGTACATTCTTCAAAGTCCCTAGTCGTGGGTGTATCGAGATGGGGCATCGATATACCAGAGTAGACTAGCGTATACCTTTTCGACCCATACAGATGGGCGATGGATGATCCCATATCCATTGGTGTTTGACATCAGAGATGATATACGGGTGCTCAGTAGAGACTGGGTACACTGGACGGACTCGCCGAGAACTCCCAGATGGTATTATACCTCACGTCAGATGGCAGTTCTCAGGTGACACTGGAACAGAGTAGTCTGTTGACCCGAGATCGTCATAGAGTCTTGTGTGGTTCCCACTGTGCTTTGATTTCCATTTTACCACGTCCAAGAGGGCGTGCAAAACGGTGGTTTTTGGGTACAGTCCCGAGTCACATGGAGGCAATGAGCGATAGGAGGGGATTCGTCTCTCCCGGTATAGGGAGTTGATGTTGCGCTGTGTTCGATTGGCTATAACAGGAAATCCCTGGCCAGGGTTGCTGAGATTTACTGGTAAGTGTTACCAGTAGTTTCTCGAAGTGTTATAGACCTCATATCGACACGACTTATCGAGCTATTGGGGTCTGACGTTAACCACCCCTAGGCTAGATATGCGACATATCAGACGATCAGACCGGACTGTACGGTAGTGTTACTGGTTGGATTCACTGGAGTGTGAGCGGGCTTGCTCGTCGATCTTCAGATCGCTAAATACCCGGGTGGCCGTTACGTTTAGCAGACCGCTTGCGGCTTGTGGGTGTTTGATATGATCATCATCTGCTGCCGGCGTATTGACGAGTCTTTAGAGTCCTACACAGAGGTTTCCTGGCTCAAGCGAAACGAAATAGGAGCGCGTATGAGATATGTGCGGGACCGAGAATGATACCAGTATGTGATACTGTATTCGATTCTCACGAGATGTGACATTGATCGGTTATATGCGATATAGCCGGGTTATCGGATCAAGTGTTGATTCGATAAGTTGTTACTAATGATACCAGTCGGTTATGTGCGACATGACCGGATCATTGAATCAAGTGTTGATTTAATGATTTAATGTATAATTATATATATTTGATATATTACTTTGCATTAACTAGTATCGGTTCACTTTGAATGGATTTTCTCACTCGGATGTGCGCATTGCATATGCGATATGATTTTGTGCACTTGTTTGTATCATGGTTGATGATGCATGCCTACTTGGTTAAGTGCAAAGAATTAAACCATGGTTAACTAAATGATTAGGGTTTTATTTTCTTAAATTATTCATTTATTTCTTTTTGGAAATTATTTTGCATAAGAAGAATTGGTGGCTTTCTTTTATTCTTTCATGAAATTTCATGAATGTTTGACTTTGTCACCAATTTTGTCTCATGCTTAACCCTAACCATCTCTTTTAACCATGATTGATTCTCTACACCTAACCATGGTTCTAATATGATAAGTATTCATTTCTTTTCCAATTATAATTAACTTATCATAATTAGCTTCTTCTTCTTCTTCATTTTTCTTCACATGAAGAAAGCTTGCTCCATTAATGGCAAGTGATGAGAATGAGTGAGAAATCCAATTCTAAAGTCTACCCACTTCCTATTTCTTCATCCTCTACCTCTTGCCAAGTAGTAGAGTGTGTTTCCTTCACAAGTTATCATGGTTTGGTGAAGGTGGAGCTTGATCTAGCGATGCCTCGACGTAGATCATCTTCGGCACGAAGCCGACGACCTTGCCCGCTCGTTCTCCGATGAAGCCGACGCTAGAGCCCGGATTTGATTTAGACAGCAGAGAGGACCTCATCTCGGAGCCGTGGAGGTGGAGGACCGGATCTACAAAGGTTGTATTTCCGTATTCTTTATAGTTAAGTTGTTAACTAGTTTGCTTTTCGCCTAGAAATCTAGCCAACGATCCGTTCTAGGGTTTCTCGGCACCGTTTAAATTTGAAATTGGCATGGTTGATGCCTTGTGAGACCTCATTAGGATGCCTAGGAACCCTACAGTGGTATCAGAGCCTAGCTAGAGTCTTAGGCGAAGTCTAGACGCGATTTGAAGTCCGAACGAACCGAAACCGCAAAATTTCCATGCTCCTGTCCTTTTTATAAAAACGTGGATTTTTCCAGATTAAAAATATTCAGAAAAATCAGCAGGAAGATATAAGGAGTACTGCAAAATTCGAGCGCCCAATTCCATAATCTCGCCGCGGATCCGCGGCATGAGGATGCTCATGCGGCGGTTCCGCGGCAACTTTGTCTTTTTGCGCATCGAAATTTGCACCGTAATTCAAGTTTTCAGATGCTGATTTTTCTGGGAATTTTTAATATTTATTCAAGAGTTGAATTTTCTGGAGTTGTTTTCGGAATTCGGTGTTTTGATCGGAGTATCAAATTTTGTCTGTGTGGCTTTCCGGATAAATTTTAGAATATGTTAAAAAGTTCGACCGGATATAAATACCCAATTTTTCCCCTGTCGGGAAATTTCCAAGTGTTGGATTTTTCCGTAGTTTAACGACGTTCTAAGTAGCGCAAGTAACGCGATGGTCCCTCTAGAAGACAACAAACCTTAACTCGATTATGTGACCGTCTTGAACTGCCCTTTGAACCTTCGGGTTTGGGGCAGTACGGCGTGCCACATGTGAGGCGTTGGCTTGACCCTTCTACGGCTGGACCGTTGGTATTGAGGAACGAACTGAATGTTGTTAGACTCATATTTCATGTGTTGAGCTGTATCGGGAAAACTTGGGTGTTCGATTGTTCGATCGAAAAGTTTAGCATTTTCTATTTATCCGGAATGTGATGCAATAATTGGAATTCACAAGAAATTATGAGATAACTGAATGAATGTTATAAACATAGCAGTTTAGTCTCACTTGATCGGTTGCCACGGAATTTTGATGTGATCAAAAGTCCGTCGCAGTCACGTTGTGTACGCGGATACTCGCCGGGTAAACTTAATAGACAGCCTCGCTCCATAGCCTCGACCAAGTGACTGTAGGAGAACCCCGTCGCCGAAAGCATCCGTTCGGGTGCTCGCGGCAGCGGTGTTCCGCCTTGGTGCACTTCGTCGACGGTATAGGGGGTGCGGCCGTCTACTGAAGTTTGCGACGAGCATTCGATCAGGATGTCGGAAATCTTGTTGAATTGCCCGACTTGATATTGAAAAGTGTTTTCGATTTTGAGACTAAAATGCGGGGTTTATAATTGTTAGGCAAGCGATGTCTAAGGAATTCATTTGGCTAGGCATGCGATGTCTAAAGAGTTTGCGGATTCCAACTGTTGTTGTTTTACACTTTCTTTTCTGTGACCGTAAGTGTAATATGTGATATCGCCGGTTTCGTTGCTATATGTCAACGACAATTGGGATGCGCATATTTACTTACGTTGATGACATGTGATGTTATGTGTTGCTGGATATGTTATATTGGATCGTCGTGTTTGAATAGCCGGGTTTTTTTTATGTGAGATGAGTGTTTTTCATTTTCATTCATGTAAAAACTTGTATGTAATATTCTTTTATTAGGGCGCTTCCAGGTTGCGGAAGTTGTCACCCTTTGTATATTATTTACTTTTCTGCACTAGGATAGACCCAAAAAGGAGGGCACAAGTGACAGGGTTCTGGAGTCCAGTGGGAGACCAACTCGAGGAGTCGAGTCCGGGTCTCCTAACTCTAGAATTGGTAGGGTTGCTTGCCGCTCTCGTAGGGGTCTTGGGGTGTGGGTTTGGCTATTCATCATGACCGTGGAATCCGTGTTTTATACTGGCTCGTATTGAAAACACGGACGTCCTAGTATATCCAATATTTCATATGATTCTTCTGCTGCGATATCTGTGATGTGATCATGTGATGTTCTGTGATAGATACTGTATATAGTATATATGATATATTATATAGGCGTTACTTATGTTTTACACCCGCGCTAGCCCTGCCCCGCTCTTCCGTTAGTTACTTAACCTAACGGTGCACGAGGGGACATCGAGGCGAATGCGGATGGCATAAGTGTACGTCCTATTTATCTGTGATGTTTAGGTAATTTAAATGATGGGATTTCATTAATGTGATTAATGAAATAAAAGAAACCTAAAGATGTTGTAGAATCGAATTTCAAAATAAAACAGGTAGCTACAGTTCTTGCTTTGCACAGCGGTATATATGATATATCCTGCACCTTATTCGATAAGGAAAGGACCGAGATCCCTTCACCCGGAGTGACTCCTTTAGCAATAACTGGCAGATGCTACACATTCGGTTTGTTTTTTTTGGTAGCTTTTAAGTGTTTTTGCTTTGCACAGTGATATATGTGATATATCCCGCACCTCATTCGACGAGGAAAGGACCGACGATCCCTTCACCGGGAGTGACTCCTTTAGCAAAACTAGAAAAGCCTCAAAAGCACTCCATTTTAAAATCATTTGATTCTACAACGATATCAAGTTCATTACGCAATAGGTTTTCAGAAAAACCTGTCGTAGCCCTCCGTCATTTCAGATATGTACTAGTTAGTATTCGTGCTGCGGTAGTTTGGCATTCGTCAAGGCGTAGTGTACTGTAGCTAACTAGTATTTATCTGCTTGAGCATATGATGCGATTGGATTAGGGTATTCGTACGGCGTTGTTTGGCATTCGTCAAGGGTCGTGCGGGTGGGTTTAATTCGATCAAGAAATGTACGGGTTGAACTTGACTAGTGGACTATGGGTTGTTTGGCATTCGTCAAGGTCATAGCGAGCTAGGGGCAAAATATTATCGGGAATTTCAAGTGTTGAAATTTGCAATGAGATTGCATACCTTCTATGAGATAGTTGGATCCCGATACCCGCTGCGAGTAAGAGTTACTCCTGGGAGAGTTTTATACATTACAATTAGCCGATCAAGTAGGTGTCTAGAAAGGTGTCAACGGGGTTACGCCTCTGGGAAAACGAGGTTTACATTAATTAGGTTCGTGCGAAAGCACGGGGGACCTCCCTCAAAGTACCGACACTGGCCTGGCTGAAAGATTGGCGAACTTGTAGTGTGTAATTAATCCCGGCTAGTCTTTCCTTTTAGGGTTTGAAGGAAGATTTGATAAAAAGCAGTGGGAGCCATCCTGATTAGATAAAATAATAACCAATCTATTCTTGCAAGAGCGCACGCTGAGTGTTTTCTTCTCTCTCTCTCCAGGTAGCGACCATATCACGCCTTAATCAAGATAATAATACGGATTATTGACCGAACCCGCTTGTTATATTGAGCTGGGGAACGTTGGTCCCGCTCCAACTTATAAATGTTATAAGACAGAGCAGGAAATAGGGGATTACCAGAATTCCCGTGCCGCCCAAACGAAGAGAGTGCATGTTGATGCATCATCTTCGGGTGTGTTCATTATACAGAACTGTTTCTCAGTATACTTTACATCCTGGGTATGTGATACCACATCAGGATCCCAGATATGTAATCTGTTACATAGGGCTACAGAAAGGTAGAGAACTGAGAACGGGTGATAAGTTTCATGAGGCAGAAAATGGGGCAAGAGTTGCAGCCAAGTCTGTCGGTCACTGTCACCCTGTATTCTAAATACATTGATTCTGAACGAATGTTATTAGATACCGAACCTGATATACAAAATCATATCAGTCTTTTTATTAGTAAAGAAAGGATATAATTTTGTATTGTTGGACAATGTTTTGAACATTTCCTATATCAAAAGTTGATCGGTTCAGGCACGTTATCTAAAAGCATTGATGTTCTAAATCAAACTACAGTTCTTTAGTATAAGGAACACACACAAGAGGAATAGTTCAGAAATGAACGAATTCTTCTTGAGGCATTGTAGACTAGGTCATATCAATGTGACCCGACTAGCTGAAGTTACATTTAGATGCATATTTAAATCAGTTTGAATTTACATCTTGTGAAACTTGCCAGTCATGTCACAAAGATAAGATGACCACAGCTCTGTTTATTGGAAACAGAGAAAGAGTTAGTAAACTCTTGGGATGATACATGTTGATGTATGTAGGTCCCCTGTCTACACATGCCAGGACAGGTTCTTTATACTTCATTACGTTCTCTGATAATCTCTCAAGATTCAGTCATATGTTCCTGCTGAAACATGAGTCCGAACCTTTTGAGATATTCACAGAATATAAGAGAGAAGTAGAGAACCAAAATACGGGTAAAAGTATTATGTCCTATGATGAGATCAGGGAGGAGAATACTTGTGCATGGAATTCCTAGACTATTCTAAAGGAGAATGAGATTCTCTCTCAGCATTACTCCTCTGAATACACCATAGCACGATGGTATATCGGGGTGGAGCAATTACACCCTATGTGATAAGGTGTGCTCTATGAAGAGTACTACTGAGTTACCTGTTTCCTTTTTGGGAGATATGCGCTTGAGAAGCTGCATACCTATTGAATAGGGTTCGAATCAAATCAGTTGCCTACCATTTCATATGTGATATGGAAAGGGAAGAGCCCATATCTTAAGTTAGTTAAGATTTGGGGTTGCCCGGCCTATGTCTAAAAGCAAAATCCGGACAAGCTCGAGGCAAGGCCTGTAATGTAGAACTGGAAAGGTTCCAGCTATACAAACTACAGCAGATGATTTGATAGAACCAAAGGATTCAGTAGATTCCAACGAACCTCAGCCTCTCCGCCGATCTAGTAGGGTTCCTCACCCACCTGAGAGATACTTCGGTTTCTCTATGACAGTGGGAGCGAGGATTACATCATGAGATGATGACCCAACTAGCTTCGAGCTGGCCATCAGGAGTAAGACTCTGTAAGAATGGCTGGATGCTTAGTGATCTGAGATGGAATCCTTATACACCAGCAAAGTATGGACTTTAGCTGCTATATCTGAAGGGTTAAATCCCCATCAGGAGCAAGTATATCTTGAGAAGATTACTTGGTGTACATGGAAAAGTTGAGACTTTCAAAGCTAGACTTGATAAAAGTTTGTATCATTGACCAGGTACGGATAATGATGAAACCTTTTTCAAGTAGCTATGCTTAAGTCCATCCAGATCCTACTTTCCACGGCTACATACCATGACTACGATATCTGGTGGTTGGGTGTCATGACAGCTTTTCTAAATGATGTTTAGAAGAGAGTGTCTATAAGTACACAGCCAGAGGGCTTCGTAGACAGTGGGAGCAGCGGAAACGTGTGCAAGATACTTTATAGGATAAAGCAGGCATCGCGGAGTTGGAACATCTGTTTTGATGAAGCAGTCAAAGAAGTTGACATCCTCAAAATGGTAGATGAACCTAGTATAAACAAGAAGGTAGTAGGGAGTATGGTGACGATCCTCGTAGAGTACGTGCATGACATACTCTTGATAGGGAAGGAGTTTCCTATGCTACGCTCGATCAATCTCCGCTTATCACAATGATTCTCCATATAGGATCAAAGTGATACCTCCTAAATCCTGGGTTTTTAGATCTATGAGATAGATCTAATTGGATGTTAGGACTCTCACTAGTTGTAGTGAGATGGTATCAATCGATCCTGGGAAGAATCACTGGAAGGCTTCCAGAGTGATAAAGACGACTGAATGTCAGTCACAGGCATTGTCTTTACCCTCAGTAAAGGGACTGTAAGTTGGAAGAGTTCCAAGCTAGATACCGTGACATACTAGACGATAAAGGCAGGATACATCGCTACTTAAGATGCTACCAAAGAGGCTGTTTGGGTAAATATTGGTTCATGAGATGAACTATGTTCCAACCATTGTGAGACAATGGAGTTGTGGCTTATGCCAAGGAACGCCGGTCCCATCAGTGATCCAGACATATTCTAAGGCAGTATCACTTGATCATGGAGATAGTTGATCTCCAGGGAGATCGAGGTTAGGAGAGTAGACTCAGAGGACAACACAGCGGATCCACTCACAAAGGCATGTTCCCAGAGAGAGACTTTTATGGGATAGTTGAGTATGAGATACTACAACTACTGCTACAGATGGCCCTAGTGCAAGTGGGAGATTGTTAGTTATATGTATGCCCTAGAGGCCATTACTGTACATTGGATGTATATTGTAGTGGATGCTGGGACATATATATGGAAGACTTTCTTGCTCGACATGATAGTATGCTATCTGGTTGCCCTTTACCTTAACGTGTACACTGTTTGTCTCTCTGTTACATGTTGGTAAAGCCCTTAGGATCTGTACTTGACTACCTGGACTATGATGCGGATCATACTAGTGGGGACATGGTAGTCCATAAGTACATCCTTCAAAGTCCCTAGTCGTGGGTGTATCGAGATGGGGCATCGATATACCAGAGTAGACTAGCGTATACCTTCTCGACCCATACAGATGGGCGATGGATGATCCCATACCCATTGGTGTTTGACATCAGAGATGATATACGGGTGCTCAGTAGAGACTGGGTACACTGGACGGACTCGCCGAGAACTCCCAGATGGTATTATACCTCACGTCAGATGGCAGTTCTCAGGTGACACTGGAACAGAGTAGTCTGTTGACCCGAGATCGTCATAGAGTCTTGTGTGGTTCCCACTGTGCTTTGATTTCCATCTTACCACGTCCAAGAGGGCGTGCAAAACGGTGGTTTTTGGGTACAGTCCCGAGTCACATGGAGGCAATGAGCGATATGAGGGGATTCGTCTCTCCCGGTATAGGGAGTTGATGTTGCGCTGTGTTCGATTGGCTATAACAGGAAATCCCTGGCCAGGGTTGCTGAGATTTACTGGTAAGTGTTACCAGTAGTTTCTCGAAGTTTTATAGACCTCATATCGACACGACTTATCGAGCTATTGGGGTCTGACGTTAACCACCCCTAGGCTAGATATGCGACATATCAGACGATCAGACCGGACTGTACGGTAGTGTTACTGGTTGGATTCACTGGAGTGTGAGCGGGCTTGCTCGTCGATCTTTAGATCGCTAAATACCCGGGTGGCCGTTACGTTTAGCAGACCGCTTGCGGCTTGTGGGTGTTTGATATGATCATCATCTGCTGCCGGCGTATTGACGAGTCTTTAGAGTCCTACACAGAGGTTTCCTGGCTCAAGCGAAACGAAATAGGAGCGCGTATGAGATATGTGCGGGACCGAGAATGATACCAGTATGTGATACTGTATTCGATTCTCGCGAGATGTGACATTGATCGGTTATATGCGATATAGCCGGGTTATCGGATCAAGTGTTGATTCGATAAGTTGTTAATAATGATACCAGTCGGTTATGTGCGACATGACCGGATCATTGAATCAAGTGTTGATTTAATGATTTAATGTATAATTATATATATTTGATATATTACTTTGCATTAACTAGTATCGGTTCACTTTGAATGGATTTTCTCACTCGGATGTGCGCATTGCATATGCGATATGATTTTGTGCACTTGTTTGTATCATGGTTGATGATGCATGCCTACTTGGTTAAGTGCAAAGAATTAAACCATGGTTAACTAAATGATTAGGGTTTTATTTTCTTAAATTATTCATTTATTTCTTTTTGGAAATTATTTTGCATAAGAAGAATTGGTGGCTTTCTTTTATTCTTTCATGAACTTTCATGAATGTTTGACTTTGTCACCAATTTTGTCTCATGCTTAACCCTAACCATCTCTTTTAACCATGATTGATTCTCTACACCTAACCATGGTTCTAATATGATAAGTATTCATTTCTTTTCCAATTATAATTAACTTATCATAATTAGCTTCTTCTTCTTCTTCATTTTTCTTCACATGAAGAAAGCTTGCTCCATTAATGGCAAGTGATGAGAATGAGTGAGAAATCCAATTCTAAAGTCTACCCACTTCCTATTTCTTCATCCTCTACCTCTTGCCAAGTAGTAGAGTGTGTTTCCTTCACAAGTTATCATGGTTTGGTGAAGGTGGAGCTTGATGTTAGTTATATGTATGCCCTAGAGGCCATTACTGTACATTGGATGTATATTGTAGTGGATGCTGGGACATATATAGTGAGGACTTTCTTACTCGACATGATAGTATGCCATCTGGTTGATCTTTACCTTAACGTGTACACTGATTGTCTCTCTATTACATGTTGGTAAAGCCCTTAGGATGTGTGCTTGACTACCTGGACTATGATGCGGATCATACTAGTGAGGACATGGTAGTCCATAAGTACATCCTTCAAAGTCCCTAGTCGTGGGTGTATCGAGACGGGGCATCGATATACCAGAGTAGACTAGCGTATACCTTCTCGACCCATATAGATGGGAGATGGATGATCCCATATCCATTGGTGTTTGACATCAGAGATGATATACGGGTGCTCAGTATAGACTGGGTACACTGGACGGACTCGCCGAGAACTCCCAGATGGTATTATACCTCACGTCAGATGGCAGTTCTCTGGTGACACTGGTACAGAGTAGTCTGTTGACCCGAGATCGTCATAGAGTCTTGTGTGGTTCCCACTGTGCTTTGATTTCCATCTTACCACGTCCAAGAGGGCGTGCAAAACGGTGGTTTTTGGGTACAGTCCCGAATCACATGGAGGCAATGAGCGATAGGAGGGGATTCGTCTCTCCCGGTATAGGGAGTTGATGTTGCGCTGTGTTCGATTGGCTATAACAGGAAATCCCTAGCCAGGGTTGCTGAGATTTACTGGTAAGTGTTACCAGTAGTTTCTCGAATTGTTATAGACCTCATATCGACACGACTTATCGAGCTATTGGGGTCTGACGTTTACCACCCCTAGGCGAGATATGCGACATATCAGACGATCAGACCGGACTGTACGGTAGTGTTACTGGTCGGATTCACTGGATTGTGAGCGGGCTTGCTCGTCGATCTTCAGATCGCTCAATACCCGGGTGTCCGTTACGTTTAGCAGACCGCTTGCGGCTTGTGGGTGTTTGATATGATCATCATCTGCTGCCGGCGTATTGACGAGTCTTTAGAGTCCTACACAGAGGTTTCCTGGCTCAAGCGAAACGAAATAGGAGCGCATATGAGATATGTGCGGGACCGAGAATAATGCGTGTATGTGATACCGTATTCTATTCTCGCGATGAATGTGTCGAATGGTTGTATGCGATATAACCTAGTTATCGAATCAAGGATTGATTCGATAAGCCGATACATAGGATACTGGTCGGTTATATGCGATATGACCGGATCGTTAAATCAAGTGTTGATTTAATGATTTAATGTATAATTATATATTTGATATATTACTTTGCATTAACTAGTATTGGTTCACTTTAAATGGATTTTCTCACTCGGATGTGCGCATTGTATATGCGATATGATTTTGTGCACTTGATTGTATCATGTTTGATGATGCATGTTTAACTATAGTTAAGTGTAATGAATTAAGCCATGGTTAAACTAATGATTAGGGTTTTCTTTTCTTACTTATTTATTTATTTTGAATAGATGAGAAAAGAATGGTTGCTAGTTTTGGAGTTTAGTTGAAGCTTCATGAAGCTTTGACTTTGTAACCATTCTTATCTCATTCTTAACCCTAACCATTAAACTAACCTTGGTTAATTCTCTACACATTACCACAGTTAGGATGATGATAAGTATTCTTTTATTTTCTATTTTCTAAATAACTTATCATATCATTTCTTCTTCTTCTTCCTTGAACTCAAGAAGAAAACCTTGAGGTCATCAATGGTGATTGATGATAAAGAGTGCGAAATCCATTTCTAAAGTCTACCCACTTCCTATTTCTTCATCCTCTACCTCATGCCAAGTAGTAGAGTGTGTTTTCTTCACAAGTTTCATGACTTGGTGAAGTGAGAGCTTGATCTTGCGATGCTTCGACGTAGATCATCTTCGGCATGGACATCGATGACCTAGCCCGTCCATTCTCCGATGAAGCCGACGCTAGAGCCCGGGACTTGTTATGGACAGCGAGGAGACTTCATTGTGGAGCTATGGAGGTGGAGAACCAGATCTACAAAGGTTGTATTTCCGTATCTCTTAGTTAAGTGTTAACTAGTTTACTTTTCGCCTAGAAATCTAGCCGACGATCCGTACACTAGGGTTTCTCGGCACCGTAATTTTTGAAATTGGCATGTTCGATGCCTTGTGAGACCTCTATAGTGTGCCTAGGAACCCTACAGTGGTATCAGAGCCTAGCTAGAGCCTTAGGCGAAGTCTAGACGGAATTTGAAACCCGAACGAACTCGAAACCCGATCACAAACATGCTCTCTGTCCATTTTTTAAAATCTGGTCTTTTGCCAAATTAAAAATATGTAGAAAATCAATTAGGGTTTTCTAAGAATTACTGTAAATTTCGTGGACCTAATTCCACTTTCCCACCGCGGTTCCGCGGCATGAGCAAGGCTCATGCGGCGGATCCGCGGCCGTACGGCCACTGTATTTATATTATTTGGCACAGTAATTCTTAGTTTCCAGTGGTGATTTTTCTGGGAATTTTTAATATTTATTCAAGAGTTGAATTTTCTGCAGTTGTTTTGGGGATTTGGTGTTTCGATCGGATTATCAAATTTTGTCTGTGTGGCTTTCCGGATAAATTTTAGAATATGTTAAAAAGTTCGACCGGATATAAATACCCAATTTTTCCCCTGTCGGGAAATTTCCAAGTGTTGGATTTTCCGTAGTTTAACGACGTTCTAAGTAGTGCAAGTAACGTGATGGTCCCTCTAGAAGACAACAAACCTTAACTCGATTATGTGACCGTCTTGAACTGCCCTTTGAACCTTCGGGTTTGGGGTAGTACGGCGTGCCACATGTGAGGCGTTGGCTTGACCCTTCTACGGCTGGACCGTTGGTACTGAGGCACGAATTGAATGTTGTTAGACTTATTTCATGTGTTGATCTGTATCGGGAAAACTTGGGTGTTCGATTGTTCAATCGGAAAGTTTAACATTTTCTATTTATCCGGAATGTGATACAATAATTGGAATTCACAAGTAGTTATGAGATAACTGAATGAATGTTATAAACGTAGCACTTTAGTCTCACTTGATCGGTTGCCATGGAATTTTGATGTGATCAAAAGTCCGTCGCAATCACGTAGCGTACGCGGATACTCGCCGGGTAAACTTAATAGACAGCCTCACTCCATAGCCCCGACCAAGTGACTGTAGGAGAACCCCGTCGCCGAAAGCATCCGTTCGGGTGCTCGCGGCAGCGGTGTTCCGCCTTGGTGCACTTCGTCGACGGTATCGGGGGTGCGGCCGCCTACTAAAGTTTGCGACGAGCATTCGATCATTTTTCGGGAATCTTGTTGAATTGCCCGACTTGATATTGAAAAGAGTTTTCGATAATGAGACTAAAATGCGGGGTTTATAATTGTTAGGCATGCGATGTCTAAGGAATTCATTTGGTCAGGCATGTGATGTCTGAGGTGGTTGCGGATTCCAACTGTTGTAGTTTTACACTTTCTTTTCTGTGACCGTAAGTGTAATATGTGATATCGCCGGTTTCGTTGCTATATGTCAACGACAATTGGGATGCGCATATTTACTTACGTTGATGACATGTGATGTTATTGTAGGGTTCCTAGGCACCCCAAGGAGGTCTCACAAGGCATCGAAAATGCCATATTAAAATTTTACGGTGCCTACAAACCCTAAACTACGGATCGTCGGCTAGATGTCTAGGCGAAAAACTAACTAGTTAACACTTAACTAAAAGTTTAACGGAAATACAACCTTTGTAGATCCGGTGCTCCACCTCCATAGCTCCGCAACGAGGTCCTCTCCGCTGTCCAAATCAAATCCGGGCTCTAGAGTCGGCTTTGTCGGAGAAAAAGGGAGCTAGGTCGTCGATGTCCATGCCGAAGATGATCTTCGTCGAGGCATCGCTAGATCAAGCTCACAACTTCACCAAGTCTAAAAAACTTGTGAAGTAAACACACTCTACTACTTGGCAAGAGGTAGAGGATGAAGAAATAGGAAGTGGGTAGACTTTAGTTTTGGATTTCTCACTCTTTTCCAACAATCACCATTGATGGAGCTTGGTTTTCTTCACTTGAAGAATGAAGAAGATGAAGAAGAATATTATGATAAGTTAATTAAAAACCATAGAAAAATCAAAACTTATCATAATGTTAACTAGAGTTAAGTGTAGAGAATGAATCATGGTTAGTGGGAATGGTTAGGGTTAAGGATGAGATAAGAATGGTTGACTTGATCAAAGATTCATGAAGCTTCAACTAAACTCCAAAATAAGCCACCATTCTTTTCTCCTCTTTTCCAAAATGAATAAACAAATAAATAAATGAATAAATAAAGGAAATGAAACCCTAACCATTCTTTTAACCATGGTTTAATTCTTTGCACTTAACCAAGTAATCATGTATCATCAAACATGATACAATCAAATGCACAAAATCATATCGCATATGTAATGCGCACACCCGAGTGAGAAAATCCATTTAAAGTGAACCAATACTAGTTAATGCAAAGTAATATATCAAATATATAATTATACATTAAATCATTAAATCAACACTTGATTCAATGATCCGGTCATGTCGCACACAACCGACTAGTATACAATGTATCGGCTTATCGAATCAACGCTTGAATCGATAACTAGGTTATATCGCATACAACCATTCGATACATTCATCGCGAGAATGGAATACGGTATCACATACTCGCATTATTCTCGGTCCCGCACATATCTCATATGCGCTCCTATTTCGTTTCGCTTGAGCCAGGAAACCTCTGTGTAGGACTCTAAAGACTCGTCAATACGCCGGCAGCGGATGATGATCATATCAAACACCCACAAGCCGCAAGCGGTCTGCTAAACGTAACGGCCACCCGGGTATTGAGCGATCTGAAGATCGACGAGCAAGCCCGCTCACACTCCAGTGAATCCGACCAGTAACACTACCGTACAGTCCGGTCTGATCGTCTGATATGTCGCATATCTCGCCTAGGGGTGGTAAACGTCAGACCCCAATAGCTCGATAAGTCGTGTCGATATGAGGCTCATAACGGGTCGAGAAACTACTGGTAACACTTACCAGCAATTCTCTGAGCAGCCCTGGCCAGGGACTTCCTGTTATAGCCAATCGAACACAGCGCAACATCAACCCCCTATACCGGGAGAGACGAATCCCCTCCTATCGCTCATTGCCTCCATGTGACTCGGGACTGTACCCAAAAACCACCGTTTTGCACGCCCTCTTGGACGTGGTAAGATAGAAATCAAAGCACAGTGGGAACCACACAAGACTCTATGACGATCTCGGGTCAACAGACTACTCTGTACCAGTGTCACCAGAGAACTGCCATCTGACGTGAGGTATAATACCATCTGGGAGTTCTCGGCGAGTCCGTCCAGTGTACCCAGTCTCTACTGAGCACCCGTATATCATCTCTGATGTCAAACACCGATGGATATGGGATCATCCATCGCCCATCTGTATGGGTCGAGAAGGTACACGCTAGTCTACTCTGGTATATCGATGCCCCGTCTCGATACACCTACGACTAGGGACTTTGAAGGATGTACTTATAGACTACCATGTCCCTACTAGTATGATCCGCATCATAGTCCAGGTAGTCAAGTACAGATCCTAAGGGCTTTACCAACATGTAACAGAGAGACCATAAGCATACACGTTAAGGTAAAGGGTAACCAGATAGCATACTATCATGTCGAGCAAGAAAGTCCTCCCTATATATGTCCCAGCATCCACTACAATATACATCCTATGTACAGTAATGGCCTCTAGGGCATACATATAACTAACAATCTCCCACTTGCACTAGGGCCATCTGATAGCAGTGGTTGTAGTATCTCATACTCAACCATCCCATAAAAGTCTCTCTCTGGGAACAGGCCTTTGTAAGTGGATCCGCTGTGTTGTCCTCTGAGTCTACTCTCTTAACCTCGATCTCCCTGGAGATCAACCATCTCCATGATCAAGTGATACTGCCTTAGAATATGTCTGGATCACTGATGGGACGGACGTTCCTTGGCATAAGCCACAACTCCATTGTCTCACAATGGTTGGAACGTAGTTCATCTCATGAACCAATATACACCCAAACAGCCTCTTTGGTAGCATCTTAAGTAGCGATGTATCCTGCCTTTATCGTCTAGTATGTCACGGTATCCAGCTTGGAACTCTTCCAGCACACCGTCCCTTTACTGGGGGTAAAGACAATGCCTGCGACTGACATTCAGTCGTCTTTATCACCCTGGAACCCTTCCAGTGATTCTCCTCAGGATCGATTGACACCACCTCACTACATCTAGTGAGTATCCTAATGTCCAATTAGATCTATCTCATAGATCCAAAGTCCAGGATTTAGCAGGTATCACTTTGATCCTATATTGAGAATCCTAGTGATAAGCGGAGATTGATCGAGCGTAGCATAGGAAACTTCTTCCCTATCAAGAGTATGTCATCCACGTACTCTACGAGGATCGTCATCATAGTCCCTACTACCTTTTTGTTTATACAAGGTTCATCTACCATTTTGATGATGTCAAACTCTTTGACTAATCCATCAAAACAGATGTTCCAACTCCGCGATGCCTGCTTTATCCTATAAAGCATCTTGCACACGTTTCCACTGCTCCCACTATCTACGAAGCCCTCTGGTTGTGTACTTATAGTCGCTCTTTTCTAAACATCATTTAGAAAAGCTGTCATGACACCCAACCACCAGATATCGTAGTCATGGTATGTAGCCGTGGCAAGTAGGATCTGGATGGACTTAAGCATAGCTACTTGAAAAGGTTTCATCATTATCCACGCCTGGTCGATGACAAAAACCTTTACCAAGTCTAGCTTTGAAAGTCTCAACTTTTCCATTTACCCCAAGTAATCTTCTCAAGATATACTTGCTCCTGATGGGGATTTAACCCTTCAGATATAGCAACCAAAGTCCATACTTTGTTGGTGTATATGGATTCCATCTCAGATCGCTAAACATCCAGCCATTCTTACAGAGTCTTACTCTCGATGGCCTGCTCGAAGCTAGTTGGGTCATCATCTCATGATGCAATCCTCGCTCCCACTATCATAGAGAAACCGAAGTATCTCTCAGGTAGGTGAGGAACCCTACTAGATCGGCGGAGAGGCTGAGGTTCGTTGGTAACTATCGAATCCTTTGGTTCTTTCAAATCATCTGCTGCAGTTTGTATAGCTGGAACATTTCCAGTTCTACATAACAGACCTTTCCTCGAGCTTGTCCGGATTTTGCTTTTAGACATAGGCCGGACAACCCCAAATCTTAACTGGCTTAAGACATGGGCTCTTCCCATACCATATCACATATGAAGCGGTAGGCAACTGATTTGATTTGAACCCTATTCAATAGGTATGCAGCTTTTCAAGCGCATAACACCCAAAAGGAAATAGGTATCTCAGTATTACTCATCATAGAGCACACCTTATCACATAGGGTGCAATTGCTCCACCCCGAGATACCATCGTGCTATGGTGTATACGGAGGAGTAATGCTGAGAGAGAATCTCATTCTCCTTTAGAATAGTCCTGGAATTCCGTGCTCAAGTATTCTCCTCCTTGATCACATCATAGGACATAATACTTATACCCGTATTTTGGTTCTCTACTTCTCGCTTATATTCTGTGAATATCTCAAAAGGCTCGGACTCATGTTTCAACAGGAACATATGTCTGAATCTTGAGAGATTATCAGAGAATATAATGAAGTATAAAGAACCGGTCTTGGCATGTGTAGACAGGGGACCTTACATACATCAACATGTATCATCCCAAGAGTTTACTAACTCTTTTTCTGTTTCCAATAAACAGAGCTGTGGTCATCTTATCTTTGTGACATGACTGGCGAGTTTCACAAGATGTAAATTCAAACTGATTTAAATATACATCTATATGTAACTCTAGCTAGTCGGGTCACATTGATCTGACCTAGTCTACAATGCCTCAAGAAGAATTCGTTCATTTCTGAACTCTTCCTCTTGTGTGTGATCCGTATACTAAGAACTGTAGTTTGATTTAGAACTTCAACGCTTTTAGATAACGTGCCTGATACGATCAACTTTTGATATAGGAAATGTTCAAAACATTATCCAACAATACAAAATTTTATCATTTCTTTATTGATAAAGAGACTGATATGATTTTGTATATCAGGTTCGGTATCTAATAACATTCGTTCAGAATCAATGTATTGTAATACAGGGTGACAGTGACCGACAGACTTGGCTGCAACTCTTGCCCCGTTTTCTGCCTCATGAAACTTATCACCCGTTCTCAGTTCTCTACCTTTCTGTAGCCCTATGTAACAGATTACATATCTGGGATCCTGATCTGGTATCACATACCCAGGACGTAAAGGATACTGAGAAACAGTTCTGTATAATGAACACACCCGAAGATGATGCATCAGCATGCACTCTCTTCGTTTGGGCGGCACGGGAAATCTGGTATTCCCCAATTTCCTGCTCGGTCTTATAACAATTATAAGTTGGAGCGGGACCAACGTTCCCCAGCTCAGTATAACAAGCGGGTTCGGTCAATAATCCGTTTTATTATCTTGATTAAGGCGTGATATGGTCGCTACCTGGAGAGAGAGAGAAGAAAACACTCAGCGTGCGCTCTTGCAAGAATAGATTGGTTATTATTTTATCTAATCAGGATGGCTCCCACTGCTTTTTATCAAATCTTCCTTCAAATCCTAAAAGGAAAGACTAGCCGGGATTAATTACACACTACAAGTTCGCCAATCTTTCAGCCAGGCCAGTGTCGGTACTTTGAGGGAGGTCCCCCGTGCTTTCGCACGAACCTAATTAATGTAAACCTCGTTTTCCCAGAGGCGTAACCCCGTTGACACCTTTCTAGACACCTACTTGATCGGCTAATTGTAATGTATAAAACTCTCCCAGGAGTAACACTTACTCGCAGCTGGTATCGGGATCCAACTATCTCATAGAAGGTATGCAATCTCATTGCAAATCTCAACACTTGAAATTCCCGATAATATTTTGCCCCTAGCGTCCTATGACCTTGACGCAGGCCAACAAACCATAGTCCGCTAGTCAAGTTCAACCCGTTATTTCCTGATTGAATTAAACCCACCCGCACGACCCTTGACGCAGGCCAACAAAGTCGCACGACTACCCTAATCCAATCACATCATATGCTTATGCAGATAAGCACCAGTTAGCTACCGCACACTATGCCTTGACGCAGGCCAACAAACGTAGCACGAATACTAACTACTACTTATCTGAAATGACGGAGGGCTACGACAGGTTTTTCTGAAAACCTATTGCGTAATGAACTTGATATCGTTGTAGGATCGAATGAATTTTGAAATGGAGTGTTTTTGAGGCTTTTCTAGTTTTGCTAAAGGAGTCACTCCCGGTGAAGGGATCGTCGGTCCTTTCCTCGTCGAATGAGGTGCGGGATATATCATATATATCACTGTGCAAAGCAAAAACACTTAAAAGAAATCAAAAGACAAACCGAATGTGTAGCATCTGCCAGTTATTGCTAAAGGAGTCACTCCCGGTGAAGGGATCTCGGTCCTTTCCTCATCGAATAAGGTGCAGGATATATCACATATACCGCTATGCAAAGCAAGAACTGTAGCTACCTGTTTTAATTTTGAAATTCGATTCTACAACATCTTAGGTTTCTTTTATTTCATTAATCACATTAATGAAGTCCCATCATTTAAATACCTAAACATCACAGATAAATACGACGTACACTTATGCCATCCGCATTCGCCTCGATGTCCCCTCGTGCACCGTTAGGTTAGGTAACTAACGGCAGAGCAGGGCAGGGCTAGCACGGGTGTAAAACATAAGTAACGTCTATATAATATATCATATATACTATATATTATATCTATCACAGAACATCACATGATCACATCACAGATATCGCAGCAGAAGAATCATATGAAATATTGGATATACTAGGACGTCCGTGTTTTCAATACGAGCCAGTATAAAACACGGATTCCACGGTCGTGATGAATAGCCAAACCCACACCCCTAGACCCCTACGAGAGCGGCAAGCAACCCTGCCAATTCTAGAGTTAGGAGACCCGGACTCGACTCCTCGAGTTGGTCTCCCACTGGACTCCAGAACCCGGTTACTTGTGCTCCCCTCCTTGGGTCTATCCTAGTGCGGAAAAGTAAATAATATACAAGAGGTGACAACTTCCGCAACCTGGAAGCGCCCCAATAAAAGAATATTACATACAAGTTTTTACATGAATGAAAATGAAAAACACTCATCTCACATAAAAACCCCCGGCTATTCAAACACGACGATCCAATATAACATATCCAGCAACACATAACATCACATGTCATCAACGTAAGTAAATATGCGCATCCCAATTGTCGTTGACATATAGCAACGAAACCGGCGATATCACATATTACACTTACGGTCACAGAAAAGAAAGTGTAAAACTACAACAGTTGGAATCCGCAACCACCTCAGACATCTCATGCCTGACCAAATGAATTTCTTAGACATCACATGCCTAACAATTATAAACCCCGCATTTTAGTCTCAAAATCGAAAACTCTTTTCAATACCAAGTCGGGCAATTCAACAAGATTCCCGACATCCTGATCGAATGCTCGTCGCAAACTTTAGTAGGCGGCCGCACCCCCAATACCGTCGACGAAGTGCACCAAGGCGGAACACCGCTACCGCGAGCACCCGGAGGGATGCTTTCGGCGACGGGGTTCTCCTACAGTCACTTGGTCGGGGCTATGGAGTGAGGCTGTCTATTAAGTTTACCCGGCGAGTATCCGCGTACGCTACGTGATTGCGACGGACTTTTGATCACATCAAAATTCCATGGCAACCGATCAAGTGAGACTAAACCGCTAGATTTACAACATTCATTCAGTTATCTCATAACTTCTTGTGAATTCCAATTATTGTATCCCATTCCAGATAAACAGAAAATGTTAAACTTTCCGATCGAACAATCGAACACCCAAGTTTTCCCGATACATATCAACACATGAAACAAGTCTAACAACATTCCGTTCGTGCCTCAGTACCAACGGTCCAGCCGTAGAAGGGTCAAGCCAACGCCTCACATGTGGCACGCCGTACTGCCCCAAACCCGAAGGTTCAAAGGGCAGTTCAAGACGGTCACATAATCGAGTTAAGGTTTGTTGTCTTCTAGAGGGACCATCGTGTTACTTGCACTACTTAGAACATGATTAAACTACAGAAATATCCAACACTTGGAAATTTCCCGACAGGGGAAAAATTGGGTATTTATATCCGGTCGAACTTTTTAACATATTCAAAAAATTATCCGGAACGACACATAGACAAAGTTTGACAATCCGATCGAATGTATGAACTCCCAATACAACCCAAAATACTCCACTCTTGATTTCAGATTAAAAATTCCCAGGAAAACCAGCACTGAAAAATAGGAGTTACTGTACAAAATTCAATGGCAGATAAGACAAAAGTGCGGCGGAAGGGCCGCATTAGCACGCTAATGCCGCGGTTCCGCCGCACTTTAGAAAGATCATTAAGTAATTTTTGCATCGTAATTCTTAGATTTACCTGCTTGTTTTTCTGCATATTTTTAATTTGCAAAAATCCACGAATTTCAAAAATGTACAGAGAGCATTCTAAGGTTTGGGTTTCGGTTCGATCGGACTTCAAACTCCGTCTACGCATCGCCTAAGGCTCTAGCTAGGCTCTGATACCACTGTAGGGTTCCTAGGCACCCCAAGGAGGTCTCACAAGGCATCGAAAATGCCATATTAAAATTTTACGGTGCCTACAAACCCTAAACTACGGATCGTCGGCTAGATGTCTAGGCGAAAAACTAACTAGTTAACACTTAACTAAAAGTTTAACGGAAATACAACCTTTGTAGATCCGGTGCTCCACCTCCATAGCTCCGCAACGAGGTCCTCTCCGCTGTCCAAATCAAATCCGGGCTCTAGAGTCGGCTTTGTCGGAGAAAAAGGGAGCTAGGTCGTCGATGTCCATGCCGAAGATGATCTACGTCGAGGCATCGCTAGATCAAGCTCACAACTTCACCAAGTCTAAAAAACTTGTGAAGTAAACACACTCTACTACTTGGCAAGAGGTAGAGGATGAAGAAATAGGAAGTGGGTAGACTTTAGTTTTGGATTTCTCACTCTTTTCCAACAATCACCATTGATGGAGCTTGGTTTTCTTCACTTGAAGAATGAAGAAGATGAAGAAGAATATTATGATAAGTTAATTAAAAACCATAGAAAAATCAAAACTTATCATAATGTTAACTAGAGTTAAGTGTAGAGAATGAATCATGGTTAGTGGGAATGGTTAGGGTTAAGGATGAGATAAGAATGGTTGACTTGATCAAAGATTCATGAAGCTTCAACTAAACTCCAAAATAAGCCACCATTCTTTTCTCCTCTTTTCCAAAATGAATAAACAAATAAATAAATGAATAAATAAAGGAAATGAAACCCTAACCATTCTTTTAACCATGGTTTAATTCTTTGCACTTAACCAAGTAATCATGTATCATCAAACATGATACAATCAAATGCACAAAATCATATCGCATATGTAATGCGCACACCCGAGTGAAAAAATCCATTTAAAGTGAACCAATACTAGTTAATGCAAAGTAATATATCAAATATATAATTATACATTAAATCATTAAATCAACACTTGATTCAATGATCCGGTCATGTCGCACACAACCGACTAGTATACAATGTATCGGCTTATCGAATCAACGCTTGAATCGATAACTAGGTTATATCGCATACAACCATTCGATACATTCATCACGAGAATGGAATACGGTATCACATACTCGCATTATTCTCGGTCCCGCACATATCTCATATGCGCTCCTATTTCGTTTCGCTTGAGCCAGGAAACCTCTGTGTAGGACTCTAAAGACTCGTCAATACGCCGGCAGCGGATGATGATCATATCAAACACCCACAAGCCGCAAGCGGTCTGCTAAACGTAACGGCCACCCGGGTATTGAGCGATCTGAAGATCGACGAGCAAGCCCGCTCACACTCCAGTGAATCCGACCAGTAACACTACCGTACAGTCCGGTCTGATCGTCTGATATGTCGCATATCTCGCCTAGGGGTGGTAAACGTCAGACCCCAATAGCTCGATAAGTCTTGTCGATATGAGGCTCATAACGGGTCAAGAAACTACTGGTAACACTTACCAGCAATTCTCTGAGCAGCCCTGGACAGGGACTTCCTGTTATAGCCAATCGAACACAGCGCAACATCAACCCCCTATACCGGGAGAGACGAATCCCCTCCTATCGCTCATTGCCTCCATGTGACTCGGGACTGTACCCAAAAACCACCGTTTTGCACGCCCTCTTGGACGTGGTAAGATGGAAATCAAAGCACAGTGGGAACCACACAAGACTCTATGACGATCTCGGGTCAACAGACTACTCTGTACCAGTGTCACCAGAGAACTGCCATCTGACGTGAGGTATAATACCATCTGGGAGTTCTCGGCGAGTCCGTCCAGTGTACCCAGTCTCTACTGAGCACCCGTATATCATCTCCGATGTCAAACACCGATGGATATGGGATCATCCATCGCCCATCTGTATGGGTCGAGAAGGTACACGCTAGTCTACTCTGGTATATCGATGCCCCGTCTCGATACACCTACGACTAGGGACTTTGAAAGATGTACTTATAGACTACCATGTCCCCACTAGTATGATCCGCATCATAGTCCAGGTAGTCAAGTACAGATCCTAAGGGCTTTACCAACATGTAACAGAGAACCATAAGCATACACGTTAAGGTAAAGGGTAACCAGATAGCATACTATCATGTCGAGCAAGAAAGTCCTCCCTATATATGTCCCAGCATCCACTACAATATACATCCTATGTACAGTAATGGCCTCTAGGGCATACATATAACTAACAGTTATGTGTTGCTGGATATATTATATTGGATCGTCTTGTTTGAATAGCCGGGGTTTTTTATGTGAGATGAGTGTTTTTCATTTTCATTCATGTAAAAACTTGTATGTAATATTCTTTTATTGGGGCACTTCCAGGTTGCGGAAGTTGTCACCCTTTGTATATTATTTACTTTTCCGCACTAGGATAGACCCAAGGAGGAGGGCACAAGTAACCGGGTTCTGGAGTCCAGTGGGAGACCAACTCGAGGAGTCGAGGCCGGGTCTCCTAACTCTAGAATTGGTAGGGTTGCTTGCCGCTCTCGTAGGGGTCTAGAGGTGTGGGTTTAGCTATTCATCACGACCGTGGAATCCGTGTTTTATACTGGCTCGTATTGAAAACACGGACGTCCTAGTATATCCAATATTTCATATGATTCTTCTGCTGCGATATCTGTGATGTGATCATGTGATGTTCTGTGATAGATACAGTATATAGTATATATGACATATTATATAGACGTTACTTATATTTTACACCCGCGCTAGCCCTGCCCCGCTCTGCCGTTAGTTACCTAACCTAACGGTGCACGAGGGGACATCGAGGCGAATGCGGATGGCATAAGTGTACGTCGTATTTATCTGTGATGTTTAGGTACTTAAATGATAGGACTTCATTAATGTGATTAATGAAATAAAAGAAACCTAAGATGTTGTAGAATTGAATTTCAAAAATAAAACAGGTAGCTACAGTTCTTGCTTTGCACAGCGGTATATACGATATATCCTGCACCTTATTCGATGACGAAAGGACCGAGATCCCTTCACCGGGAGTGACTCCTTTAGCAATAACTGTTAGTGTATATGCCCTGGAGGCCATTACTGTATCATACTAGTTTGTATATTACTTAATGGATGCTTGGGATATTCACCTTGTATATACAATCTTGCTCAAAATAGTAGTATGCTACTTGGTTTGTTTCTACTTCAATGTGTACATGTGTTTATTTTTGTATATCGCCTATACACATTAGTAGAGTCCTTAGGATCTTTGCTTGATTACCAGCGATGTGATGGCCGTCACACTAGTGGGGCTGGGTAATCTATAAGCACATCCTTATGCAGGTCCCTGGTCGCAGGACTATCGAGACAGGGCATCGATACTCCGGAGTAGACCAGCGCATGCGCTTCCCATCCCAGTGTGGGAGACGGTCTGTCCCACAGCCGTCAGTACGTCGTACTTGAGATAGTATGCGGGTGCTCGTTAGGTTACGGGTACACTGGACAGGACTCGTCGGGAACTGACTAGTTGGTATTATACCTATCGTCAGTTATCAGTTCCCAGGTGACATGAGTACAGCTTAATCCGCTGACTTGACACTGTCACTTCGCCTCAAGTGTGTTCCCACTGTACTTTGATCACTACCCTACCACGGCTCAAAGGAGTCGTGCAAACAGGTAGTGGTTGGGTGCAGTCCCGAAGCACTTGGAGGCAGTGACGGTTAGACAGGATTCGTCTCTCCCGGTATTGGGGGTTGACATCACGCTGTGTCTAGGAGAGCCATTACACGAGTAGTCCCTGGCCAGGGCAAACGAGATATACTGGTAGGTTTCCAGTGTTATCTCAGGGTGTTTTGGGCTTCGCTCCGGCACGACTTGTACCGCTATTGGGGGACTGACGTTTACCACCCCCTAGGCCCGCCATGCGATGTATCAGACGAACAGACCGGACTGTACGGAGAATGTCACACTCAGGCTCAGTAGGAGTTCAGATGGGTTTCGCCTCGTCGGTCTTCTTATCGGCATTACCTGGGGACCGTTACGCACAGCTAGTGCCGCTTGCGGTCTGTGGTTAAACCCACTGCCAGCGTAGTGTCGAGTCTTTAGAGTCCCACACAGAAAGCTTTTCGCCTTTAGGTAAAAGAGTAGAGGTCGCATAGTATTGCGACAGGTCGCATGGTTTTGCGACAGGGTCCGGTCACATCCGTGCACTTGTGCACGTACAGTGTCCGGACAGTTTTCACTAGCGGGCTTTGGTTTAAGCCAGATCCTAGTGTACCTTATGGGATTGGATTTATCCAGTTTGCATTCGTGTTCCTCGGAACGCGGATGCGGGTGTGTATGCACAGTTGACAGGGAGGCAGAGGCAGCGGATTCTCATTAGGGTTGTTGACAGTTGACCGTTGACTATTTGACTTTATGCTCAACCCTAATGAGAATATGATATGTGATTAACTATTATATTAATTAAGTATTATGGTGATATGGTTGTTGACTTGTTGACTTTTGTTGACTTGTTGACTTTGTTGACTTGTTGACTTTTGTTGACTTGTTGACCGGTTGACTAGGCTTGACTAGTTGACCATCATGATAACCATAGCCATCATTTCATGGCAAAGACTTTTGTTTACTTGCTCATTTGTGTAAAATGAGTGCATGAAATGATATGGTTGTGGTTGCTTCTAACCATCACATAAGACTTTTTTTGATATGATGAGTTATGATCACTTTGGATTATGAGAGGGTGAAAGACAAAAGAGAGCCTCATTCTTTCTTGCTCATTCTCTCTCTTGTTCTTGAGCTCTCCTCTTGCTCTCACCCTCAACCTCTTGCTCCCTCTCTTGATCTATGGTTCTATTGTCTCATGAGTTGAGAATCAAGAACCATAGATAAAATCCCATTCTATTTCTTCTCTACTCATTCTAGTTCACTAGGTTTAGCAAACCAAGTGAACTAGTTTCTTCAAAGAACGAAGAAGGAGCTAAAGGTTGGATCTTTCAAGTGGATCTATCTTCGGCGTACGGAGACGACGAGAAGGAGCCATCGGACCACCACCGGAGCTTGAAGACGAAGGAGTTCAAGACATGCTAGGTATAACCCCCTAACCGAGTAGCTAGAAACTCTTAGTTAGGATGTTAGATAGAAGTTTAACCAAGATCCGGGTTTTAGGTCCATGTTACCATCTTTAAGAAAATCGTTTTTTACCAAATTCCGCATTCCCGAAAGTACCGGGAGAGGTAGCATGGACTTACAGTGGTATCAGAGCCTAGTTAAACTCTATTTAACATGTTAGCAAGTAACTAGAAGATCGATCAAAGGAAAAGTCCCGAAAAGAAAACCCCAAATTTTCAACTTTCTGTCGATTTCTAAAGTACTGGAAAAACTTTTTGGAACACACCTTAAATCGACTCAGGCTTTTTAAAAGAATCTGCAAAATTTTGGGCCCCTGACTCTGTCAAAGCGCCGCGCTTCCGCGGCGGGAGCACGCTCCCGCCGCGGAAGCGCGGCCGAGTTGACTCGGTCAGGGGTTTTCTCTTTTACAGTTTACTCTTGGGGGTATTTTGGGATTTTTGGTATATATATTTTCTGCCCAGATTTTCCAGAACGAAAATTTTATTTTGGGGTCCCGAAAATCCGTATTTTTGATCGAACTTCTAAAAGACTTGAGCTAACGGGTTTTTCTGGACTGTGATATTTGTATTGAACGTCTACTAATCGCTATATGTCGATTAGTGGGGGTTATACAAATCTGTGATCTGTAATGTTGCTGGAATGTGTATATGAATATGTTGAATTGTCGCGGGTGAATAGCCGGGGGTTGTGAGACGAGAGTTTTCTTTTCTTTCAATTCATGTAAATTTGTAAATTGATGTAATAATTATTTGTTTGGCCGCACAACCGGGTCGGGGTTGTAGCCGTCATTGTATAATTTCTTTTTACTGTTTTTGCTCCTAGGATAGACCCATGGAGGGGGTGCACAAACTACCGGGTATGCCGAAGTGTCGAGTGGCCTACTCATAGGAGATGAGGGAGGTTACTACGCTTTGGGTACTTGGCGGGTAGTTTGCCGCATCCGTAGGGGTCTTGGGTGGGGTATTTGGCTATTCACCGCGACCGTGTAATTTGTTTTTCGTTACAGGCTCATGCGAATTACAGATTCCTAGTATATCCAATGTATTCATCTGTGATCTGAAATGTTTATCATTGCAGTATATCTATATATGATATTATTTAGGCGTTGCTTATGTTTTACAGACGCGCTAGCCCAGCCCCCGCTCTGTCGTTAGTTAAGTAACCTAACGGGTAATGACGGGGCCCCGTGGCGAATGCGAATGGCATAAGCGTACGTCATATTTTGGTTGTTTTCTGCAATGGTAGGATTAAATGATGGGACGCATTAAAAGAACTAATGCAAGAATATCACGCATTAAAAGAACTAATGCAAGATAATAAACCAAGTTAAAGTCGTTGGAACACTTTCGAAAAACCACTCGGTTCTTTTCGAAACAACTTTTAAATGCGGAGCTTGAGCCACTCCTTTTAAAAGCTATCTCATTCCATCGACCAAATCAAGTTCACTACGTTCACGGTTTTGCCAAAACCATTCGTAGCCCTCCGTCGTTTCGTATGAATATTCAATAGTATTCAAGCTGTGTTTGTTGACCTTCGTCAAGGCATAGTGATTGGTAGCTATTGGGTATTCATATGTAGCATAGATAGATGCGTTGGTTTGGGACATTCGCATTACCTTGTTGACCTTCGTCAAGGGTATATGGATGGATTCAAATTAACCTGGATAATGACGGGCAGAACTTGACATGTGACTTATGATTTGTTGACCTTCGTCAAGGTCATAAGAGCATGGGGCAAAAATCCACATCGGGAGTTTCATAAGTACTGAAACTTGCTAGATTTGCATACCATTTGGAGTGTGATGATTCTGGTAGGATTTCTTCAGTTTCGTCACGCGATGATATTTGGATCCCGATCCTACTGTGAGTATATGCTACTCCTCGGGAAATTTCTCACTAAACGATCAATGTTATAAACCTAGTAGGTGCCTAGAAAGGTGTTAGCGGGGCTACGCCCCCAGGGAAAAGAGGTTCTCTAATTAAGGAACTTCGCGAAAGCGTTGGAAAACCTCCCTCGAAGTACCGACACCGGCCTGGCTGAACGGTTAAGCAAGTATTGTGCGGTGGGATTGATCCCGGCTAATTCTTCCTTTATGGTTTGAGGAGGGATTCGAGAAACAGTGGGAGCCATCCTGTTTAGACAAACTAAAAACCACTCTAAACTTGCAAGAGCATCATGCTGAGTGTTTCTTCTTCTCTCTCCTAATTGCAGCGACCAAATCGACATGACTGGACTTAAGTTACTCCTAGATAAAAACAAACTGACAGGGCCAAACTACAAAGATTGGCTCAGGAATGTCAAGATAGCAATCACTTACGACAAGCTGGGGTATCTTCTTACCACCAAAGCTCCCCCTGTCCCTGGTCCAACTTCCAGCGTCGCGGATAAGGAAATCCGTAAGACTTGGGAGATTGATAGCGCGAAGGCCAAATGCCTCCTGCTTGCCTCGATGGACAACGAACATCAGAGGAGGCATGAGAATATGGACATGGAATCCATATTGCTTCATACAAAAGAACTGTATGGAGAGCAATCTCGTATCGCAAGATACGAAGCGTCGAAGAAGTTATTTTCGACAAGAATGGCCGTCGGATCATCAGTAGCCGAGCACGTGCTAAAGATGATCGGCTACATTGAGGAGCTCGCTGACCTAGGGATCACATTGGAGAGTGAGCTATATACGGATATAGTTCTCCAGTCCCTTCCTTCCACTTACGCCCAGTTTATACTGAACTTCAACTTACAAGAAAAAGAGGTTGAACTTTCAGAGCTCCTCAACATGCTGAGGAGCGCAGAGGGCACCCTACAGAAAGGTAGGGAAACATCCACTTTGTTTGTAGGAGGATCATCTTCTTCTAGGTCCAAGGCGAAAGCCAAGGGAAAGAAGAAGAAGGCCCCCGCCAAACCAAGGGGCGGTGTTAGTAAAGTGGATACGAAGGGAAAAGCAAAAGCAACAAAGATAGCGGGGAAGCTTGTGGATAAGGAAGAATGCTTCTATTGTCATAAGAAAGGACACTGGAAGAATGATTGCAGGGCTTGGAAGGCCAGAACACAGGAATTGAAGCAGGTTGCAGCTTCAGCTTCAGGTGTGTATGTTATTGAAAACTGTCTTTCAATAAACTCTACTTCCTGGGTATTGGATACCGGATCAGGATCTCATATCTGTAATTCTTTGCAGGCGTTGAGAAACCGTAGGGTTTTGAAGGCAGGTGACATGACCCTCAGAGTTGCGAACGGAGCTAGCATGGATGCTAAAGCCGTGGGGGACTATCACCTGGGAATGTCAGATGGACATGTTTTGGTTTTGCGTAATTGCTTTTTTGTACCCAACGCATCTTGTAATATCATTTCTGTATCTTTAGTTTCTAAAGAAGGTTATGAATTTGCGTTTGTAAGTAATGTTGTAAACATTCACCTTAATCAAGTTTTGATTGGGTCAGGTACATTGAGTAATGGTATATACGTGTTAAACCAACCACAGATTTTCAACGTCCAGAATACACACAAAAGAAAGTCTCCGGAAATGAATCAGACTTTCTTATGGCATTGTAGATTGGGTCACATCAATGAGAGAAGGTTGACTAAGTTACATACAGAAGGATATTTGAATGCGTTCGAATATCAATCGTATGCCACTTGTCAATCTTGTCTCAAAGGAAAGATGACAAAGACTCCGTTTACTGGACAAGGAGTAAGAGCGAGCGAGCTCTTGGGACTCGTACACAGTGACGTGTGCGGTCCAATGTCTACACATGCCCGAAGCGGACATTCTTACTTCATTACTTTTACGGATGACTTCTCAAGGTACGGCTATGTCTTCTTAATGAAACATAAGTCCGAGGCCTTTGGAAAATTCCAGGAGTATAAGAATGAAGTAGAGAAACAGACCGGCAAAAGTATTAAGATTCTAAGATCGGATCGAGGTGGAGAATACTTAAGTGCCGAATTCCTGAATTACTTAAAAGAGAATGGTATTCTCTCTCAGCTTACTCCTCCATACACTCCGCAACATAATGGTGTATCGGAGAGACGGAACCGAACCCTATTGGATATGGTTCGGTCCATGATGAGTAACGCTGAGTTACCGCGATCATTCTGGGGATATGCACTAGAAGCAGCTGCGTATCTCTTGAACAAGGCTCCCACCAAGACTGTGCCTACCACCCCATATGAGATGTGGACTGGGAAGAAACCCTGTCTTAAGTATCTTAAGGTGTGGGGATGTCCAGCTTTTGTAAAAAAGCAGCATGCGGACAAGCTTGAGGCACGTTCAGTACAGTGTAAGTTTGTGGGATACCCAAGGAACTCCAGGGGGTATCTTTTCTATTCCGCTGAGGAACAAAAGGTTTTTGTTTCTCAGCATGCCCGCTTCTTGGAAACTGAGTTTTTGGAAACCCAGATAAGTGGGAACACAATAGAACTGGAAGAAGTTCCAGAACCACAGACTGTTACTGAAAGCTTAGTGGAACCAGAGGGTTCAACAGAACAGGACATTCCTACGCCGCTCCGCAGGAGTAGTAGGCAGACTCATCCGCCCGAGAGATACTACGGTTTTCTCATAGACGGGGATAGAGAGGATTGCATCATAGATTATGATGAGCCTACTAGCTTCCAGCAGGCCGTTCAGAGCGTTGACTCAGTGAAATGGCTGGATGCAATGCGGACCGAAATGGAGTCCATGTACACCAACAAGGTATGGACGTTGGACATTGCTCCAGACGGGGTAAAACCCATAGGATGCAAGTGGATCTTCAAAAGGAAGATTGGTGTAGATGGACAGGTTGAGACCTATAAAGCTAGGCTGGTAGCAAAAGGTTTCCGTCAAAGACCTGGCTTGGACTACGACGAAACCTTTTCTCCAGTAGCCATGCTGAAATCCATTCGGATCCTTCTTGCCATTGCTGCCTTCCACGATTATGAGATGTGGCAAATGGACGTAAAGACAGCTTTTCTAAATGGAAATTTAGAGGAGTGTGTCTATATGGACCAGCCAGAGGGTTTCATTCAGAGTGGGAGCAGCGGAAAGGTGTGCAAGTTGCTTAAGTCCATCTATGGACTAAAGCAGGCATCGCGGAGTTGGAACATCTGCTTTGATGAGACGGTCAAAGAATTTGGCTTTATCAAAAATCCAGATGAACCATGCATCTATAGTAGATTTGTAGCGAGAACTGTAGTATTCCTCGTTTTGTACGTGGATGACATTCTCTTAATAGGAAATGACATTCCTATGCTACAATCTGTCAAGGGGTTCTTGTCACACAGGTTCTCCATAAAAGACCTGGGTGATGCCTCGTACATTCTGGGTATCCGGATCTACCGTGACAGATCCAAGAGGATATTAGGACTTTCTCAGTCCAGGTACATCGACACCATACTGAAGAGATTCAGTATGGAAGATTCCAAGCGCGGTAACCTACCGGCTTGTCACGGGATCACCCTCTCTAAAGAGATGTCTCCCAAGACTGATTTGGAGAGGGATCGCATGTCTGTTATACCCTACGCTTCTGCGGTAGGCTCTATAATGTATGCGATGTTGTGTACCAGACCGGATGTAGCTTATGCACTGAGTGTGGTAAGCCGGTATCAGTCAAACCCTGGGGAGAAACACTGGATAGCGGTAAAGAACATTCTCAAGTACCTGAGAAGGATTAAGGAGATGTTCTTGGTATATGGCGGAAAAGACCTCCAGATCGAGGCCTTTGCTGACTCCAGCTTCCAGAGTGACAAGGATGATTCCAAGTCCATGTCGGGTTTTGTCTTTACCCTCAATGGAGGGGCGGTGTGTTGGAAGAGTTCCAAACAAGAAACCGTTGCAGACTCGACGATGGAAGCGGAATACATCGCTGCATCTGATGCCGCAAAAGAAGCTGTCTGGATGAGGAAGTTCTTGAAAGAACTTCAGGTGGTTCCGTCCATTGTTGATCCAATACCTCTGTATTGCGACAACAACGGGGCTATAGCTTTAGCGAAGGAACCCAGGTCCCATCAGAAATCCAGGCACATCTTAAGGCGGTATCACCTGATCAGGGAGATCGTAGATCGCCAGGAGATCGAGGTTCGGAGAGTCGCTTCAGAAGATAACACTGCTGATCCATTCACCAAGGCCCTGCCCCAGACTCAGTTCGAGCGGCTGATCGAGATGATAGGTCTTCGATACGCCAGTACATGGCCTTAGTGCAAGTGGGAGATTGTTAGTGTATATGCCCTAGAGGCCATTACTGTATCATACTAGTTTGTATATTACTTAATGGATGCTTGGGATATTCACCTTGTATATACAATCTTGCTCAAAATAGTAGTATGCTACTTGGTTTGTTTCTACTTCAATGTGTACATGTGTTTATTTTTGTATATCGCCTATACACATTAGTAGAGCCCTTAGGATCTTTGCTTGATTACCAGCGATGTGATGGCCGTCACAGTAGTGGGGCTGGGTAATCTATAAGCACATCCTTATGCAGGTCCCTGGTCGCAGGACTATCGAGACAGGGCATCGATACTCCGGAGTAGACCAGCGCATGCGCTTCCCATCCCAGTGTGGGAGACGGTCTGTCCCACAGCCGTCAGTACGTCGTACTTGAGATAGTATGCGGGTGCTCGTTAGGTTACGGATACACTGGACAGGACTCGTCGGGAACTGACTAGTTGGTATTATACCTATCGTCAGTTATCAGTTCCCAGGTGACATGAGTACAGCTTAGTCCGCTGACTTGACACCGTCACTTCGCCTCAAGTGTGTTCCCACTGTACTTTGATCACTACCCTACCACGGCTCAAAGGAGTCGTGCAAACAGGTAGTGGTTGGGTGCAGTCCCGAAGCACTTGGAGGCAGTGACGGTTAGACAGGATTCGTCTCTCCCGGTATTGGGGGTTGACATCGCGCTGTGTCTAGGAGAGCCATTACACGAGTAGTCCCTGGCCAGGGAAAACGAGATATACTGGTAGGTTTCCAGTGTTATCTCAGGGTGTTTTGGGCTTCGCTCCAGCACGACTTGTACCGCTATTGGGGGACTGACGTTTACCACCCCCTAGGCCCGCCATGCGATGTATCAGACGAACAGACCGGACTGTACGGAGAATGTCACACTCAGGCTCAGTAGGAGTTCAGATGGGTTTCGCCTCGTCGGTCTTCTTATCGGCATTACCTGGGGACCGTTACGCACAGCTAGTGCCGCTTGCGGTCTGTGGTTAAACCCACTGCCAGCGTAGTGTCGAGTCTTTAGAGTCCCTCACAGAAAGCTTTTCGCCTTTAGGCAAAAGAGTAGAGGTCGCATGGTATTGCGACAGGTCGCATGGTTTTGCGACATGGTCCGGTCACATCCGTGCACTTGTGCACGTACAGTGTCCGGACAGTTTTCACTAGCGGGCTTTGGTTTAAGCCAGATCCTAGTGTACCTTATGGGATTGGATTTATCCAGTTTGCATTCTTGTTCCTCGGAACGCGGATGCGGGTGTGTATGCACAGTTGACAGGGAGGCAGAGGCAGCGGATTCTCATTAGGGTTGTTGACAGTTGACCGTTGACTATTTGACTTTATGCTCAACCCTAATGAGAATATGATATGTGATTAACTATTATATTAATTAAGTATTATGGTGATATGGTTGTTGACTTGTTGACTTTGTTGACTTGTTGACTTTTGTTGACTTGTTGACCGGTTGATTAGGCTTGACTAGTTGACCATCATGATAACCATAGCCATTATTTCATGGCAAAGACTTTTGTTTACTTGCTCATTTGTGTAAAATGAGTGCATGAAATGATATGGTTGTGGTTGCTTCTAACCATCACATAAGACTTTTTTTGATATGATGAGTTATGATCACTTTGGATTATGAGAGGGTGAAAGACAAAAGAGAGCCTCATTCTTTCTTGCTCATTCTCTCTCTTGTTCTTGAGCTCTCCTCTTGCTCTCACCCTCAACCTCTTGCTCCCTCTCTTGATCTATGGTTCTATTGTCTTATGAGTTGAGAATCAAGAACCATAGATAAAATCCCATTCTATTTCTTCTCTACTCATTCTAGTTCACTAGGTTTAGCAAACCAAGTGAACTAGTTTCTTCAAAGAACGAAGAAGGAGCTAAAGGTTGGAGCTTTCAAGTGGATCTATCTTCGGCGTACGGAGACGACGAGAAGGAGCCATCGGACCACCACCGGAGCTTGAAGACGAAGGAGTTCAAGACAAGCTAGGTATAACCCCCTAACCGAGTAGCTAGAAACTCTTAGTTAGGATGTTAGATAGAAGTTTAACCAAGATCCGGGTTTTAGGTCCATGTTACCATCTTTAAGAAAATCGTTTTTTACCAAATTCCGCATTCCCGAAAGTACCGGGAGAGGTAGCATGGACTTACAATAACTGGCAGATGCTACACACTCGGTTTGTCTTTTGATTGCTTTTAAGAGTTTTTGCTTTGCACAGTGATATATATGATATATCCCGCACCTCATTCGACGAGGAAAGGACCGACGATCCCTTCACCGGGAGTGACTCCTTTAGCAAAACTAGAAAAGCCTCAAAAGCACTCCATTTCAAAATTCATTCGATCCTACAACGATATCAAGTTCATTACGCAATAGGTTTTCATAAAAACCTGTCGTAACCCTCCGTCAATTCAGATAAGTAGTAGTTAGTATTCGTGCTGCGTTTGTTGGCCTTTGTCAAGGCGCAGTGTGCGGTAGCTAACTGGTGCTTATCTGCTTATGCATATGATGCAGATTGAGTTAGGGTAGTCGTGCCACCTTGTTGGCCTTTGTCAAGGGCCGTGCGGGTGAGTTTAATTCAATCAGGAAATGACGGGTTGAACTTGACTAGCATCCTATGGTTTGTTGGCCTTTGTCAAGGTCATAGGAGGTTAGGGGCAAAACATTATCGGGAATTTCAAGTGTTGAAATTTGCAATGAGATTGCATACCTTCTATGAGATAGTTGGATCCCGATACCCGCTGTGAGTAATTGTTACTCCTGGGAGAGTTTTACACATTACAATTAGCCGATCAAGTAGGTGTCTAGAAAGGTGTCAACGGGGTTACGCCTCTGGGAAAACGAGGTTTACATTAATTAGGTTCGTGCGAAAGCACGGGGGACCTCCCTCAAAGTACCGACACTGGCCTGGCTGAAAGATTGGCGAACTTGTAGTGTGTAATTAATCCCGGCTAGTCTTTCCTTTTAGGGTTTGAAGGAAGATTTGATAAAAAGCAGTGGGAGCCATCCTGATTAGATAAAATAATAACCAATCTATTCTTCACAGAGTGCACGCTGAGCGTTTTCTTCTCTCTCTCTCCAGGTAGCGACCATATCACGCCTTAATCAAGATAATAATACGGAACATTGACCGAACCCGCTTGTTATACTGAGCTGGGGAACGTTGGTCCCGCTCCAACTTATAATTGTTATAAGACAGAGCAGGAAATTGGGGAATACCAGATTTCCCGTGCCGCCCAAACGAGGAGAGTGCATGATGATGCATCATCTTCGGGTGTGTTCATTATATAGAACTGTTTCTCAGTGTCCTTTACGTCCTGGGTATGTGATACCAGATCAGGATCCCAGATATGTAATCTGTTACATAGGGCTACAGAAAGGTAGAGAACTGAGAACGGGTGATAAGTTTCATGAGGCAGAAAACGGGGCAAGTGTTGCAGCCAAGTCTGTTGGTCACTGTCACTCTGTATTACAAATACATTGATTCTGAACGAATGTTATTAGATACCGAACCTGTTATGCAAAATCATATCTGTCTCTTTATTAGTAAAGAAACGATAAAAATTTTGTATTGTTGGACAATGTTTTGAACATTTCCTATATCAAAAGTTGATCGTATCAGGCGTGTTATCTAAAAGCGTTGATGTTCTAAATCAAACTACAGTTCTTAGTATATGGAACACACATAAGAGGAAGAGTTCAGAAATGAACGAATTTTTCTTGAGGCATTGTAGACTAGGTCATATCAATTGACCCGACTAGCTAAAGTTACATAAAGATGCATATTTAAATCAGTTTGAATTTACATCTTGTGAAACTCGCCAGTCATGTCACAGAGATAAGATGACCATAGCTCTGTTTACTGGAAATGGAGAAAGAGTTAGTGAACTCTTGGGATGATACATGTTGATGTATAAACGTCCCCTGTCTACACATGCCAGGACTGGTTCTTTATACTTCATTACGTTCTCTGATAATCTCTCAAGATTCAGTCATATGTTCCTGCTGAAACATGAGTCCGAACCTTTTGAGATATTCACAGAATATAAGCGAGAAGTAGAGAACCAAAATACGGGTAAAAGTATTATGTCCTTTGATGAGATCAAGGAGGAGAATACTTGAGCACGGAAATCCTGGTCTATTCTAAAGGAGAATGAGATTCTCTCTCAGCATTACTCCTCCGTATACACCATAGCACGATGGTATATCGGGGCGGAGCAGATACACCCTATTTGATATGGTGTACTCTATGATGAGTAATACTGAGTTACCTTTTTCCTTTTGGGAGTTATGCACTTAAGAAGTTGCATACCCATTGAATAGGGTTCCAATCAAATCAGTTGCCTACCACTTCATATGTGATATGGAAAAGGAAGAGCCCATTTCTTAAGTTAGTTAAGATTTGGGGTTGTCCGGCCTATGTCTGAAAGCAAAATCCGGACAAGCTCGAGGCAAGGTCTGTAATGTAGAACTGGAAAGGTTCCAGCTATACGAACTACAGCAGATGATTTGACAGAACCGAAGGATTCAGTAAATTCCAACGAACCTCAGCCTCTCCGCCGATCTAGTAGGGTTCCTCACCCACCTGAGAGATACTTCAGTTTCTCTATGACAGTGGGAGCGAGGATTGCATCATGAGATGATGACCCAACTAGCTTCGAGCAGGCTATCGAGAGTAAGACTCTGTAAGAATGGCTGGATGTTTAGCGATCTGAGATGGAATCCTTATACACCAACAAAGTATGGACTTTGGTTGCTATATCTGAAGGGTTAAATCCCCATCAGGAGCAAGTATATCTTGAGAAGATTACTTGGTGTAGATGGAAAAGTTGAGACTTTCAAAGCTAGACTTGTTAAAGGTTTTCGTCATCAACCAGGCGTGGATAATGATGAAACCTTTTCCAGTGGCTGTGCTTAAGTCCATCCAGATCCTACTTGCCACGGCTACATACCATGACTGCGATATCTGGTGGTTGGGTATCTTGACTGCTTTTCTAAATGATGATTTAGAAGAGAGCGTCTGTAAGTACACAGCCAGAGTGCTTCGTAGACAGTGGGAGCAGCGGAAACGTGTGCAAGATGCTTTATAGGATAAAGCAGGCATCGCGGAGTTGGAACATCTGTTTTGATGAATTAGTCAAAGAGTTTGACATCATCAAAATGGTAGATGAACCTTGTATAAACAAAAAGGTAGTAGGGAGTATGGTGACGATCCTCGTAGAGTACGTGGATGACATACTCTTGATGGGGAAGGAGTTTCCTATGATACGCTCGGTCAATCTCCGCTTATCACAATGATTCTCCATATAGGATCAAAATGATACCTCCTAAATCCTGGTGTTTGGATTTATGAGATAGATCTAATTGGATGTTAGGACTCTCACTAGTTGTAGTGAGATGGTGTCAACCGATCCTGGGGAGAATCACTGGAAGGGTTCCAGGGTGATAATGACGACTGAGTGTCAGTCGCAGGCATTGCCTTTACCCTCAGTAAAGGGATGGTATGTTGGAGGAGTTCCAAGCTAGATACCGTGACATACTAGACGATAAAGGCTGGATACATCGCTACTCAAGATGCTAACAAGGAGGATGTTTGGGTGTATAATGGTTCATGAGATGAACTACGTTCCAACCATTGTGAGACAATGGAGTTGTGGCTTATGCCAAGGAACGTCCGTCCCATCAGTGATCCAGACATATTCTAAGGCAGTATCACCTGATCATGGAGATGGTTGATCTCCAAAGGATCGAGGTTAGGAGAGTAGACTCAGAGGACAAACACAGTGGATCCACTCACGAAAGGCCTTTTCCCAGAGAGAGACTTTTATGGGATGGTTGAGTATGAGATACTACAACCACTGCTACAGATGGCCCTAGTGCAAGTGGGAGATTGTTAGTTATATGTATGCCCTAGAGGCCATTACTGTACATTGGATGTATATTGTAGTGGATGCTGGGACATATATAGTGAGGATTTTCTTGCTCGACATGATAGTATGCTATCTGGTTGATCTTTACTTTAACGTGTACACTGATTGTCTCTCTATTACATGTTGGTAAAGCCCTTAGGATGTGTGCTTGACTACCTGGACTATGATGCGGATCATACTAGTGGGGACATGGTAGTCCATAAGTACATCCTTCAAAGTCCCTAGTCGTGGGTGTATCGAGACGGGGCATCGATATACCAGACTAGACTAGCGTATACCTTCTCGACCCATACAGATGGGCGATGGATGATCCCATATCCATTGGTGTTTGACATCAGAGATGATATACGGGTGCTCAGTATAGACTGGGTACACTGGACGGACTCGCCGAGAACTCCCAGATGGTATTATACCTCACGTCAGATGGCAGTTCTCTGGTGACACTGGTACAGAGTTGTCTGTTGACCCGAGATCGTCATAGAGTCTTGTGTGGTTCCCTCTGTGCTTTGATTTCCATCTTACCACGTCCAAGAGGGCGTGCAAAATGGTGGTTTTTGGGTACAGTCCCGAATCACATGGAGGCAATGAGCGATAGGAGGGGATTCGTCTCTCCCGGTATAGGGAGTTGATGTTGCGCTGTGTTCGATTGGCTATAACAGGAAATCCCTGGCCAGGGTTGCTGAGATTTACTGGTAAGTGTTACCAGTAGTTTCTCGAATTGTTATAGACCTCATATCGACACGACTTATCGAGCTATTGGGGTCTGACGTTTACCACCCCTAGGCGAGATATGCGACATATCAGACCGGACTGTACGGTAGTGTTACTGGTCGGATTCACTGGAGTGTGAGCGGGCTTGCTCGTCGATCTTCAGATCGCTCAATACCCGGGTGGCCGTTACGTTTAGCAGACCGCTTGCGGCTTGTGGGTGTTTGATATGATCATCATCTGCTGCCGGCGTATTGACGAGTCTTTAGAGTCCTACACAGAGGTTTCCTGGCTCAAGCGAAACGAAATAGGAGCGCATATGAGATATGTGCGGGACCAAGAATAATGCGTGTATGTGATACCGTATTCTATTCTCGCGATGAATGTGTCGAATGGTTGTATGCGATATAACCTAGTTATCGAATCAAGGATTGATTCGATAAGCCGATACATAGGATACTGGTCGGTTATATTCGATATGACCGGATTGTTAAATCAAGTGTTGATTTAATGATTTAATGTATAATTATATATTTGATATATTACTTTGCATTAACTAGTATTGGTTCACTTTAAATGGATTTTCTCACTCGGATGTGCGCATTGTATATGCGATATGATTTTGTGCACTTGATTGTATCATGTTTGATGATGCATGTTTAACTATAGTTAAGTGTAATGAATTAAGCCATGGTTAAACTAATGATTAGGGTTTTCTTTTCTTACTTATTTATTTATTTATTTATTTTGAATAGATGAGAAAAGAATGGTTGCTAGTTTTGGAGTTTAGTTGAAGCTTCATGAAGCTTTGACTTTGTAACCATTCTTATCTCATTCTTAACCCTAACCATTAAACTAACCTTGGTTAATTCTCTACACATTACCATAGTTAGGATGATGATAAGTATTCTTTTATTTTCTATTTTCTAAATAACTTATCATATCATTTCTTCTTCTTCTTCTTCCTTGAACTCAAGAAGAAAACCTTGAGGTCATCAATGGTGATTGATGATAAAGAGTGAGAAATCCATTTCTAAAGTCTACCCACTTCTTATTTCTTCATCCTCTACCTCTTGCCAAGTAGTAGAGTGTGTTTTCTTCACAAGTTTCATGACTTGGTGAAGTGAGAGCTTGATCTTGCGATGCTTCGACGTAGATCATCTTCGGCATGGACATCGATGACCTAGCCCGTCCATTCTCCGATGAAGCCGACGCTAGAGCCCGGGACTTGTTATGGACAGCGAGGAGACTTCATTGCGGAGCTATAGAGGTGGAGAACCAGATCTACAAAGGTTGTATTTCCGTATCTCTTAGTTAAGTGTTAACTAGTTTACTTTTCGCCTAGAAATCTAGCCGACGATCCGTACACTAGGGTTTCTCGGCACCGTAATTTTTGAAATTGGCATGTTCGATGCCTTGTGAGATCTCTATAGTGTGCCTAGGAACCCTACACTTGATCTAGCGATGCCTCGACGTAGATCATCTTCGGCACGAAGCCGACGACCTTGCCCGCTCGTTCTCCGATGAAGCCGACGCTAGAGCCCGGATTTGATTTGGACAGCGGAGAGGACCTCATCTCGGAGCCGTGGAGGTGGAGGACCGGATCTACAAATGTTGTATTTCCGTATTCTTTATAGTTAAGTTGTTAAATAGTTTGCTTTTCGCCTAGAAATCTAGCCAACGATCCGTTCTAGGGTTTCTCGGCACCGTTTAAATTTGAAATTGGCATGGTTGATGCCTTGTGAGACCTCATTAGGATGCTTAGGAACCCTACACTTAGGATGTGTACTTGACTAGCTGGACTTTGATGCGGATCATACTAGTGGGGACATGGTAGTCCATAAGTACATCCTTCAAAGTCCCTAGTCGTGGGTGTATCGAGACGGGGCATCGATATACCAGAGTAGACTAGCGTATACCTTCTCGACCCATACAGATGGGCGATGGATGATCCCATATCCATCGGTGTTTGACATCAGAGATGATATACGGGTGCTCAGTAGAGACTGGGTACAATGGACGGACTCGCCGAGAACTCCCAGATGGTATTATACCTTACGTCAGATGGCAGTTCTCTGGTGACACTGGTTCAGAGTAGTCTGTTGACCCGAGATCGTCATAGAGTCTTGTGTGGTTCCCACTTTGCTTTGATTTCCATCTTACCACGTCCAAGAGGGCGTGAAAAACGGTGGTTTTTGGGTACAGTCCCGAGTCACATGGAGGCAATGAGCGATAGGAGGGGATTCGTCTCTCCCGGTATAGGGGGTTGATGTTGCGCTGTGTTCGATTGGCTATAACAGGAAATCCCTGGGCAGGGTTGCTGAGATTTACTGGTAAGTGTTACCTGTAGTTTCTCGAATTGTTATAGACCTCATATCGACACGACTTATCGAGCTATTGGGGTCTGACGTTTACCACCCCTAGGCGAGATATGCGACATATCAGACGATCAGAACGGACTGTACGGTAGTGTTACTGGTTGGATTCACTGGAGTGTGAGCGGGCTTGCTCGTCGATCTTCAGATCGCTCAATACCCGGGTGGCCGTTACGTTTAGCAGACCGCTTGCGGCTTGTGGGTGCTTGATATGATCATCACCTGCTGCCGGCGTATTGACGAGTCTTTAGAGTCCTACACAGAGGTTTCCTGGTTCAAGCGAAACGAAATAGGAGCGCATATGAGATATGTGCGGGACCGATAATAATACGTGTATGTGATACCGTATTCCATTCTCGCGATGAATGTATCGATTGGTTATATTCGATATAACTTAGATATCGAATCAAGGATTGATTCGATAAGCCGATACATTAGATACTAGTCGGTTATGTGCGACATGACCGGATCATTGAATCAAGTGTTGATTTAATGATTTAATGTATAATTATGTATTTGATATATTACTTTGCATTAACTAGTATTGGTTCACTTTATATGGATTTTCTCACTTGGATGTACAAGTTGTATATGTGATATACTTTTTATGCATATTATTGTATCATGTTTGATGATGCATGTTTACTTGGTTAAGTGTAAAGAATTAAACCATGGTTAAACTTATGATTAGGGTTTTATTTCCTTTTCTTATTTATTTATCTATTTATTCCTTTTGGAAATAATTAGAAAAGGCATAAAAAGAAAATGGTGGCTAATTTTGTTTCATATTGAAGCTTCTTGAAGACTTTGACCTAGTGACCATTTTGTTCTTATCCTTAACCCTAACCATTCCATTAACCATGGTCTTTTCTCTACACTTAACTAAGGTTGAAAGTATGATAAGTATTCTATTTATTTTCTTTTTTAAAATTAACTTATCATATCATTTCTTCTTCTTCTTCCTTGAACTCAAGAAGAAAACCTTGAGGTCATCAATGGTGATTGATGATAAAGAGTGAGAAATCCAATTCTAAATTGAACCGACTTCCTATTTCTTCATCCTCTACCTCTTGCCAAGTAGTAGAGTGTGTTTTCTTCATAAGTTTTTTGACTTGGTGAAGTCGGAGCTTGATTTAGCGATGCCTCGACGTAGATCATCTTCGGCATGGACATCGATGACCTAGCCCCTCCATTCTCCGATGAAGCCGACGCTAGAGCCCGGGACTTGTTATGGACAGCGAGGAGACTTCATTGCGGAGCTATGGAGGTGGAGAACCGGATCTACAAAGGTTGTATTTCCGTATCTCTTAGTTAAGTGTTAACTAGTTACTTTTTCGCCTAGACATCTAGCTAACGATCCGTAGTCTAGGGTTTCTCGGCACCGTATTTTTGAAATTGGCATGGTTGATGCCTTGTGAGACCTCATTAGGGTGCCTTGGAACCCTACATTAAGTGTGGTGTACCGAAGGTAATAAGTAAAGACAAATAAAGGGATTAGAAAGAGGGTAAAGTAAAATGCGACTGCTATTATTCACGACGAAACCGCGTATATCATCGCCACTCTTACTTCACTTTTGCATTTCTCCTGAACATTCTGTATCACTACGAAGATCCACATTTATTGGATAATCCATCGTATAGTTACATACGAACTCGAAGGAACTTGTTCCAGTTCAAGGATGGATTCTGGTTCAGAAGAAATAGAATAAGCATTATTCGGTTGTCTTTTATCTTTACCTTCTCTCAGGTTGCGAGGGCTTCTAGGATTAGGAGGGTACACCTATTACGCTTATTGGATAGTCTTCTTCCAAACCATAGGCTGGTGTCGAACGGTAGGGAAGGAAGAAAACCATTTAGCCTAAGGGTGGTGTACAGAAGGTAATATGTAAAGACAAATAAAGGGATTCAAGAGATGGAAAGAAAATATACGGTTACAGTCATGAAAATGGATAGTGGAAGAGGCATTACTAGAATACCCGGATACCCTTTCGAAATATTTTTATGTTTCAGTTTCACTGTGTGTTGTTAATTGAAAACTGATTTCCCAATTAGATTCTGACTCCAGGGTATGTATTTACCAGCTTTGATTCTCACATCTGTATAATGTTCAAGATGATGAGTGGGAGTAGAATTTTGGGAATTAGGTGATTATATTATCATTATATCGGAATTCGTTGTCATTGGTGATATTTGAGAAAATCACCTGGGTTTTGCCTGACGGCAAATTTTTTGGTTTTGAATATCCGTAGTTATACATCAGTTTCAAATTGATATATCTGTACGTTTATTTTATAAAGTGAGATATAACTTTTTGAAATTATGTCTATGACATTTACCTATATCAGTTGATGTTAGGTAAGGAGCATTCAACAACGGTGTAAATCTTCTTAACCATAGTACATTTTTCAACCTATGACGCACAGGGTATGAGTTATTTAACTCAGGGGACTTATACAATGTATTGTATATTGTCCAGTGTCCATTATGACAAAGGGGTTGGTACTCGTACTATATTTTGTTTACTTGTGACTTCTCTAGTTTTTAGATATGCATTTCACTGAAATACAATGTCCAAATTTTGAGAAGCTACAGGTATATGAATAAAGTAGAGAACCACATGTTGTAAGTATCAGGATTCTTCAAGGTGATCAAAGATGTAGATACGTGTGCTAGGTATTCCGTTGATAGTAATGGTTTTGAGAACTTGCTTCTCTTTCAGGTTACTCATATGTGGATACACTCCTAGATGAGTAATGCCGCTTGGTCTCATTCCACTTAGTTGACATACACTGGAGACAGCTACATGATTTGAATATGGTTCTAATCAAATTAGTGCCTCTGTTTCTATATTGTATATAAAATGGTTCATATCTTAATGATTTTAAGGTATATGGAATTGTCCGGTTTATGCTTAAAACCAGACTCTGGATAAACTCAAGGCACATTTCAGTAATAGCTATTTGTGGGTTATCCCGGGCTATGTCGAGGGTTAACTTTCTATCATCTGGAAGATCAATAGATATATTGTTCTTCACTCGCCACAGTTTTAGTAAAATGGATTCTTTTCAGAAAACATAAGTGGGAGTATGGTAGAACTGGAAGTGATTCCAGAACAACAAATGATTACTGAAAATTTAATAGAACCTAAAGATTCAATTGTTATTGACATTCCATTAGCCACTCCGCAGATATGGTGGGCAACCTCAGGAACCCGATAGGTACTTCGGTCTTCTTAGAGACGGTGACAGGGAGGTTCTTGTTTACCCAGATTTGCCATTGCTGCTGTTCTAGACTATGAGACCCGGAAGGAGGATGAGTATAGCATCGTTCTAAACTAGGTTTAGAAGTACACGTGTATATGACTCTGCCAGATGATTGTTGTAGTCAGTGGGAGCAGCGGAAGCATAGTGGACAAGTAGCTTGTGTCTATTTATAGACTAAAGCAGATATAGCGGAGATAGATCATCTATTTTTGATGTGACAGTCATAGGGTTTGACCTCATCAGAATAGGAGATAAATCTGGTAAGAAGGTAGTAGGGTGTGATGTCCTAGTATTTGGATGACATGCACTTTATAGAAAGTGAAATTCCTATACTACGATTGGTTATACTGTGGTTGTCACAAGGTTGTTTATCTACATAGGATATGGATATAATATCAGGATTTCTGGTTACTAGATATATGGTTTTAGATCTAGATTTGGGAAGTGTCCCAACCTGGGTGCTTTGACATTATTCTAAATGTGTTTTAGAATGGTTGACTCCTGGCATGGTGGAGTACCTACAGGTGATGGAGTCACCCTCTCTAAAGGATGTCTTACAGACTATAGGGGAGAGGGATTTGCATGATTGGCATATCACTTTCTTAGAAAATTGAGTCAATCATATGATGTCAAGTACCACACCAGATGTTGTTTTTGCACTAGCTGCAATAAGCATATATATTAATCTAATCCTGGAGAAACATTAGGAAGAAGTTTATGAACATAAGTGGATGTTCTAAGGATTTGGTAACGGCAGACTCTTTCGGGAGACAGTTATCATTCTAGGCTTCCAAGATGACCTAGATGACAGAGTGACTGTCAGAGTTTTAGTTTTCCCTCTTTTGAGGGAAAGTATGTTGGACAGGTGGTCCAAGCGGATACTGAGGAAGGTATGGCGCAGGATACTGATTAAATTCAGTGGATGATACAGTCTAAGAAGTTTGCTACATTTGGAGTTCATTTGTGAACTGGGTCCTATCAGATATCCAGACATATTCTAAGACAGGTATTGCTCATTTTGGGAGATAGGTTTCTCCGTGAAGTTGAGATATAGAGAGATACAGAAAGAAACAATGCAGTGGATCCACTTGCTGAGGCTATTTCTCGAACACAATAGTTTCGCAAACGAGCTTTGCGAGACTGATTAGTAGAGGAGATGGGTGTTCGGTTGTTAGTTATGTATATGCCCTAGAGGCCATTGTTGTACATATGATGTATATTATAGTGGATGCTTGGATATATATAGAGAGGACTTTCTTGCTCGATATGATAGTATGCTATCTGGTTTCACTTTGTCTAAACATGTTGACTTGTATTGGTTTACTGCTTGCTCTCATATGTTGATAAAGCTCTTAGGATATGTACTTGACTACTGGGACTATGATGCAGATCATACTAGTGGGGCCAGGGTAGTCCAAGAGTACATCCTATAACTGTTCTTAGTCGAGGGTGTATCGAGACAGAGCATCGATACTCCAGAGTAGACTAGCGTACACGCATCTTGACCCATATGATGGGCGATGGATGATCCCACATCCATTGGTGTTTGACATCAAAGATGGTATACGGGTGCTCAGTGGAGACTGGGTACACTGGAAGGACTCGCCGAGAACTCCCAGATAGTATTATACCTCACATCAGATGGCAGTTCTCTGGTGACACTGGTACAGGTTAGTCTGTAGACCAGAGATCGTCATAGAGTCTTATGTGATTCCCACTGTGTTTTGATTTCCACCTTACCACGTTCAAGAGAACGTGCAAAACAGTGGCTTTTGGGTACATTCCCAAATCACATGGAGGCAATGAGCGATAGGAGGGGTTTCGTCTATCCCGGTATTGGGGGTTGATGTTGTGATGTGTTCGATTGGCTATAACTGGAAGTCCCTGGCCATGGCTGATATGGAGATCTACTGGTAAGTGTTATCAGTAGTTTCTCGACCTGTTATGGGCCTCACATCGACACGACTTATCGGTTACTGGGGTCTGACGTTTACCACCCCTAGAATGGATATACAACATATCAGACGAAGAGACCGGACTGTACGGTAGTGTTACTGATCGGATTCACAGGAGTGTGAGCAGGCTTGCTTGTTGATCTTCTGATCGCTCAATACCCAGGTGGCTGTTACGTTTAGCTGACCACTTGCAGCTTGTGGGTGTTTGTTATGATCATCACCTACTTGTTAGTTATGTATATGCCCTAGAGGCCATTGTTGTACGTATGATGTATATTATAATGGATGCTTGGATATATATAGAGAGGACTTTCTTACTCGTCATGATAGTATGCTATTTGGTTTCACTTTATCTTAACATGTTGATTTGTATTTGTTTACTGTCTTACTCTCACATGTTGATAAAGCCCTTAGGATATGTACTCGACTACTGGGACTATGATGAGATCATACTAGTGGGGCCAGAGTAGTCGATGAGTACATCCTATAACTGTTCCTAGTCGAGGCTGTGTCGAGACAGGGCATCGATACACCAGAGTAGACTAACGTATACGCATCTTGACCCATATGATGGTCGATAGATGATCCCATATCCATCGGTGTTTGACATCAAGGATGGTGTATGGGTGCTCAGTGGAGACTGGGTACACTGGACGGACTCACCGAGAACTCCCAGATGGTATTATACCTCACGTCAGATGGCAGTTCTCCGGTGACACTGGTACAGGGTAGTCTGTAGACCCGAGATCGTCATAGAGTCTTGTGTGATTCCCACTGTGCTTTGATTTCCACCTTACTACGTCCAAAAGGGCGTACAAAACGGTGGCTTTTGGGTGCAGTCCCGAATCACATGGAGGCAATGAGCGATAGGAGGGGATTTGTCTCTCCCGGTATAGGGAGTTGATATTGTGCTGTATTCGATTGGCTATAACTGGAAGTCCCTGGCCAGGGCTGATATAGAGATTTACTGGTAAGTGTTACCAGTAGTTTCTCAACCTGTTATGAGCCTCACATCGACACGACTTATCGGTTACTGGGGTCTGACGTATACCACCCCTAGACTAGATATGCAACATATCAGACGAAGTGACCGGACTGTACGGGAGTGTTACTGTTTGGATTCACAGGAGAATGTACATGCTTGCTTGTTGATCTTCTGATCGCTCAATACCTGGGTGGCTGTTATGTTTAGCTGACCGCCTGCAGCTTGTGGGTGTTTGATATGATCATCACCTACTGCCGGCGTATTGACGATTCTTTAGAGTCCTACACAGAGGTTTCTTGACTCAGGCAAAACGGAGTAGGGGTACATATGTGATATGTGCAGGACTGAGGATAATACGATATGGGATACCGTATTATATTTTCGCGATATTTTGATATGAGCCGGATCATCGGATCAAGTGTTGATTCGATGAATCGGTACATGATATATTAGTCGGTTATATTCGATATAACCAGATTGTCGGATCAAGTGTTGATTCGATAATTTATTGTATAATAATATATATGATATATTGCATTACATTATCTAATATTGGCTCGCTTTATTGTTTTATTTTCTCACCGGGTAATACATTGATATATATGCGATATATGTTAATTGTATTATTTTCTTTTGTTACAAAAATATATTATATATGTGATATATAATATAGTAACAAGTTATGATTACCAATGCAACATGATTAGTGGAGATTAAACCTAGTTAGGATTTGATTTGGGTTAGCTTTTTCTTGTAGCTTCTAGAAGGTTTTTTACTTTGTTTCTAGTAAAGATATTATGCTTAATATTTTGCTAGATATTTCTAACCCAACCCAAACCCTTCACCCTAAGTTAAGTCTCTGCATGGATTAACCTCTTCATATTCAACTATGGTTGCATTTTTAATTATTATGATAATTTTCATTATTCATCACAAAAGGATTTTATTCTTCTTCTTCTTCCTTGAGCTTTGAAAAAGCTTTCTAGGTTTTCTTTTAGTGATGATTAAGTGTGAGAATTTGATAATAAAAAAGAGCATAAATCCTAATAAATCATCCTCATCTAATCTAGCCAATTAGATTAGGGTGTTCACCTCATTAGTGAGTGAAAGCTTGAGTTAAAGAAACTTCGAGGTAGATCATCGGAGTAAAGGAAGACTACAAGCTAGCATGAATCATTCGGGTTGTGGAGCCTCTCTTGAGTCCGGGAGATCATGGATCACGGCGAAGGGACTTCTACTCGGAGCTTATGAAGCGAAGGAGCGGACTACAAAGGTTGTAATCCCTTACTCTTAGTTGTAAAGATGTTTACTTGCATGTTAAACCCTAATTATCTAGTAAAGATCCTAGCTTTGGGTTGTTCGGCACGTCTAATTTTTGAATCAGACATGGTTGATGCCTTATAGACCCTTGTATGACTGCCTAGTAACCCTACAGTGGTATTAGAGCTTAGCTAGAGCATTAGGCGACGTGTATACGAAGTTAAAACTCCGATCGAACCCCGAAACATCGAACATGACCCCCTCTCTGGAAATTTTGTAAAAATGTAATTTTTTCTGCATTAAAAATACTCAAAAAAATCAGCAGGGAATTATAAGGATAACCATGAAATACGAGCCCCCAAGGCTCTCAATGAGCCGCGGAACCGCGGCAAGAACATGCTTGTCGCGGCGGTTCCGCGGCCAAATAAAGGAATTGGGGACACGTGTTTGCACAGTAATATCCGTAGGTGTTTATGCATATTTCTGGGTATTTTTAATCTGACTCAAGTGTTGAGTGTTCTGGGGATTATTTTGAATTCGTTGATTCGAGCGGTATATATGATATACCCTGCACCTTATTCGATGGGGAAAGAGCCGAGATCTCTTCACCGGGAGTGACCTCTTTAGCGAAACTGCAAAAGCCTCAAAAAACACTCCTTTTCAAAAATCACTTGTTTCTACAACAATATCAAGTTCATTACGCTCAAGGTTTTCTGAAAAACCTGCGTAGCCCTCCGTCATTTCAGATAAGTAATAGTTAGTATTCGTGCTGCGGTAGTTTGGCATGCGTCAAGGTGTAGTGTACGGTAGCTGATTATTACTTATCTGTAGCATGAGATGCGATTGGATTAGGGTATTCATACGGCGTTGTTTGGCATGCGTCAAGGGTCGTACGGGTGGGTTTAATTCAATCACGAAATGTACGGGTTGAACTTGACTAGCGGACTATGGGTTGTTTGGCATGCGTCAAGGTCATAGCACGCTAGGGGTAAAAGTATTATTGGAAATTTCAAGTGTTGAAATTTGCAATGAAATTGCATACCTCCTATGAGATAGTTGGATCCCGATACCCACTGCGAGTAAGAGTTACTCCTTGGAGAATTTTACACAGAACAATTAGCCGATCAAGTAGGTGTCTAAAAAGGTGTTAACGGGGTTATGCCTCTGGGAAAACGAGGTTTATTTTAATTAGGTCCGTGCAAAAACACGGGGAATCTCCCTCAAGTACTGACACTGATCTGGCTGAAAGATTGACGAAATTGTAGGGTGTAATTAATCCCGGCTAATCTTATCTTTTAGGGTTTGAAGGAAGATTTGATAAAAACAGTGGGAGATATCCTGAATAGATAAGATAATAACCAATCTAATCTTGCAAGAGCATACGCTAAAGTGTTTTCTTCTCTCTCTCTCCAGATAGCGACCATGTCAGACCATAATCAAGATAATAATATGGATGTATTGACTGAACCCGCTTATTATACTAAGCAGGGGAACGTTGGTCCCGTTTTTCCTTATAAGAGTTATAAGACTAAATAGGAAACAGGAGAATATCTGGATTTTCATGCCGTTCAAACGAAGAACAAGCATGTTGATGTACCTTCTTTGGGTGTGTTAGTTATTGAGAACTGTTTCTCAGTTCACCCTACATCCTGGGTATTAGATACCGGATCAGGATCCCACATATGTAATTTGTTACATGGGCTGCGTAAAGGTAGAGAACTGGGAAAGGGTGATCATTCTGTAACAGTAGGGAATGGTACACATGTTAGTGTATATGCCCTAGAGGCCATTACTGTATCATACTAGCTTGTATATTACTTAATGGAAGCTTGGGATATTCACAGTTGTATATACAATCTTGCTCGAAATGGTAGTATGCTACTTGGTTTGTCTCTGCTTTAATATGTGCATGTGTTTCTTTTAGCATATTGCTGGTATACATATTAGTAGAGCCCTTAGGATCTTTGCTTGATTACCAGCGTTGTGATGGCGCTCGCACTCGTGGGAGCTGGATAATCTATAAGCACATCCTTATACAGGTCCCTGGTCGTTGGACTATCGAGACAGGGCATCGATACTCCGGAGTAGACTAGCGTATGCGCTTCTCATCCCAGTGTGGGAGACGGTCTGTCCCACAGCCGTTAGTACGTCGTACTTGGGATAGTATGCGGGTGCTCGTTAGGTTACGAGTACACTGGACAGGACTCGTCGGGAACTGTTGGTTGGTAATATACCTATCGTCAGTTATCAGTTCCCAGGTGACATGAGTACAGCTTAGTCCGCTGACTTGACACTGTCACTTCGCCTCGAGTGTGTTCCCACTGCACTTTGATTACTACCCTACCACGGCTCAAAGGAGCTGTGCAAACAGGTAGTTTTTGGGTGCAGTCCCGAAGCACTTGGAGGCAGTGACGGTTAGACAGGATTCGTCTCTCCCGGTATTGGGGGTTGACATCGCGCTGTGTCCAGGAGAGCCATTACACGAGTAGTCCCTGGCCAGGGCAAGCGAGATATACTGGTAGGCTTCCAGTGTTATCTCAGGGTGTTCTGGGCTTCACTCCGACACGACTTGTACCGCTATTAGGGGACTGACGTTCACCGCCCCCCTAGGCCCGCCATGCGATGTATCAGACGAACAGACCGGACTGTACGGAGACTGTCACATACAGGCTCAGTAGGAGAGCAGATGGGGTTCACCTCGTCAGTCTTCTTATCGACATCTACCTGGGGACCGTTACGTACAGCTAGTGCCGCTTGCGGTCTGTGGTTAAACCCACTGCCAGCGTAGTGTCGAGTCTTTAGAGTCCCACACAGAGAGCTATTCGCCTTTAGGCAAAACGAGTAGAGGTCGCATGGTTTTGCGACAGGGTTCGTTCGCATCCGCGCACTTGTGCACGTTTGCTGTCCGGACAGTCTATACTAGCGGGCTTTGGTTTAAGCCGGATCCTAGTATATGATTTGAGATTGGTTTTTCTCATTGTGTTCGTGTTCCTCGGATCACGAATGCGGGTGCGTATGCACAGTTGCTTGAGATTGAGGGAGAGGACCTTGATTAGGGTTAATGGTTGTTGTCATTTTATTAACCCTAATATTTATGTGTGTGTTATTGTTAATTAGTAATTAGTTTAATAATTATCCATGGTTGTGGTTTTTGACCTTTTGACTTCTTTGACTTGTTGACCAAGGTTGACACTTTGACCATCATAATTTCTTTTGGAAGATGCTTTTTGATCTTTGCAATTTGAAATGATAATGGTCATGTCATGATTTACCATGATAATTATCTAGCTAATTATTCAATTAAAATTATACACACATATTAGTGAGAAAGGCTCACAAATAATTCATTCTCTCATTTTCTTTTCTCTCTCTTGCTCATCCTCTCCCTCAAGCTCTCTCCCTCTCATGTGTTGAGAAACAAAAAAGCTTGAGAAAAACCCTCTCTTGATCTTCTCTACTCACTTCTAGGGTTCAAGTCTTAGCATTTCTTGCACTCTAGTTACTCCTAGCTTGGAGTTGAAGCTAAAGGTGGTGGCTTTCGGGTGGATCCTTCTTTGACGGGAGAAGACAAGCAAGGTGATCCTTTTCTACCATACCTAGGAGCAAGGAGAGAAGGACTAAAGACCAAAGGTATAACCTTTCTACAACTTTGTTAGTTGTTAGTTTACTTTAGCTAGTTTTAGTTTAGCAAAGATCCTCACAAGCTTAGTCCATGTTGCCTAAGTCATTAAAAATCGGATTTTTATTATGTTTTCCGCCTCCCCGTAAGCACCGGGGTGGGCAACACGGACTTACAGTGGTATCAGAGCCTAACTAAACTCAAACTAGCTAAGTAGTTAAGTGTAACGAAGTTTCGAAACCGAAAAACCCTAAAACCAAACTTTTTCAAAATCCAACTTTCTGTTGAAATTTTTTCTGCTCAAAATAAAAAACTGTATACTTGTAAAATTGTCTCAGGGTTTTGTGTGAAACACCACCAAATACGAACCAGAGAGGAGCCAAGAGGACCGCGGTTCCGCGGCATAAGGAAGCTCTTGCCGCGGAAGCGCGGCCGTCTTGTCAACTCTCTGTATCGTTTTTGGTGCAGATTGTTTCTGAGTTGGTTTTAGGATTTTTAGGATATATAATATGTGCCCAGATTTTCCAGAACTAAAATTTACTTTTGGGGGCCTATAAATCCGTATTTTTTCGGAACTTCACTACACTTTAACTATATCGGTTATATCTGTGATGCTTGTATGTATTGAACGTCGGCTAATCGCTATAAGTCGATTAGTCGGGGTTATACATCTCTGTGATCTGTGATTGTTGGTTTGTGGATATGAATGGATTGGATTGTCGCGGGTGAATAGCCGGGTTGGATGTGAGATGAGTGTTATTTTCTTTCATTCATTTGTAACATGTAAATTGATGTAATAATATTCTTTGTATGGCCGCACAACCGGGTCGGGGTTGTAGCCGTCATTGTATAATTCTTTTTACTGTTTTTGCTCCTAGGATAGACCCATGGAGGGGGTGCACAAACTACCGGGTATCTCGAAGTGCCGAGTGGCCTACTCACGGTGGTGAGGGAGGTTGCTTCGCTTCGGGTGCTTGGCGGGTAGTTTGCCGCACCCGTAGGGGTCTTGGGTGGGGTATTGGCTATTCACCGCGACCGTGTAATCCGCTTTGCGTTGCAGGCTCGAACGCATTGCGGATTCCTAGTATATCCAATGTATTCATCTGTGATCTGTAATGTCTATCATTGCTATATATTTATATATAATAACTATTTAGGCGTTGCTTATGTTTTACAGCCGCGCTAGCCCAGCCCCCGCTCTGTCGTTAGTTAAGTAACCTAACGGGTGATGACGGGGCCCCGTGGCGAATGCGAATGGCATAAGCGTACGTCATATTTTGGTTGTTTTCTGCAATGGTAGGATTAAATGATGGGACGCATTAAAAGAACTAATGCAAGAAATAAACCAAGTAAAAGTCGATTGGAACACTTTGAAAACCACTCGGTTCTTTTCAAAACTAAAACTTTTAAACGCGGAGCTTGAACCACTCCTTTTTAAAAGCTATCTCGTTCCATCGATTATATCAAGTTCACTACGTTCACGGTTTCGCCAAAACCATCCGTAGCCCTCCGTCATTCCACATGAATGGTCAAAAGTATTCAAGCTATGTATTTTGGCCAAAGTCAAGGCATAGTGATTGGTAGCGTTTGGGTATTCATGTGCAGCATAGATAGATGCGTTGATTTGGGACAGTCGTGCTGCCATTTTGGCCAAAGTCAAGGGTACGTACGGGTGGGTCCAAATTAACCAGGAGAATGACGGGTAGAACTTGACATGTGACTTATGATATTTTGGCCAAAGTCAAGGTCATAAGAGCATGGGGCAAAAATCCACATCGGGAGTTTCATAAGTACTGAAACTTGCTAGATTTGCATACCATTTGGAGTGTGATGATTCTGGTAGGATTCCTTCGGTTTTATCACGCGATGATATTTGGATCCCGATCCTACTGTGAGTATATGCTACTCCTCGGGAAAACTCTCACTTAACGATCAATGCTATAAACCTAGTAGGTGCCTAGAAAGGTGTTAGCGGGGCTACGCCCACAGGGAAAAGAGGTTACTTAATTAAGGAACTTCGCGAAAGCGTTGGAAAACCTCCCTCGAAGTACCGACACTGGCCTGGCTGAACGGTTAAGCAAGTATTGTACGGTGAGAATGATCCCGGCTAATCCTTTTCTTTACGGTTTGAGAAGGGATTCGAGAGACAGTGGGAGCCATCCAGTTTAGACAAACTAAAAACCACTCTAAACTTGCAAGAGCATCATGCTAAAGTGTTTCTTTTCTCTCTCCTAATTGCAGCGACCATTCAAGATGACCGGACTTAAGTTACTGTTAGATAAAAACATATTGACAGGGCCAAACTACAAAGATTGGCTCAGGAATGTCAAGATGGCTATCACTTATGACAAGCTGGGGTATATACTTACCACCAAAGCTCCCCCCGTCCCAGGTCCCACCTCCAGCGTCGCGGATGTAGAAATCCGTAAGACATGGGAGATAGATTGCGCGAGGGCCAAATGCCTCGTACTAGCCTCGATGGACAATGACCATCAGAGGAGGCACGAGAATATGGACCTAGAGTCCATATTTCTCCATACAAAAGAACTGTATGGAGAGCAGTCTCGTATCGCAAGATACGAAGTGTCGAAGAAGCTCTTTTCGGCAAGGTTGGCCGTCGGATCATCGGTAGCGGACCACGTGCTTAAGATGATCGGCTACATAGAGGAGCTCGCGGACCTTGGGACCACGTTGGAGAATGAACTCTATACTGATCTGATTCTCCAGTCCCTTCCTTCCACTTACGCCCAGTTCATTCTTAACTTCAACATGCAAGGAAAGGAGGTAGAACTTGCCGAGCTTCTGAACATGTTGAGGACTGCTGAGGGCACCCTACAGAAGGGTAGGGAGACATCCACTATGTTTGTAGGAGGATCTTCCTCTTCTAGGTCCAGGGCGAAAGCCAAGGGCAAGAAGAAGAAAGCCCCCGCCAAACCAAGAGGCGGTGTCGGTAAAGTGGATACGAAGGGAAAGGGTAAAGCAACAAAGGTAGCGGGGAAGCTGGTGGGGAAGGAAGAATGCTTCTATTGTCACAAAAGTGGTCACTGGAAACAAGATTGCAAGGCTTGGAAAGCCAGAACACAGGATTTGAAGCGAGTTGCAGCTTCAGCTTCAGGTGTGTATGTTATTGAAAATTGTCTATCAATAAACTCTACTTCCTGGGTATTGGATACCGGATCAGGATCTCATATCTGTAATTCTTTGCAGGCGTTGAGAAAGCGTAGAGTTTTGAAGGCAGGTGACATGACCCTCAGAGTTGCGAACGGTGCTAGCATGGATGCAGAGGCCGTGGGGGACTATCACCTGGGATTATCAGATGGACACTTTTTGGTTTTGCGTAGTTGTTATTATGTACCAAATGCAACCTGTAATATCATTTCTGTATCTTTATTATCTAAAGAAGGTTATGAATTTGCATTTGTAAGTAATGTAGTGAACATTCACCTTAATCAAGTTTTGATTGGGTCAGGTACATTGAACAACGGTATATACGTTTTAAACCAACCACAGATTTTCAATATCCAGAATACACACAAAAGAAAGTCTCCAGAAATTAATAAAACTTTCTTATGGCATTGTAGACTGGGTCACATCAACGAGAGAAGATTGACTAAGTTACATACTGAAGGATATTTAGATTCGTTCGAATATCAATCGTATGCAACTTGTCAATCCTGTCTCAAAGGAAAGATGACAAAGGCTCCGTTTTCTGGACACGGAGAAAGAGCGAGCGAGCTCTTGGGACTCGTACACAGCGACGTGTGCGGTCCAATGTCTACACATGCGCGAAGCGGTTTTTCTTACTTCATTACCTTTACGGATGATTTTTCAAGATACGGTTATGTCTTCTTAATGAAACATAAATCCGAGGCTTTTGAAAAATTCCAGGAATATAAGAATGAAGTAGAAAAACAAACAGGCAAAAGTATCAAGATCCTAAGATCGGATCGAGGAGGAGAATACTTAAGTGCCGAATTCCTGAACTATTTAAAAGAGAATGGAATTCTCTCTCAGCTTACTCCTCCATACACTCCGCAACATAACGGTGTATCGGAGAGACGGAACCGAACCCTATTGGATATGGTACGGTCCATGATGAGTAACGCTGAGTTACCGCGATCTTTCTGGGGGTATGCGCTAGAAACAGCTGCATATCTTTTGAACCGTGTTCCCACTAAGACTGTGCCTACCACACCATATGAGTTATGGAGTGGGAAGAAACCCTATCTTAATCACATTAAGACATGGGGATGTCCAGCTTTTGTAAAAAAGCAGCATGCGGACAAGCTCGAGGCACGCTCAGTACAGTGCAAGTTTGTGGGATATCCAAAGAACTCCAAGGGATATTACTTCTATTGCGAAGAGGAACAAAAAGTCCTTGTTTCTCGCCATGCCCACTTTCTAGAACATCAGTTCATAGAAAAAGAAATAAGTGGGAGCGCAATAGAACTGGAAGAAATTCCAGAACCACAAACTATTACTGAAAGTTTAGTGGAACCAGAAAGTTCAAAAGAACAGGACATTCCTATGCCGCTCCGCAGGAGTAGTAGGCAGTCTCATCCGCCCGAGAGATACTACGGTTTTCTCATTGACGGGGATAGAGAAGACTGCATCCTGGATTGTGATGAGCCTACTAGCTTCCAGCAAGCCATTCAGAGCGTCGACTCGGTAAAATGGCTGGATGCAATGCGGACCGAAATGGAGTCCATGTACACCAACAAAGTATGGACGTTGGACATTGCTCCAGATGGGGTAAAACCCGTAGGATGCAAGTGGATCTTCAAAAGGAAGATTGGTGTAGATGGACAGGTTGAGACCTATAAAGCTAGACTGGTAGCAAAGGGTTTTCGTCAGCGACCTGGTTTGGACTATGACGAAACCTTTTCTCCAGTAGCTATGCTGAAATCCATTCGGATCCTTCTTGCCATTGCTGCTTTCCACGATTATGAGATTTGGCAGATGGACGTAAAGACAGCTTTTCTAAATGGTCATTTAGAAGAGTGTGTCTATATGGATCAGCCAGAGGGTTTCATTCAGGGTGGGAGCAGCGGAAAGGTGTGCAAGTTGCTCAAGTCCATTTATGGACTCAAGCAGGCATCGCGGAGTTGGAACATCTGTTTTGATGAGACGGTCAAAGAATTTGGCTTTATCAAAAATCCAGATGAACCATGCATCTATTGTAGATTTGTAGCGAGAACTGTAGTATTCCTCGTTTTATACGTGGATGACATTCTCTTAATAGGAAATGACATTCCTATGCTACAATCTGTCAAGGGGTTCTTGTCACACAGGTTCTCCATGAAAGACCTGGGTGATGCCTCCTACATTCTGGGTATCCGGATCTACCGTGACAGATCCAAGAGGATATTAGGACTCTCGCAGTCCAGGTACATCGACACCATACTGAAGAGATTCAGTATGGAAGATTCCAAGCGCGGTAATCTACCGGCTTGTCACGGGATCACCCTCTCCAAAGAGATGTCTCCCAAGACTGATTTGGAGAGGGATCGCATGTCTATTATACCCTACGCTTCTGCGGTAGGCTCTATAATGTATGCGATGTTGTGTACCAGACCGGATGTGGCTTATGCACTGAGTGTGGTAAGCAGGTATCAGTCAAACCCTGGGGAGAAACATTGGATAGCAGTAAAGAACATTCTCAAGTACCTGAGAAGGACTAAAGAGATGTTCTTGGTGTATGGCGGAAAAGACCTGCAGGTTGAGGCCTTTGCTGACTCCAGCTTCCAGAGTGACAAGGATGATTCCAAGTCCATGTCGGGTTTTGTCTTTACCCTCAATAGAGGGGCGGTGTGTTGGAAGAGCTCCAAACAGGAAACCGTTGCTGACTCGACTATGGAAGCGGAATACATCGCTGCATCTGATGCCGCAAAAGAAGCTGTCTGGATGAGGAAGTTCTTGAAAGAACTTCAGGTGGTTCCGTCCATTGTTGACCCAATACCTCTGTATTGCGACAACAACGGGGCTATAGCTTTAGCGAAGGAACCCAGGTCCCATCAGAAATCCAGACACATCTTAAGGCGGTATCACCTGATCAGGGAGATCGTAGATCGCCAGGAGATCGAGGTCCGGAGAGTTGCATCAGAGGATAACACAGCAGATCCATTCACCAAGGCCTTGCCCCAGACTCAGTTCGAGCGGCTGATCGAGATGATAGGTCTTCGATACGCCAGTACATGGCCTTAGTGCAAGTGGGAGATTGTTAGTGTATATGCCCTAGAGGCCATTACTGTATCATACTAGCTTGTATATTACTTAATGGAAGCTTGGGATATTCACAGTTGTATATACAATCTTGCTCGAAATGGTAGTATGCTACTTGGTTTGTCTCTGCTTTAATATGTGCATGTGTTTCTTTTAGCATATTGCTGGTATACATATTAGTAGAGCCCTTAGGATCTTTGCTTGATTACCAGCGTTGTGATGGCGCTCGCACTCGTGGGAGCTGGGTAATCTATAAGCACATCCTTATACAGGTCCCTGGTCGTTGGACTATCGAGACAGGGCATCGATACTCCGGAGTAGACTAGCGTATGCGCTTCTCATCCCAGTGTGGGAGACGGTCTGTCCCACAGCCGTTAGTACGTCGTACTTGGGATAGTATGCGGGTGCTCGTTAGGTTACGAGTACACTGGACAGGACTCGTCGGGAACTGTTGGTTGGTAATATACCTATCGTCAGTTATCAGTTCCCAGGTGACATGAGTACAGCTTAGTCCGCTGACTTGACACTGTCACTTCGCCTCGAGTGTGTTCCCACTGCACTTTGATTACTACCCTACCACGGCTCAAAGGAGCTGTGCAAACAGGTAGTTTTTGGGTGCAGTCCCGAAGCACTTGGAGGCAGTGACGGTTAGACAGGATTCGTCTCTCCCGGTATTGGGGGTTGACATCGCGCTGTGTCCAGGAGAGCCATTACACGAGTAGTCCCTGGCCAGGGCAAGCGAGATATACTGGTAGGCTTCCAGTGTTATCTCAGGGTGTTCTGGGCTTCACTCCGACACGACTTGTACCGCTATTAGGGGACTGACGTTCACCGCCCCCCTAGGCCCGCCATGCGATGTATCAGACGAACAGACCGGACTGTACGGAGACTGTCACATACAGGCTCAGTAGGAGAGCAGATGGGGTTCACCTCGTCAGTCTTCTTATCGACATCTACCTGGGGACCGTTACGTACAGCTAGTGCCGCTTGCGGTCTGTGGTTAAACCCACTGCCAGCGTAGTGTCGAGTCTTTAGAGTCCCACACAGAGAGCTATTCGCCTTTAGGCAAAACGAGTAGAGGTCGCATGGTTTTGCGACAGGGTTCGTTCGCATCCGCGCACTTGTGCACGTTTGCTGTTCGGACAGTCTATACTAGCGGGCTTTGGTTTAAGCCGGATCCTAGTATATGATTTGAGATTGGTTTTTCTCATTGTGTTCGTGTTCCTCGGATCACGAATGCGGGTGCGTATGCACAGTTGCTTGAGATTGAGGGAGAGGACCTTGATTAGGGTTAATGGTTGTTGTCATTTTATTAACCCTAATATTTATGTGTGTGTTATTGTTAATTAGTAATTAGTTTAATAATTATCCATGGTTGTGGTTTTTGACCTTTTGACTTCTTTGACTTGTTGACCAAGGTTGACACTTTGACCATCATAATTTCTTTTGGAAGATGCTTTTTGATCTTTGCAATTTGAAATGATAATGGTCATGTCATGATTTACCATGATAATTATCTAGCTAATTATTCAATTAAAATTATACACACATATTAGTGAGAAAGGCTCACAAATAATTCATTCTCTCATTTTCTTTTCTCTCTCTTGCTCATCCTCTCCCTCAAGCTCTCTCCCTCTCATGTGTTGAGAAACAAAAAAGCTTGAGAAAAACCCTCTCTTGATCTTCTCTACTCACTTCTAGGGTTCAAGTCTTAGCATTTCTTGCACTCTAGTTACTCCTAGCTTGGAGTTGAAGCTAAAGGTGGTGGCTTTCGGGTGGATCCTTCTTTGACGGGAGAAGACAAGCAAGGTGATCCTTTTCTACCATACCTAGGAGCAAGGAGAGAAGGACTAAAGACCAAAGGTATAACCTTTCTACAACTTTGTTAGTTGTTAGTTTACTTTAGCTAGTTTTAGTTTAGCAAAGATCCTCACAAGCTTAGTCCATGTTGCCTAAGTCATTAAAAATCGGATTTTTATTATGTTTTCCGCCTCCCCGTAAGCACCGGGGTGGGCAACACGGACTTACAACACATATTGTAGCCAAAGCAGTTGGCGAATATCACCTAGTATTACCAAGTAGTAATACACTGATTCTGAATGAGTGCTATTATATACCGAACATGATGTGCAACATTATATCAGTTTCTTTATTAAGTAAAGAAGGATATAATTTTGTAATACAGGATAATATTATGAACATCTTCCTAAATCAAAAGTTGATTGGATCAGGCTCGTTACATAATGGCATATTCATTCTCAATCAAAATACAGTTCTAAATATACAAAACACACACAAAAGGAAAAGTTCAGAAATGAACGAATCCTTCTTGTGGCTTTGTAGACTTGGTCATATCAATGCGACACAGCTAGCTAAGTTACATAAGGATGGATATTTGAATCCGTTCGAATTATCATCTTATGAAACTTGCCATTCATGTCTCAAAGGAAAAATGACCAAAACTCCGTTTAGTGGACACGGAGAAAGAGTTACGGAACTCTTAGGGCTGGTACATAGTGATGCATGCGGTCCCATGTCTATACATGCCAGGAATGGTTCTTCCTACTTTATTACATTCACTGATGATCTCTCAAGATACAGACATGTGTTCCTAATGAAATACAAGTCTGAAGCTTTTGAGAAATTCAGAGAATATAAGCACGGAGTAGAGAACCAAACAGGCAAAAGTATTAAGATCCTTCGATCTGATCGAGAAGGAGAATACTTGAGTAATGAGTTCCTAAATTATCTAAAAGAGAATGAGATTCTATCTCAGCTTACTCCACCTTATACACCACAGCACAACGGTGTATCAGAGCGGAGGAATCGCACCCTATTAGATATGGTGCGCTCTATGATGAGCACTGCTGAGTTACCTGTTTCCTTCTGGGGGTATGCACTTAAGACAGCCATAGACCTATTGAATAGGGTCCCCACCAAATCTGTGCCAACCACTCCATATGAGATATGGAAAGGAAAGAGACCACATCTTAATTATATTAAGATATGGGGTTGTTCGGCATATGTGAAAACACAAAATCCGGACAAGCTCGAGGCAAGATCAGTTCTATGCAAGTTTATTGGATATCCCAAGCATTCGCAAGGGTATATCTTCTACCACTCCGAAGAACAAAAAGTGATTGTTTCTCGACATGCCACCTTCTTAGAAAAGGGTTTTCTCATGAAACAAGATAGTGGCAATGAGGTAGAACTGGAAGAAGTTCCAGCGACACAAACTGCAACTGAAGATTTAGTCGAACCAGAGGATTCAGTAGTTCCCGACGAACCCCAGCCTCTCCTCCGATCTAGTAGGGTTTCTCATCCACCTGAGAGATACTACGGTTTTCTCATTGATGGTGGGAGCGAGGATTGCATCATAGAAGATGATGACCCGACTAGTTTCGAGTAGGCCATCACAAGTGGTGACTCTGTGAAATGGCTGGATGCAATGCAATTTGAGATGGAATCCATGTACACCAACAAAGTATGGACTTTGGAAATTGCTCCTGAAGGGGTAAAACCCATTAGGAGCAAGTGGATCTTTAAGAAGAAACTTGGTGTAGATGGAAAAGTTGAGACTTTCAAAGCTACACTTGTTGCAAAGGGTTTTCGTCAACGACCAGGTGTGGATTATGACGAAACCTTTTCTCCAGTGGCTATGCTTAAGTCCATCCGGATCTTACTTGCCATTGCTGCATACCATGACTACAAAATCTGGCAAATGGATGTTAAGACCGCCTTTCTAAACGGTGATTTAGAAGAGTGCGTGTACATGATTCAGCCAGAGGGCTTCATAGATAGTGGGAGCAGTGGAAAGGTGTGCAAGCTGCTTAAATCCATTTATGAGTTAAAGCAAGCATCGCGGAGTTGGAACATTTGTTTTGATGTTGTAGTCAAAGAGTTTGACTTCATCAAAAATATAGATGAACCTTGTATTTACAAGAAGGTTGCAGAGAGTAAGGTTGTATTCCTCGTATTGTACGTGGATGACATACTCTTAATAGGAAATGATGTTCCTATGCAGCATTCTGTCAAGCTCTTCTTATCACAAAGATTCTAAATGAAAGATCTAGGTGATGCCTCCTACATACTGGGAATCGGGATCTATAGAGATAGATCTAAACGGATACTGGGATTGTCCCAGTTCAGGTACATTGACACCATACTAAAGAGGTTTAGTATGGAAGAATCCAAGCGTGGGAACTAACCCACGATCTCTGGACTTACTCTCTCCAAAGAGACGTCTCCCAAGACTGATTTGGAGAGAGCTCGCACGCAAGGGATACCCTATGCTTTGGCAGTAGGCTCTATCATGTATGCGATGCTATATACCAGACCCGATGCAGCATACTCACTAAGTGTAGTGAGTCGGTATCGAGCAGATCCTAGAGAGAGTCACTGGACAGCTGTGAAGAACATTCTCAAGTACTTGCGAAGGACTAAAGAGATGTTCTTGGTGTATGGTAACGGAGAACTCCAGGTGGAGTCCTTTACCGATTCCAGCTTCCAAAGTGATAAGGACGACTCTAAGTCGCACTCGGGATTTGTCTTTACCTTCAATGAAGGGGCGGTATGTTGGAAGAGTTTCAAACAGGATACCTTTGCAGACTCGACGATGGAGGCTGAATACATCGCTGCCAACGATGCTGCCAAAGAGGCTGTCTGGATAAAGAAATTCATTAGTGAACTTGGTGTGGTTTCATCCATTGAGCATCCAATACCTCTGTATTGTGATAACAATGGAGCTGTGGCTTTGGCCAAGGAACCCAGGTCTCATCAGAAGTCCAGACATATTCTGCGGCGGTATCACCTGATCAGGGAGATAGTTGATCGCCGAGAGATCGAGGTCAGGAGAGTAGATACTAAGGACAACACTGCGGATCCACTCACGAAGGCCATTCCCTAGATACAGTTTGAGAGATTATTCAGGATGCTAGGTATGAGATACTGTAACACCCGAGCTCAAATAATACTATTTCTATGGCTAGTTGAGTGTTATATATTGCTCATTCCAATTATCCTGATTGTTTGGTGTTTATTGCTAAATTTTAACCGGTTAAGTCATTTTGGCACATAAAAAATTTTAACACCTAAAATGAAATTTAAAATATCCATGTTGGCCTACTCTTCGCCACTAGTCGCGTGGTAGCGTCCGCGTGTCGAGATTTCTTCCCGTTCGGTTAAACGGGCAAGTTTGGACGCCTACGCGCGCGTACAAGTGTCCGACTTGGGAGCATGCATTTTAATCATTAAACACCTCTTTTCAAAATTTGGAACTCGCTTAAAATCCTATAATTTGAATTTGGAACATTTGGGCGCAACCCGGGCGCGATTTGGAAATGTTTCATTTAGCGCCAAAAATGCCCGTTTGATTAAATATATTTAAAACTATAATGTATATATTCTTTCACTGTGTAATCGTTTAAAATCTTTTTTAAAATCTTTTAATATATTTTTTTTACCTACCGTACCCCTTCCCAGCCAATCACGAGGGAGTTAATTCCCTCGTGGGCCCCCTTTCCCTCTCTCTCTCTCTCCGTCTCTCTCTATCTCTCTCTAATCTCCTTCTCTCTCTATCTCTAAAATCTCTCTATCTCCCTCTAATAATCTTCTCTCTCTCTCTATTATATAATCCCCACTGTTCCTTCGTCTTCATAAATCCCACGAGAAGCCTCGCCGTGAACCCTTCGAACCCCAACCCTAACCGCCGCAGCGAATCCTAGCCTCGCCGCCGGCGCCGTCGCCACCCTGGCCCGCGCCTCCTCGTCTCAACCACGACCTCACCATTTTTTTCCCGTGCACCTGCAACCCACCGAGCCTCGTCGTCGTCGCTGCCCGAGCTTCGTCCACCGCAGCCCCACGCCGGCACCACCTTCTCGTGCGCCCTGACCTCCTCCTCACCTTACCGTTGCCATCCCTCCTTCAGAACAATCATCGTGAGAAAGAACCCATCGCAACCCCAGCCTTGCCTCCGTGTCCGTCGCCGCCGCAGCACCAAAGCCGACGCAAACATCACCGCCAGCCTCGCCTCCTCGCCCTCGTCGCAGCCGCTACCCCATTCCCTCCTCCCGTGGCAGAATAAATCTCAGAGGGAGAGCATGGGTTCTGGATTCGTGCTTACTGGACGACGGATTGTAACCAATGCTCATGTGGTAGCTGATCATACCTTTGTCCTTGTTAGAAAGCATGGTTCACCTACCAAGTACAGAGCAGAAGTTCAAGCTATAGGCCATGAATGTGATTTAGCTCTTCTTACTGTTGAGAACGAAGAATTTTGGAAGGGGGTGAATTTTTTGGAGCTTGGTGATATTCCATTCTTACAGGAATCAGTTGCCATTGTTGGGTACCCTCAAGGCGAGGATAACATTTCAGTTACTAAAAGGGTTGTCTCAAGGGTCGAGCCAACACGGTACGTTCATGGTGCGAGCCAGCTCATGGCGATACAAATAGATGCTGCTATCAACCCTGGGAACAGCGGAGGGCCTGCAATCATGGGGGACAAGGTTGCAGGAGTAGCTTTTCAGAACTTATCAGGTGCAGGAAATATTGGGTATATTATACCAGTTCCAGTAATAAAACATTTTCTTGCTGGAGTTGAGGAGAGAGGAAAATATGTTGGATTCTGTTCTCTTGGATTGTCGTGCCGGGCTCGACGTCGATGTTTCCCGACGACCCAGCAGGGACCCTTGACCCGTATGTTCCCTTCGTGCGTTGTTTGGACTCTTTCCGTGTGCCGTGCGTCCGTCGCATGTTTTCCCGCCGACGCTACATCCGTTTTCCCGGTTTGCGAAACCGCCGAGGCAAGATTTCTTGCTACATGCTACGTTAAACTAATTAAATGCTTGACTCACAAACTTGCTATATTAACTAGTATTGCTACTTATCTCATTGGATGAAATATGATGTATATTATAATACTGCCACCTAAATCGTATTTTGCCACCTAACCTTTATAACAACTACCTGCTAATCATTTTACTATTTAGAGGTTAATAGTCGCACACTTATATCTTTATTGCCTGCTGTTATTAATATTGCGCTACACTGTGATTATTGCACCCCAAGGGTGCTCGAACCTGTTAATAAGAGAATACAAAGCATCACTGTGTTTACACGGAATAATATTGTTATTTACTGTTCCTGCTGTTGTTCCTTATTCGTTACTATACCTGTTACCAGCATACATTGATTGCATCACATATTGACCCGATCTTGATACACCTGACACATGTACTGATACACCGGACATGACACCATATACATACCGACTCAACCTATTGGACTACAAACCTGACTTGGGGTCCTTTTGGACCATTCCTGCTGTCTATCCAGACAGACCTGCTTTTACCGGATTTTGTGTTGACATTAATCCTGGACTACTGAATACCTGACCTGACATACATAACTTGGGGGTATGGGGAAATCAAAGGTGAAACCGACTTGTAACTCAACAGTTCGATACTTGTTCTGATCAGTCTTACGGGCTTGGCCAGTCCGGGAGTGATGATGCTGACATCACTCATCCATCCTACTACCTATTACTGCTTAGCGGCACGTTTCGGATTCAGCCCCGAGGACCTTGACCGTGGTCCCGGGCACGCACGGGATACTATTGAGTTACATCGACGATTCATCAATTGATTTCAAAGACCTTAGAATAGAAAACCTGATAGAATAGTTTAGTTACCCACTGCACACTACCCTGCACTGTTATTTCATATTATTGCTTATTTCATGTTTACTTTCTGTATTGCTCTTTACCATGTTCATATTATATTATTGGTTGACATGACGCGCTGATGTCTGGGTTTTGCATGGCCCAGATTCCTTATCACTGTCGCCGACCGAGCAGGAGTACTTCAGCCAGCAGGCTGATTTGTGAGTTCTGTAGTGGTTAGTTCATTTATTGCATTTTATTTCCAGGTGCGATCCCGCATTACGGGACGTACCTTTCTATTATTGCATTGGATCATTTGCTTCCGCACTTATTGTTCATTGACTCTTGTTATTATGGACTTGGACATGTATTAGATTAGTTTATTTATCTTGTTCTTGATATCCCTACAGCCGTAATGTGACTGTGGATGGATACTTCCTACCCACAGGTAGCATGGTTGGCTATGTCACGTGCCCAATCTTGCGTACTCTGGGAAGCGGGGCGTGACATGGTTCTTTTGGTATCAGAGACAGGTTAATTGGGTTGATTCTTTGTAGTTGGGTATTGCACCCGATACACGAATCATAATACCCGTGTTTAGGAAACATGTCCTGCCACCTTGACCGTTTTACCATTCTTGAATCACATTCTTCCGGATTATATCTTTTACGACGTACAAACTTACTTTGCATGTCGACTCGAAACCTGATTTCTTGTTATCCCTAGGACTTGGGCGACTTGGGTGGAGTTAAGTGATTGCGGCTATGATACCGCGGCATAGCTACAATGCGGTACTCTATTTAAGTATCTTGGAGTTCTAGCCTTAATCCATATTCAGAATCTATCATCATGCTAATGTTGGGTATTTTGAGTTCAGGATTATGACAGGTAAGAGGTTGAAGACGTACCGTAGGCATGTGAACGAAGCCGCCATGCTTGGAGTGATAAGAGAAATGTTGGAAATCAAAGAGATAGACTGAGCTGATCCAGCAATAGCAGATTCGTTTCAGGAGGGTTTGCAGATCGTTCAGCAGTCTGTAAACAACGATGGAACTAGACCAGTTAGCCGAGTAGGGACCGTGGAAGATTTCAGACGTTTGGGTCCTACTACTTTCACTGTTCTGGAGGAGCCGTTGCCAGCCGAGCCGTGGCTAGTGACACGGAGAATTTGCTGATTGCGACACAGATTCCAGAGGACAAAGGAGTTGATGTGGTGCGCATTCAGTTAGTGGATTACGCCCGAGAGTGATGGCTTGTGGAGGAGACCCGCTTGCCCAAGCCGATCAGTTGGGCGAAGTTTTTCTAAGAACCCCCTGGAGAAATTCTTCCCGCAGACTGCACGGAAGGAATTGGAAGAGAAGTTCATCGGACTAAGGCAGAATGGAGCAACCGTGGACGTGCAGGCAGCAGAATGGACGGACTCAGTAGTCTCGCTGGACCTTTCGCGGCCAACGATGCAGACAGCAGTTGCGGTGAGGAAGCAGTCCTGTCGGGCCAGTCGAGTTTAGGGCTAGGCCGACAAACAATGTTCTTGCAGCTATGGAAGTTGATAGTAATGAAGAGCCGGCAGTTGTTCACGGTTTTATGGACGTATTTGAAGATATTTCGGGCTTACCGCCGAAGCGAGACGTGGAGTTCGCGATTGACCTTATTCCTGGTGCAGCACCAGTATCTAAAGCTTATTACCCGATGGCACCGGTGGAATTGGAAGAAGTTAAGAAACAAGTTGGTGAATTACTCGAGAAGGGATGGATTCGAAGCAGCAACTCACCTTGGGAAGCTCCAGTTCTTCTAGTAAAGAAGAAGGATGGCACGAGAAGGATGTGCATTGATTATCGAGAATTGAATCGGGTGACTATTAAGAACAAGTACCCGATCCCTCGCATTGGAGAACTTTTTGAGCAGCTTAGTAGCGCGAGGGTATTCTCGAAACTGGATTTGCGATCCGGATATCATCAGGTCCTGCAGATGTTGAGACAGGATAAGCTTTATGCGAAATGAGTAAGTGCGAATTCTGGCTGGAAGAAGTGAAATTTCTGGGGCATGTCGTGTCGGGCGATGGGATCGCCGTCGATCCCGAAAAGATTGCAGCAGTTCGAGATTGGCCTATTTCAAAGAATGTTGCGGAGATAAGAAGTTTTCTTGGACTCGCCGGATACTACAGAAGATTTATGGAGAACTTCGCTCGTGTAGCTGAGCCGTTAACCAAGCTCACGCGCAAGGAGGTACCGTTTGTTTGGACGGATGGATGTGCATTGGCCTTCGAGACGTGGAAGCAGAAGTTGATAACCGCCCCTACCCTGACCATACCAAATAATTCCGGAGGACTGGTGATTCACAGCGACGCATCCGGAAAAGGATTGGGATGTGTTCTGATGCAGAATGGGAAAGTCGTCGCTTACGCATCGAGACAACTGAAGACTCATGAGAAGAATTATCCGACTCATGACTTGGAGCTTGCAGCCGTGATCTTCGCCCTGAAGATTTGGAGACACTACCTTTTGGGCGAAAGAGTCGAGGTCTTTACAGATCACAAGAGTTTGAAGTATGTGTTCACTCAGAAGGAGTTGAACATGAGGCAACGCAGATGGTTGGAACTGATGGCCGACTACGACCTTGACCTTAAGTACCATCCGGGAAAAGTTAACGTCGTGCCAGATGCGCTAAGTCGGTTACCAGCAATTCAGATATTGACCACACAAAGGGAGATCATTGTGGATTTCCAGAGATTTGACTTGGAGGTTTTGCTACCACATGCTACGGGACAGTTGATGCAGTTGCAAGTACAATCATCCTTAGTTGAGAAGATTAAAGCGGCACAATCGTAGGATCCTAGACTGCAAAAGTTTCGAGAGCAGGTTGAAGCCGGACTACGGACTGATTTACTGATCCATGAAGACGGTTCGTTGAGATATGGTAGCCGTGTGTGTGTGCCAAAAGGAGATGTGCGTGAAGAGCTTATGAAGGAGGCACACAGTTCAGCTTACTCTGTACATCCAGGAGGGACAAAGATGTACCGAGATATTCGACAGCACTTCTGGTGGGAAGATATGAAATGGGAGATTGCTCGCTTCGTGGCTAAGTGCTTGGTGTGTCAGCAAGTCAAGGCTGAGCACCAAAGGGTTGCTGGTTTGTTGCAGCCACTTCCGATTCCTCAGTGGAAGTGGGAACATATAACCATGGATTTCGTGACGGCTTTACCGCGGAGTCCAAAAGGCAACAATGCAGTATGGGTGATTGTCGATCGGTTGACCAAGGCAGCTCACTTTATTCCTTTTCGGGTTGGTCAATCGATGGAGACTTTGGCAGAGCGGTACATGCAGGAGATTGTAAGATTGCATGGAGTACCGGTAAGCATCGTGTCCGATCGGGACACTCGGTTTTTGTTGCACTTCTGGAGGAGTTTACAAGAAAGTTTGGGGACTCGATTGAAGTTTAGTATAGCTTATCATCCTCAAACTGATGGACAGTCGGAGAGAATGATCCAGACTCTTGAAGATATGCTGAGAGCTTGCATGTTGGATTTCAAAGGTTCTTGGGAAGATCATCTACACCTGGTGGAGTTTTCGTACAACAATAGCTTCCAAGCGACTATTCAGATGGCTCCGTTTGAAGCGTTGTATGATCGTAAGTGTCGTTCACCTGTTGGTTGGGATGACGTTGGTGAACGAAGGTTACTAGGACCAGATTTGGTGGTACAGACAGTCGAGAAGGTGAATACAATCAGGAAGCATATGAAGGCAGCCCAAGACAGACATAAAAGTTGGGCGGACACGTCAAGAAGACCTCTAGAGTTCGCCGTGGGTGATTTGGTATTCCTGAAGATATCACCGACTAGAGGGGTGTTTCGCTTTGGAAGTCGGGGAAAGCTTAGTCCTCGATTCGTTGGACCCTTCGAGATATTGGAGCGTGTTGGAGAGGTAGCGTACCGTTTGGCGTTACCACAGTCATTGGCAGGAGTGCACGATGTGTTTCATGTGTCTCAACTACGGAGGTATGTTCGCGATGAAACTCACGTCTTGGATCATTCGGAGTTGACCGTACGGGAGGACCTAACTTTGAAGAGCGACCGGTTGAAATCAAGGATCGAAGAGAAAAGGTTCATAAGAACAAAGTTATCCCTCTTGTGCTAGTTTCTTGGGGTAATCGATTGCATGGAGAATCCACTTGGGAGCGAGAAGACGAGATCCGGCAGAAATTTCCTCACCTTTTCCTATAGTTAGCTATCTTGTATTCTTGGAATTTCGAGGACGAAATTCTTTTGTAGTTGGGTATGATGTAACACCCGAGCTCAAATAATACTATTTCTATGGCTAGTTGAGTGTTATATATTGCTCATTCCAATTATCCTGATTGTTTGGTGTTTATTGCTAAATTTTAACCGGTTAAGTCATTTTGGCACATAACAAATTTTAACACCTAAAATGAAATTTAAAATATCCATGTTGGCCTACTCGTCGCCACTAGTCGCGTGGTAGCGTCCGCGTGTCGAAATTTCTTCCCGTTCGGTTAAACGGGCAAGTTTGGATGCCTACGCGCGCGTACAAGTGTCCGACTTGGGGGCATGCATTTTAATCATTAAACACCTCTTTTCAAAATTTGGAACTCGCTTAAAATCCTATAATTTGAATTTGGAACATTTGGGCACAACCCGGGCGCGATTTGGAAATGTTTCATTTAGCGCCAAAAATGCCCGTTTGATTAAATATATTTAAAACTATAATGTATATATTCTTTCACTGTGTAATCGTTTAAAATATTTTTTAAAATCTTTTAATATATTTTTTTTACCTACCGTACCCCTTCCCAGCCAATCACGAGGGAGTTAATTCCCTCGTGGGCCCCCTTTCCCTCTCTCTCTCTCCGTCTCTCTGTATCTCTCTCTAATCTCCTTCTCTCTCTATCTCTAAAATCTCTCTATCTCCCTCTAATAATCTTCTCTCTCTCTCTCTCTCTATTATATAATCCCCACTGTTCCTTCGTCTTCATAAATCCCACGAGAAGCCTCGCCGTGAACCCTTCGAACCCCAACCCTAACCGCCGCAGCGAATCCTAGCCTCGCCGCCGGCGCCGTCGCCACCCTCGCTCGCGCCTCCTCGTCTCGACCACGACCTCGCCATTTTTTTCCCGTGCACCTGCAACCCACCGAGCCTCGTCGTCGTCGCTGCCCGAGCTTCGTCCACCGCAGCCCCACGCCGGCACCACCTTCTCGTGCGCCCTGACCTCCTCCTCACCTTACCGTTGCCATCCCTCCTTCAGAACAATCATCGTGAGAAAGAACCCATCGCAACCCCAGCCTTGCCTCCGTGTCCGTCGCCGCCGCAGCACCAAAGCCGACGCAAACATCACCGCCAGCCTCGCCTCCTCGCCCTCGTCGCAGCCGCTACCCCATTCCCTCCTCCCGTGGCAGAATAAATCTCAGAGGGAGAGCATGGGTTCTGGATTCGTGCTTACTGGACGACGGATTGTAACCAATGCTCATGTGGTAGCTGATCATACCTTTGTCCTTGTTAGAAAGCATGGTTCACCTACCAAGTACAGAGCAGAAGTTCAAGCTATAGGCCATGAATGTGATTTAGCTCTTCTTACTGTTGAGAACGAAGAATTTTGGAAGGGGGTGAATTTTTTGGAGCTTGGTGATATTCCATTCTTACAGGAATCAGTTGCCATTGTTGGGTACCCTCAAGGCGAGGATAACATTTCAGTTACTAAAAGGGTTGTCTCAAGGGTCGAGCCAACACGGTACGTTCATGGTGCGAGCCAGCTCATGGCGATACAAATAGATGCTGCTATCAACCCTGGGAACAGCGGAGGGCCTGCAATCATGGGGGACAAGGTTGCAGGAGTAGCTTTTCAGAACTTATCAGGTGCAGGAAATATTGGGTATATTATACCAGTTCCAGTAATAAAACATTTTCTTGCTGGAGTTGAGGAGAGAGGAAAATATGTTGGATTCTGTTCTCTTGGATTGTCGTGCCGGGCTCGACGTCGATGTTTCCCGACGACCCAGCAGGGACCCTTGACCCGTATGTTCCCTTCGTGCGTTGTTTGGACTCTTTCCGTGTGCCGTGCGTCCGTCGCATGTTTTCCCGCCGACGCTACATCCGTTTTCCCGGTTTGCGAAACCGCCGAGGCAAGATTTCTTGCTACATGCTACGTTAAACTAATTAAATGCTTGACTCACAAACTTGCTATATTAACTAGTATTGCTACTTATCTCATTGGATGAAATATGATGTATATTATAATACTGCCACCTAAATCGTATTTTGCCACCTAACCTTTATAACAACTACCTGCTAATCATTTTACTATTTAGAGGTTAATAGTCGCACACTTATATCTTTATTGCCTGCTGTTATTAATATTGCGCTACACTGTGATTATTGCACCCCAAGGGTGCTCGAACCTGTTAATAAGAGAATACAAAGCATCACTGTGTTTACACGGAATAATATTGTTATTTACTGTTCCTGCTGTTGTTCCTTATTCGTTACTATACCTGTTACCAGCATACATTGATTGCATCACATATTGACCCGATCTTGATACACCTGACACATGTACTGATACACCGGACATGACACCATATACATACCGACTCAACCTATTGGACTACAAACCTGACTTGGGGTCCTTTTGGACCATTCCTGCTGTCTATCCAGACAGACCTGCTTTTACCGGATTTTGTGTTGACATTAATCCTGGACTACTGAATACCTGACCTGACATACATAACTTGGGGGTATGGGGAAATCAAAGGTGAAACCGACTTGTAACTCAACAGTTCGATACTTGTTCTGATCAGTCTTACGGGCTTGGCCAGTCCGGGAGTGATGATGCTGACATCACTCATCCATCCTACTACCTATTACTGCTTAGCGGCACGTCTCGGATTCAGCCCCGAGGACCTTGACCGTGGTCCCGGGCACGCACGGGATACTATTGAGTTACATCGACGATTCATCAATTGATTTCAAAGACCTTAGAATAGAAAACCTGATAGAATAGTTTAGTTACCCACTGCACACTACCCTGCACTATTATTTCATATTATTGCTTATTTCATGTTTACTTTCTGTATTGCTCATTACCATGTTCATATTATATTATTGGTTGACATGACGCGCTGACGTCTGGGTTTTGCATGGCCCAGATTCCTTATCACTGTCGCCGACCGAGCAGGAGTACTTCAGCCAGCAGGCTGATTTGTGAGTTCTGTAGTGGTTAGTTCATTTATTGCATTTTATTTCCAGGTGCGATCCCGCATTACGGGACGTACCTTTCTATTATTGCATTGGATCATTTGCTTCCGCACTTATTGTTCATTGACTCTTGTTATTATGGACTTGGACATGTGTTAGATTAGTTTATTTATCTTGTTCTTGATATCCCTACAGCCGTAATGTGACTGTGGATGGATACTTCCTACCCACAGGTAGCATGGTTGGCTATGTCACGTGCCCAATCTTGCGTACTCTGGGAAGCGGGGCGTGACAGATACTACAGCAGCTGGCCTTAGTGCAAGTGGGAGATTGTTAGTTATGTATATGCCCTAGAGGCCATTGTTGTACATATGATGTATATTATAATGGATGCTTGGATATATATAGAGAGGACTTTCTTACTCGTCATGATAGTATGCTATTTGGTTTCACTTTATCTTAACATGTTGACTTGTATTTGTTTACTATCTTACTCTCACATGTTGATAAAACCCTTAGGATATGTACTCGACTACTGGGACTATGATGATATCATACCAGTGGGGCCAGAGTAGTCGATGAGTAGATCCTATAACCGTTCCTAGTCGAGGGTGTGTCGAGACAGGGCATCGATACACCAGAGTAGACTAGCGTATACGCATCTTGACCCATATGATGGGCGATGGATGATCCCATATCCATCGGTGTTTGACATCAAGGATTGTGTACGGGTGATCAGTGAAGACTGGGTACACTGGACGGACTCGCCGAGAACTCCCAGATGGTATTATACCTCACGTCAGATGGCAGTTCTCCGGTGACACTAGTACAGGGTAGTCTGTAGATCCGAGATTGTCATAAAGTCTTGTGTGATTCCTACTATGATTTGATTTCCACCTTACCACGTCCAAGAGGGCGTGCAAAACGGTGGCTTTTGGGTGCAGTCCTGAAACACATGGAGGCAATAAGCGATAGGAGGGGATTCGTCTCTCCCGGTATAGGGAGTTAATGTTGTGCTGTGTTCAATTGGCTATAACTGGAAGTCCCTGGCCAGGACTGATATAGAGATTTACTGGTAAGTGTTACCAGTAGTTTCTCGACCTGTTATGAGCCTTACATCGACACGACTTATCGGTTACTGGGGTCTGACGTATACCACCCCTAGACTAGATATGCAACATATCAGACGAAGAGACCGGACTGTACGGGAGTGTTACTGTTTGGATTCACAGGAGAATGTACAGGCTTGCTTGTTGATCTTCTGATTGGTCAATACCTGGGTGGCTGTTACGTTTAGCTGACCGCTTGCAGCTTGTGGGTGTTTGATATGATTATCACCTACTGCCGGCGTATTGACGATTCTTTAGAGTCCTACACAGAGGTTTCTTGACTCAGGCGAAACAGAGTAGGGGCACATATGTGATATGTGCAGGACCGAGGATAATACGATATGGGATACCGTATTATATTCTCGCGATATTTTGATATGAGCCGGATCATCCGATCAAGTGTTGATTCGATGAATCGGTACATGATATATTAGTCGGTTATATTCGATATAGCCGGATTGTCGGATTAAGTGTTGATTCGATAATTTAATGTATAATAATATATATGATATATTGTATTACATTATCTAATATTGGCTCGCTTTATTGTTTCATTTTCTTACCGGGTAATACATTGATATATATGCGATATATGTTAATTGTATTATTTTCTTTTGTTACAAAAATATATTGTATATGTGATATATAATATAGTAACAAGTTATGATTACTAATGCAACATGATTAGTGGAGATTAAACCTAGTTAGGATTTGATTTGGATTAGCTTTTATTTGTACCTTCTAGAAGGTTTTTTACTTTGTTTCTAGCAAAGATATTATGCTTGATATTTTGCTAGATATTTCTATCCCAACCCAAACCCTTCACCCTAGGTTAATTCTCTACATGGGTTAACCTCTTCATATTCAACCATGGTTGCATTTTTAATCATTATGATAATTTTCATTATTCATCAGAAAAGGATTTTATTCTTTTTCTTCTTCCTTGTGTTTTAAAAAAGCTTTCTAGGTTTTCTTTTAGTGATGATTAAGTGTGAGAATTTGATAATAAAAAAGAGCATAAATCCTACTTCATCATCCTCATCTAATCTAGCTAATTAGATTAGGGTGTTCACCTCATTAGTGAGTGAAAGCTTGAGTTAAAGAAACTTCAAGGTAGATCATCAGAGAAAAGGAAGACTACAAGCTAGCATGGATCATTCGGGTTGTGGAGCCTCTCTTGAGTCCGGGAGATCATGGATCGCGGCGAAGGGACTTCTACTCGGAGCTTATGAAGCGAAAGAGTGGACTGCAAAGGTTGTAATCCCTTACTCTTAGTTGTAAAGATGTTTACTTGCATGTTAAACCCTAATTATCTAGCAAAGATCCTAGCTTTGGGTTGTTCGGTACGTAACGGCTGCCCAGGTACCTGTCGAAAAGGAAGGCCGACGAGCAAGCTCGTCCGAACTCCTACTGAGCCTATCCGTGACAATATCCGTACATTCCGGTCTCTTCGTCAAAGAGTATCGCATACCGGGTCTAGGGGATGGTGAACGTCAGACCCTAATAACTTGATAAGTTGTGCCGATGTGGCTCAGGACCAATCCGGGAAACTACTGATCAACCTATCAGTAAATCCCAAGTGCCTTGGCCAAGGTCTTATAGTCCTGACCAATCGAATCACAGTGCGATATCGACTCCCTATACTGGGAGAGATGAATCCCCGACAATCGCTCACTGGCTCCATGTGGCTCGAGACTGAACCCAACCAAAACCTGTTTGCACGACTCAGTAGAGCCATGGTAGGATAGTGATCAAAGCTCAGTGGGAACTCACACGAGACAAATGCCGATCTCGGGTCCAAAGACTAACCTGTACACATGTCACCTGAGAACTTCCATCTGACGATAGGTATAGTACCACATGGAAGTTCTCGGCGAGTCCGTCCAGTGTACTCACACCCAGTGAGCACCTGTATACGATCTTAGGTGCATCAGACCAATGGCTGCAGGACCAACCATCCCCCGACGGGGGTAGAAACGTATACACCAGTCTACTCTGGAGTATCAATGCCTAGTCTCGATACTCACGCGACTAGGGGCCATTTAAGGATGTGCTTATGGACTATCCTGCTCCCACAAGTATGATCGCCATCACAACGTAGGTAGTTAAGCAATATCCTAGGGGCTTTATCAACATGTAACCACAATATGTAGTAACGAGTATGACATATGCCATGTTAAGATAAAGACAAACCACAATAGTATACTACCGTATCGAGTCTTTATCAATATGTGCAAACCAGATATAATAACAATAAATACACATATCCCGATAAAGACAAGTCAAATAATATACTATAAAACTGAGCAAGATTGTTCTGTACATACATATCCCTAGTATCCATATGTATACATATACAATACTGGCCTCCAGGGCATATACATCCAACAATCTCCCACTTGCACTAAAGTCCAGTGATTGGCGTACCGAATATCCAACGGCTGCTCTAAGGCCAGCTGCTGGCGTACCGCATACCCAACATCCCAATAAGTTGCTCGAACTGTGCTTGAGGGAGGGCCTTTGTATATGGATTTGCCGTGTTGTCCTTCGTATCTACTCTCCGGACCTCGATCTCCTGACGATCTACGATCTCCCTGATTAGGTGATACCGCTTTAAGATGTGCCTGGATTTCTGACGGGACCGTGGATCCTTTGCTAAAGCTATAGCCCCATTGTTATCACAATACACTGATATCGGATCAACAATGGACGGAACCACATGAAGTTCAGCTATGAACTTCTTTATCTAGACCGCCTCTTTTGCGGCATCGCTTGCAGCAATGTATTCAGCCTCCATCGTCGAGTCTGCGACGGTATCCTGTTTGGAACTCTTCCAACATACCGCCCCTCCGTTGAGGGTAAACACAAAACCCGAGACAGAATTGCTGTCATCTTTGTCACTCTGGAAGCTTGATTCGGTAAAGGACTCGACCCTGAGGTCTCCAATACCGTAAATCAGGAACATCTCCTTAGTCCTTCTCAGGTACTTGAGAATGTTCTTTACTGCTGTCCAGTGGTCCTCACCTGGGTCTGACTGATACCGGCTCACCATGCTTAGCGCGTAAGCTACATCTGGTCCTGTACATAGCATCGCATACATTATAGATCCCACCGCCAAAGCGTAGGGTACAGTGCTCATGCGAACCCTCTCCTCGTCAGTCTTGGGAAACATCTCCTTGGAAAGGGTGATTCCGTGCAATGCGGGTATGTTACCGCACTTGGAATCTTCCATACTAAATCTCTTTAGTACGGTCTCTATGTACCTGGACTGTGAAAGTCCCAATAGTCTCTTGGATCTATCTCTGTAGATCTTGATCCCCAGAATGTACGAGGCATCACCTATGCCTTTCATAGAGAACCTTTGTGATAAGAATAGCTTGACTGATTGTAGCATAGGAATGTCATTTCCTATCAAAAGAATGTCGTCCACGTACAAGACTAGGAATACGACAGTTCGTCCTATAATTTTCTTATAAATACATGGCTCATCTTCGTTTTTGATGAAGTCAAAGTCCTTGACTGTCTCATCAAAATAGATGTTCCAGCTCCGCGAAGCTTGCTTCAATCCATAAATGGATTTGAGCAGCTTGCACACCTTCCCGCTACTCCCACTGTCTACAAAACCTTCTGGCTGATCCATATAAACGCACTCTTCTAAACTTCCGTTTAGAAAAACCGTTTTTACGTCCATCTGCCAGATCTCATAGTCATGGAAGGAAGCAATGGCAAGCAGGATCCTAATGGATTTGAGCATAGCTACTGGAGAAAAAGTCTCGTTATAGTCCACTCCTGGTCTTTGACGAAAACCTTTTGCAACGAGTCTAGCCTTATAGGTTTCCACCAGCCCATCTACACCAAGTTTCTTCTTGTAGATCTATTTGCATCTAACAGGTTTTACCCCAGGTGGAGCAACTTCCAGGGTCCACACTTTATTGGTGTACATGAACTCCATTTCAGATTGCATAGCGTCCAGCCACTTATCAAAGTCCCTACTGATAATGGCCTGCCTGAAACTAGTAGGATCATCTTCTTCCAAGATGCAATCCTTTCGATCCCCATTTATGAGAAAACCGTAGTATCTCTCGGGCGGATGAGAAATCCTACTAGATCTGCGGAGTGGCTGAGGTTCGTCGGGTATAAATGAATCTAAGGATTCTTCCAAATCTTCTGTTATAGTTTGTGGTTCCTGAATTTCTTCTAATTCTACCGTACTCCCACTAATTTCTTTTGCAAGAAATTCCCTTTCTAAAAGGGTAGCGTGGCGAGATACTAACAACTTCTGTTTCTCAGTATGGTAGAACATATATCCCTTGGAATGCTTAGGGTATCCCACAAACTTGCACAATACAGGCCTTGCCTCGAGTTTATCTGGATTCTGCTTTTTAACAAAAGCAGGACACCCCCATATCTTAATGTAATCAAGACATGGTCTCTTCCCAGTGTTGGGGTAAAAATTTACACCCCGGTTGACCAAGTCAAAATCCAAGTCAACCCCAAGCCAAGTGGGCCCAGGCCCCGACCCAGTGGGCCCATGCCCGGGTCGAGCCCGAACATGAAGCGGCCGACCTCCCCCATGCCAAGATAAAAATTTTGTAATAAATAATTTTGTTGCATTTCTTTTATTTTATTTATGGATAAATGTAAGAAAAATAGGCATAAAGCCAAATTTTTGTAAAGCTCATGGCTTATGTGCAAAAAGAAATGGCACATGAGCCATGAAATAGGCAAAATGCCATTTTGTGAAGCCCAAGGGGCTATTTGTAAAGTGTATGGCCTATAAAGGCAAAAATAATGAAAAAAATCTAACAACTTTTTCTCTCTCCAAAAAAAAAGTTTCAGATCTGAGATCTTTCTTCCTTCTTCAAGGTTCCAAAACCTTCTTCTTTCTTTTGAATTAAATCAAGAGTTCTACTCTCCTTTTTATAAAATAAATTAGTTTTTCACCACAAAACCCATCAAGGGGAACTCAGATCTTCCATTAGATCTCAAAAAGGAGTGATTTTTAAAATTCCATATCTCTTGATCTTCAAGATCTAGCCAACAGAGGAGGAGGAAGAAGAACCCATTTCCCCAACCAAAACATTTTTCTTTTTTCAGGAGTTCAACTCCACTAATTTCTCTTTCGAGAGTTTTTGGGGCTAAAAGCCCTCTTTTCCTCCAGCGCGCAGCGCTCGTGCGCAAAGCGACCACGTGCCGACACGTGGCGCGCGCGCTTGCGCACCAGCACACTTGCGCTCCCGCGCGCAGCGCTCGTGCGCAAAGCGCCCACGTGCCGACAGGTGGCGCGCGCGCTTGCGCACCAGCGCGATGCGCAAAGCGCCCACGTGTCGACACGTGGCACTCGGTGCGCTCCTTTCCCAGAATAACGAGGAGGGAAAAGAAAATGCCCTCTACTACCTCAGTCGAACTCTAGTCGGGGCGGAACACAACTACTCCCCAATCGAAAAGCAATGCCTGGCTCTAATATTTGCAGTGAAGAAGCTGAGGCACTATCTGCTTGCTCATCAGGTTATGCTGATCTCTAAGGTCGACCCGCTCAAACACTTGATGACCAGAGCAAGCCTAGCCGGCAGAATGGCAAGATGGGCTGTCATGCTACTTGAGTTTGACATAGTTTATACTCCTCAGAAAGCAGTAAAAGGGCAAGCTCTTGCGGACTTTCTCGCTGCTCATCCCATACCAGAAGGGTCGCCGCTAAATTGTGAGCTACCCGATGAACAAGTTCTGCACCTCGAGGAAGATGGGCCATGTTGGGAGCTCTACTTTGATGGAGCCTCATCAATAAGGACCTCCAGTAAATCAAGTGTCCCGGAGATAAAGGCAGGGATAGGATTGGTGTTCATCACGCCATCAATGGGAACCCTACGGCGCTCTTTTGCTCTCACCGAGCCTCGCACAAATAATGAGGCCGAGTATGAAGCTCTGATAGCTGGTTTGGAGCTCACCATAGAAATGGAAATCCTTCGGCTACGGGTTTACGGTGACTCCCAGCTTGTCGTCAACCAAGTAAGCGGCAACTATAAGATATACAAACCCGAGTTAGCTCGGTACAGAAGCTGGTGGTGGAACTCATGAAACGGTTCACTCACATTGAACTGACAAGAGTCCCTAGAGCATTGAACGGAAAAGCCGACATACTCGCTCGCCTAGCCAAGGAGCTGGCTGATCCTGACATGGACGAAATTCTAATCACAGTCAGGAGCCGACAAATTCTACCCCCAGTCTGTCTACGAGAAGAGGAAAGTGCAGAACAGGAGAGCAGTCCTGCCGAAGAAGCTTCGATCATCCAAGACGAGCCTGATTGGAGAGAACCCTTCATAGAATACCTCCGATACGACAAGCTGCCTGAAGAAAAATCTGCGAGGATTCAGCTGAAGAAAAGAGCTCTCCGATACGTGTTTGTAAATGACACATTATACCGCAGGTCATGTAGGGTTCCTAGGCACTCTAGTTAGGTCTCACAAGGCATCGAACATGCCAATTTAAAAAAAATGGTGCCGAGAAACCCTAGACTACGGATCTTAGACTAGATATTTAGGCGAAATGATAATCTAGTTAACACTTAACTACTTGGATATGGAAATTACAACCTTTGTAGATCCGGATATCCACCTCCACGGCTCCGCAACGAAGTCTCCTCGCTGTCCATGTCGAACCCCGGGCTCTAGCGTCGGCTTCATCGGAGAATCGGGTGAGCTAGGTCGCCGGCTTCGTGTCAAAGACGATCTACGTCGAGGCATCGCAAGTTCAAGCTCCGACTTCACAAAGTGATGAAACTTGTGAAGAAAACACACTCTACAACTTGGCTAGAGGTAGAGGATGAAGAAATAGGAGGTGGGTTCTCTTTGGAATTGGATTTCTCACTCTCAAGCTCAAGTTGCCATTGATGGACCTTGAGCTTTTGTTGAAGAAGAAGATGAAGATGAAGAAAGAAATATGATAAGTGTTTTTCAATAATGAAATAAAATTGATACTTATCATAATCTAACATGGGTTAAGTGTAGAGAGCAAACCATGGTAAGTGGGAATAGTTAGGGTTTAGCATAAAGACAAAATGGTCTTTGAGTCAAACCTTCATGAAGCTTCATTAAGCTTCATGACAAAAGAAAACCATTTTGTTTTTATAAAACAATTTAAATAAAAAGGAATGGATAAATAAATGTGTGATAAAACCAAAACCCTAATTATCCTCTTAACCATGGGTTTATTCTTTACACTTAACCAAATAAACATGCATCATCTAAAATGATACAAACAAGTGTACAAAAGTATATCACATATACATCATGCACATCAAGTGAGAAAATCCATTTAAAGTGAACCCATATTAGTTAATGTAAAGTAATATATCAAATATATAATTATACATTAAATCATTAAATCAACACTTGATTTAACGACCCGGTCATATCGCATATGACCGACTAATATCAATAGTAACAACTTATCGAATCAACACTTGATCCGATAACCCGGCTATAATGCATATAACCGATCAATGCTACAAATCGCGAGAATGAAATGCGATATCACATACACGCATTATTCTCGGTCCCGCACATATCTCATATGCGCTCCTATTTCGTTTCGCTTGAGCCAGGAAACCTCTGTGTAGGACTCTAAAGACTCGTCAATACGCCGGTAGCAGATGATGATCATATCAAGCACCCACAAGCCGCAAGCGGTCTGCTAAACGTAACGGCCACCCGGGTATTGAGCGATCAGAAGATCGACGAGCTAGCCCGCTCACACTCCTGCGTATCCGATCAGTAACACTTACCGTACAGTCCGGTCTCTTCGTCTGATACGTCGCATATCAAGTCTAGGGGTGGTAAATGTCAGACCCCAATACTCGATAAGTCGTGCCGATGTGAGGCTCATAACGGGTCGAGAAACTACTGGTAACACTTACCAGCAAATCTCTGATCAGCCCTGGCCAGGGACTTAACTGTTACGGCCAATCGAGCACAGCACAACATCACCCCCCAATACCGGGAGAGACGAAACCCCTCCTATCGCTCATTGCCTCCATGTGACTTAGGACTGTACCCAAAGACCACCGTTTTGCACGCCCTCATGGACGTGGTAAGGTGGAGATCAAAGCACAGTGGGAATCACACAAGACTCTATGACGATCTCGGGTCTACAGACTAACCTGTACAAGTGTCACCTGAGAACTGCCATCTGACGTGAGGTATAATACCATCTGGGAGTTCTCGGCGAGTCCGTCCAGTGTACCCAGTCTCCACTGAGCACCCGTATACCATCTCTGATGTCAAACACCAATGGATGTGGGATCATCCATCGCCCATCTCATGGGTCGAGAAGCGTATACGCTAGTCTACTCTGGTATATCGATGCCCCGTCTCGATACACCCACGACTAGGGACCTTGAAGGATGTACTTATGGACTACCATGTCCCCACTAGTATGATCTGCATCACAGTCCAGGTAGTCAAGTACATATCCTAAGGGCTTTACCAACATGTAACTATAAGACAGTATAAAGAGACTAGTGTACATGTTAAGATAAAGAGTAACCAGATAGCATACTATCATATCGAGCAAGAAAGTCATCTCTATATATGTCCAAGCATCCAATATAATATACATCATCTGTACAATACTGGCCTCTAGGGCATACATACAACTAACAATCTCCCACTTGCACTAGGGCCAGCTGCTGTAGTATCTCATACCGAGCATCCCGAAGAGTCTCTGAAACTGTGTCTGGGGAATGGCCTTCGTGAGTGGATCCGCCGTGTTGTTCTTCGTGTCAACTCTCCTGACCTCGATCTCCCGGCGATCAACTATCTCCCGGATCAGGTGATACCGCCTCAGAATATGCCTGGACCGCTGATGGGACCTGGGTTCCTTGGCCAAATCCACCGCTCCATTGTTATCGCAATACAAAGGTATTGGACGCTCAATGGATGGAACCACTCCAAGTTCAGTAATGAACTTCTTGATCCAGACAGCCTCTTTGGCAGCATCGTTGGCAGCGATGTATTCAGCCTCCATTGTCGAGTTTGCCACGGTTTCCTGCTTGGAACTCTTCCAGCTAACCGTCCCTCCGTAAAGGGTAAAGACAAAGCCCGACTGCGTCTTAGAGTCGTCCTTATCACTCTGGAAGCTCGAATCGGTAAAGGACTCCACTTGGAGCTCTCCGTTACCATACACCAAGAACATATCTCTAGTCCTTCGCAAGTACTTGAGAATGCTCTTCACAGCTGTCCAGTGACTCTCTCCAGGATCAGCTTGATACCTGCTCACTATACTTAGTGAGTATGCAACATCGGGTCTAGTACATAGCATCGCATACATGATAGAGCCTACTGCCGAAGCATAGGGTATCTCTTGAATGCGAGCTCTCTCCAAATCAGTCTTGGGAGACATCTCTTTGGAGAGAGTGACTCCAGAGATCGTGGGCAAGTTCCCACGCTTGGACTCTTCCATACTAAACCTCTTTAGTATGGTGTCAATGTACCTGGATTGGGACAATCCCAAAATCCGTTTGGATCTATCTCTATAGATCCTAATCCCCAATATGCAGGAGGCATCACCAAGATCTTTCATTGAGAATCTTTGTGATAAGAAGAGCTTGACCGATTGCAGCATAGGAATATCATTTCCTATCAAGAGTATGTCGTCCACGTACAATACGAGGAAGACAACCTTACTCTCTGCCACCTTCTTGTAGATACAAGGTTCATCTGGATTTTTGACGAAATCAAACTCTTTGATAACGACGTCAAAGCAGATGTTCCAACTCCGCGATGCTTGCTTTAATCCATAAATGGATTTAAGCAGCTTGCACACCTTGCCGCTGCTCCCACTGTCTACAAAGCCCTCTGGCTGAGTCATGTACACGCACTCTTCTAAATCACCATTTAGAAAGGCGGTCTTAACATCCATTTGCCAGATTTCGTAGTCGTGATATGCAGCGATGGCAAGCATGATCCGGATGGATTTAAGCATAGCCACTGGAGAAAAGGTTTCGTCATAGTCCACACCTGGTCTTTGACGAAAACCCTTTGCTACAAGTCTAGCTTTGAAAGTCTCCACTTTCCCATCTACACCAAGTTTCTTCTTGAAGATCCACTTGCTCCCAATGGGTTTTACCCCTTCAGGAGCAACGTCCAAAGTCCATACTTTGTTGGTGTACATGGATTCCATCTCGGACCGCATAGCATCCGGCCATTTCACTGAGTCCCCACTCGTGATGGCCTGCTCGAAGCTAGTTGGGTCATCATCTTCCATGATGCAATCCTCGCTTCCACCATCAATGAGAAAACCGTAGTATCTCTCAGGTGGACGAGAAACCCTACCAGATCGGCGGAGAGGCTGAGGTTCGTCGGGTACTACCGAATCTTCTGGTTCCACTAAATCTTCAGTTATAGTTTGTGTTTCTGGAACTTCTTCCAGTTCTACCTCAGAGTCACTAATCTCTTTTGCAAGAAATTCCTTTTCTAAAAAGGTGGCATGTTGAGCAACAAACACCTTTTGTTGTTCACTGTGGTAGAATAGATATCCATACGAATTGCTTGGATATCCTACAAACTTACAAAAAACTGATCGTGCCTCGAGTTTGTCCGGGTTTTGCTTTTTAACATAAGCCGGACAACCCCATATCTTAACTCTTTTAAGAGATGGTCTTTTTCCATTCCATATCTCATATGGAGTGGTAGGCACAGATTTAGTTGGAACTCTATTCAATAGGTATATGGCTGTCTCCAGCGCATATCCCCAGAAGGAAATAGGTAACTCAGCTGTGCTCATCATAGAGCGCACCATATCTAATAGGGTGCGGTTCCTCCGTTCTGATACACCGTTGTGCTGTGGTGTATATGGAGGAGTCAGCTGAGAGAGAATCCCATTCTCTTTTAGGAAGTCCAGGAATTCATTGCTCAAGTATTCACCTCCTCGATCAGATCGAAGGATTTTAATACTTTTTCCGGTTTGGTTCTCAACTTCTTGTTTATATTCCCTAAATTTCTCAAAAGCTTCTGATTTGTGTTTCATCAGGAACACATACCCGAACCTAGAGAGATCGTCAGTGAATGTAATGAAGTATGAAGAACCATCCCTGGCATGTGTAGACATGGGACCGCATACATCACTATGAATAAGTCCCATGAGTTCGGTAACTCTTTCTCCGTGTCCCGTAAACGGAGTTTTGGTCATCTTGCCTTTGAGACATGACTGGCAAGTGTCATAAGATGAAAATTCAAACGGATTTAAATATCCATCCTTATGCAACTTAGCCAGTCGTGTCGCATTGATGTGACCCAGTCTACAATGCCACAAGAAGGATTCGTTGAGTTCAGAACTCTTCCTCTTGTGTGTGTTTGTTATGCTCAGAACTGTTGATTGATTTAGAACATAAATGCCATTGCATAACGTGCCTGATCCAACCAACTTTTGGTTACGGAAAATGTTCATAACATTGTCCTGTAATACAAAATTATATCCCTCTTTACTTAATAAAGAAACCGATATAATGTTGCATATCAGGTTCGGCATGTAATAGCATTCGTTCAGAACCAATGTATTACCAGTTGGTAATACAAGGTGATATTCCCCGACAGTCTTAGCTGCAACAATTGCACCATTTCCAACTCTAATGTCTTTATCACCTTCTCCAAGTTCTCTACCTTTCTTGAGCCCATGTAACTGATTACATATATGGGATCCTGACCCGGTATCTAATACCCAGGACGTAGAGCAAATGGAGAAACAGTTCTCTGTAACGAACACACCCGAAGAAAATGCATCAACATGAACTTTCTTCATTCGGGTGGCATGGGAATCCTGGTATTCCACTATATCCTGTTCATTCCTATAACTCTTATAAGAAAGAACGGAACCAACATTCCCCAGCACAGTATAACATGCGGGTTCGGTCAATACATCCATATTATTATCTTCATTAGGGCATGAAATGGTCGCTACCTGGAGAGAGAGAGAAGAAAACACTTTAGCGTATGCTCGTGCAAGATCAGATTGGTTATTATCTTATCTAATCAGGATGGCTCCCACTGCTTTTTATCAAATCTTCCTTCAAACCCTAAAAGGAAAGACTAGCCGGGATTAATTACACACTACAAGTTTGCCAATCTTTCAGCCAGGCCAGTGTCGGTACTTTGAGGGAGGTCCCCCGTGCTTTCGCACGAACCTAATTACTGTAAACCTCGTTTTCCCAGAGGCGTAACCTCGTTAACACCTTTCTAGACACCTACTTGATCGGCTAATTGTAATGTGTAAAACTCTCCTAGGAGTAACTCTTACTCGCAGTGGGTATCGGGATCCAACTATCTCATAGAAGGTATGCAATCTCATTGCAAATTTCAACACTTGAAATTCCCGATAATATTTTGCCCCTAGCAACTTATGACCTTGGCTAAGGTCAACAAATCATAAGCGCTAGTCAAGTTCAACCCGTCATTTCCTGATTGAATTAAACCCACCCGTACGACCCTTGGCTAAGGTCAACAAAGTCGCACGACTACCCTAACTCAATCACATCTCATGTTTTAGCAGATAAATACTAATTAGCTACCGTACACCACGCCTTGGCTAAGGTCAACAAACGCAGCACGAATACTAACTAGTCTTTATCTGAAATGACGGAGGGCTACGCAGGTTTTTCTGAAAACCATGAGCGTAATGAACTTGATATCGTTGTAGAATCAAATAAAGTTGTGAAATGGAGTGATTTTGAGGTTTTTTCTAGTTTTGCTAAAGGAGTCACTCCCGGCGAAGGGATCTCGGTCCTTTCCTCGTCGAATGAGGTGCGGGATATATCATATATATCGCTGTGCAAAGCAAAACTCAAAAACAATCAAAAGCAAACCGAGTATGTAGCATCTGCCAGTTATTTCTAAAGGAGTCACTCCCGGTGAAGGGATCTCAGTCCTTTCCTCATCGAATAAGGTGCAGGGTATATCATATATACCGCTATGCAAAGCAAGAACTGTAGCTACCTGTTTTGTTTGAAATCTGATTCTACAACATCTTAGGTTTCTTTTCTTTCATTAATCACATTAATGAAGTCCCATCATTTAAATACCTAAACATCACAGATAGATATGACGTACACTTATGCCATCCGCATTCGCCTCGATGTCCCCTCGTGCACCGTTAGGTTAGGTAACTAACGACAGAGCAGGGCAGGGCTAGCGCGGGTGTAAAACATAAGTAACGTCTATATAATATATCATATATACTATATACTATATCCATCACAGAGTCACAACACATATATCGCAGCAGAATCAACATATGAAATATTGGATATACTAGGACGTCCGTGTTTTCAATACGAGCCAGTATAAAACACGGATTCCACGGTCGTGATGAATAGCCAATCCCACACCCCTAGACCCCTACGAGAGCGGCAAGCAACCCTGCCAATTCTAGGGTTAGGAGACCCGGACTCGACTCCTCGAGTTGGTCTCCTACTGGACCCCAGAAGCCGGTTACTTGTGCTCCCCTCCTTGGGTCTATCCTAATGCGGAAAAGTATACAATATACAAAGGGTGAAAGCTTCCGCTACCTGGAAGTGCCCCAAATAAAAGAATATTACATACAAGTTTTTACATGAATGAAAATGGAAAACACTCATCTCACATAAAAACCCCCGGCTATTCAAACACGACGATCCAATATAACATATCCAGCAACACATAACATCACATGTCATCAACGTAAGTAAATATGTCCATCCCAATTGTCGTTGACATATAGCAACGAAACCGGCGATATCACATATTACACTTACGGTCACAGAAAAGAAAGTGTAAAACTACAACAGTTGGAATCCGCAACCTCTTTAGACATCACATGCCTAACAGTTACAAACCCCGCATTTTAGTCTCATTATCGAAAACTCTTTTCAATATCGTATGGGACTAAACTGCTAGATTTATAACATTCATCCAGTTATCTCATAACTGTTTGTGAATTCCAATTATTGTATCCAATTCCGGATAAATAGAATATATTAAACTTTCCGATCGAACATTCGAACACCCAAGTTTTCCCGACACCGATCAACACATGAAATAGGTTCAAAAACATTCACTTCATGCCTCAGTACGAACGGTCCAGCCGTAGAAGGGTCAAGCCAACGCCTCACATGTGGCACGCCGTACTGCCCCAAACCCGAAGGTTCAAAGGGCAGTTCAAGACGGTCACATAATCGAGTTAAGGTTTGTTGTCTTCTAGAGGGACCATCGCGTTACTTGCACTACTTCGAACGTCTTTTAACCACAGAAAAATCCAACACTTGGAATTTTTCGGCAGGGGAAAAGTTGGGTATTTGTATCCGGTCAAACATTTTAACATATTCTACAGTTATCTGGAAATCCACTTAGACAAAGTTCGATAATCCGATCGAATCGTTGATTCCCTACACAACCCCAGAATACTCAACTCTGCAGTCAAATTAAAATTCCCAGAAAACTCAGAACAATTAATCAGGTATTACTGTGCAAAGAAGTGGGGCTGACGTCATCAAGGAGCCGCGGAACCGCCGCAGAAGCCATGCTTCTGCCGCGGTTCCGCCGCCGTTTGTACTGTTCACAGGAAACGATTTGCACAGTAATTCTTAGATTTTATTGCTGATTTTTTTAGGCAATTTTAATTGACAAAAAACCAAAAATTTGAAAATTTTCCAGAGAGCTATTTCGGGGTTGGGTTTTCGGTTCGTCCGGGTTTCAAACTCTGTCTAGACTTCGCCTAAGGCTCTAGCTAGTCTCTGATACCACTGTAGGGTTCCTAGGCACTCTAGTTAGGTCTCACAAGGCATCGAACATGCCAATTTAAAAAAAATGGTGCCGAGAAACCCTAGACTACGGATCTTAGACTAGATATTTAGGAGAAATGATAATCTAGTTAACACTTAACTACTTGGATATGGAAATTACAACCTTTGTAGATCCGGATATCCACCTCCACGGCTCCGCAACGAAGTCTCCTCGCTGTCCATGTCGAACCCCGGGCTCTAGCGTCGGCTTCATCGGAGAATCGGGTGAGCTAGGTCGCCGGCTTCGTCTCAAAGACGATCTACGTCGAGGCATCGCAAGTTCAAGCTCCGACTTCACAAAGTGATGAAACTTGTGAAGAAAACACACTCTACAACTTGGCTAGAGGTAGAGGATGAAGAAATAGGAGGTGGGTTCTCTTTGGAATTGGATTTCTCACTCTCAAGCTCAAGTTGCCATTGATGGACCTTGAGCTTTTGTTGAAGAAGAAGATGAAGATGAAGAAAGAAATATGATAAGTGTTTTTCAATAATGAAATAAAATTGATACTTATCATAATCTAACATGGGTTAAGTGTAGAGAGCAAACCATGGTAAGTGGGAATAGTTAGGGTTTAGCATAAAGACAAAATGGTCTTTGAGTCAAACCTTCATGAAGCTTCATTAAGCTTCATGACAAAAGAAAACCATTTTGTTTTTATAAAACAATTTAAATAAAAAGGAATGGATAAATAAATGTGTGATAAAACCAAAACCCTAATTATCCTCTTAACCATGGGTTTATTCTTTACACTTAACCAAATAAACATGCATCATCTAAAATGATACAAACAAGTGTACAAAAGTATATCACATATACATCATGCACATCAAGTGAGAAAATCCATTTAAAGTGAACCCATATTAGTTAATGTAAAGTAATATATCAAATATATAATTATACATTAAATCATTAAATCAACACTTGATTTAACGACCCGGTCATATCGCATATGACCGACTAATATCAATAGTAACAACTTATCGAATCAACACTTGATCCGATAACCCGGCTATAATGCATATAACCGATCAATGCTACAAATCACGAGAATGAAATGCGGTATCACATACACGCATTATTCTCGGTCCCGCACATATCTCATATGCGCTCCTATTTCGTTTCGCTTGAGCCAGGAAACCTCTGTGTAGGACTCTAAAGACTCGTCAATACGCCGGTAGCAGATGATGATCATATCAAGCACCCACAAGCCGCAAGCGGTCTGCTAAACGTAACGGCCACCCGGGTATTGAGCGATCAGAAGATCGACGAGCTAGCCCGCTCACACTCCTGCGAATCCGATCAGTAACACTTACCGTACAGTCCGGTCTCTTCGTCTGATACGTCGCATATCAAGTCTAGGGGTGGTAAACGTCAGACCCCAATACTCGATAAGTCGTGCCGATGTGAGGCTCATAACGGGTCGAGAAACTACTGGTAACACTTACCAGCAAATCTCTGATCAGCCCTGGCCAGGGACTTCCCTGTTACGGCCAATCGAGCACAGCACAACATCACCCCCCAATACCGGGAGAGACGAAACCCCTCCTATCGCTCATTGCCTCCATGTGACTCGGGACTGTACCTAAAGACCACCGTTTTGCATGCCCTCATGGACGTGGTAAGGTGGAGATCAAAGCACAGTGAGAATCACACAAGACTCTATGACGATCTCGGGTCTACAGACTAACCTGTACAAGTGTCACCTGAGAACTGCCATCTGACGTGAGGTATAATACCATCTGGGAGTTCTCGGCGAGTCCGTCCAGTGTACCCAGTCTCCACTGAGCACCCGTATACCATCTCTGATGTCAAACACCAATGGATGTGGGATCATCCATCGCCCATCTCATGGGTCGAGAAGCGTATACGCTAGTCTACTCTGGTATATCGATGCCCCGTCTCGATACACCCACGACTAGGGACCTTGAAGGATGTACTTATGGACTACCATGTCCCCACTAGTATGATCTGCATCACAGTCCAGGTAGTCAAGTACATATCCTAAGGGCTTTACCAACATGTAACTATAAGACAGTATAAAGAGACTAGTGTACATGTTAAGATAAAGAGTAACCAGATAGCATACTATCATATCGAGCAAGAAAGTCATCTCTATATATGTCCAAGCATCCAATATAATATACATCATCTGTACAATACTGGCCTCTAGGGCATACATACAACTAACAGGTCATATGACCAACTCTGGCTCAGGTGTCTGTCAGTGGCCGAAGCCCAAAAGGTCATGAAAGATGTTCACTCGGGCATTTGCGGTGCTCACCAATCTGGCCCCAAGATGCGACTTCAAATCAAACGGCTTGGGTATTATTGGCCCACTATGATACGGGATTGCGGAGAGCATGCAAAGAAGTGTCGGATCTGCCAAATCCATGGTGATTTCATTCACAAGCATCCCAATCCGTTGCATCCTACAGTGGCGTCGTGGCCCTTCGAAGTCTGGGGCACCGACATTGTTGGCCCAATTGACCCTCCGTCATCCAAAGGCCACCGGTTCATACTGGCCGCGACAGACTACTTCTCCAAATGGGCTGAAGCTGTCCCATTGAAAGAAGTCAAGACAAAAGATATTCTGACATTCTTCCAGCATAATATTCTATACCGCTTCGGTACACCAAGAAGAATCATTTCTGACAACGGGCCTTCTTTCAAGAGCTTCAATGTCTCAAGGTTCGCTACTCAGCACAAGATAGACTGGAGATATTCCTCCATCTATAATCTAAGAGCCAACGGGCTAGCCGAAGCCTTCAATAAGACTCTATGCAAGCTTCTGAGGAAAAATGCTTCAGCCAACAAGAAAGACTGGAATCTCAAGCTTCACGAGGCATTGTGGGCATATCGTACCACGCACCGTACTCCAACTCAGTCCACTCCATACTCATTGCTCTTCGGAGTGGAGGCGGTCCTCCCCCTCGAAGTCGAAGTTCCAAGCTTAAGAATGGCCGTTCAGCACGAGTTGACGGAGGAGGAAAACGTGCTCCTTCGACTTGAAGAGCTCGATGCCCTCGAAGAAAAGAGGCTCGCGGTACAGCAAAATCTGGAGCTATACCGAGCCCAAATGTCACGGGCCTATGACAAGATAACCCGTCTCCGCGCTTTCAAGAAAGGCGAATTGGTGTTGGTCCTCAAAAGACCGATCATCCTCAATCGACACGCCAAGGGAAAATTCGAGCCAAACTGGGAAGGACCATACGTCATCGAGAAAGTATTCGACGGAGGGTCCTACCAACCAATAAGTGCCGAGGGAGAAAGGCCCATACCACTCATCAACGGCCGATATCTCAAGAAATATTACACGTGAATGCTCTAAGTCGCAGGTGAATTGAGCACATCAGCCCTACGGTCTGGATTATACATCCTGCAAAACCGTATACAATCCACGGGCGTAAATGACCCCTATCTCTCCCAAATTCTGCTGGTGAGACTACTTTTAAAGTCCCACCAGCGGCAAAAAAAAAAGAAGAAAAAAAAAGAAAAGAAAAGAGGAAAAAATAAAAAGGTATGTCCACAAGCAAAACGGGCACGGATGAAAACCCGAAAGGGCTCCGTGAGTAAAAACAGCAGGACTACCGGCGAGTTTGTGAAAACCCGAAAGGACACAAACTCGTAAAGAAGAGAGGAATACACTCGCAAAGTCCTCTCGACCTTGTGAGGAGAAAATCCCTGCGTGAGATCCTTACGACTCACAAAGGAGCAACACACTTAGGAATCCTCACGATTCCTAAGGAGAACATACACCTGCGAGATCCTCTCGACTCGTAGGGAGAAAATGCTTTTATGAGACCCTCACGGCTCATAAAATTGAAAAGTCTTAGGTGATAGGGACCCAAACCTGTCTCCTAAGCCATCGTTCCCCAACGGGCAACGGCAAATGATGAGTCGCTCCTGGCATTTCGCTTCAGTGTTAGCGGTGCTGATGCCGACCAAAAACCCAAATGCCAAGTCCTCCCAAGGCAAATGATGAGTTGCTCCTGGCATTATCCCAGTGCAGCAATGCTGATGCCAAACAAGATCCAAATTCCAAGTCCCCAAACGGCGAACGATGAGTCGCTCCTGGTATCATATTCCAGTGTAGCGATGCAGACGCCAACCAAATTCCAAATCCCATACCCCAACGGCGAATGATGAGTCGCTCCTAGTACCACATTCCAGTGCAGCGATGCAGACGCCAACAAAGCCCTGAAATTTTTCCGGCCCTACGGTCTGGATCATACATCCTGCAAAACCGTATACAATCCACGGGCGTAAAACAATCCTAATCTCTCCTAAGTCCTAACCGGTGAGACCACATTCAAAGTCCAAAAAAAAAAAAGAAAAAAAAAAGAAAAAAAAAGAAAAAGGGTATGTTCACAAGCAAAACGGGCATGGATGAAAACCCGAAAGGGCTCCGTGAGTAAAAACAGCAGGACTGCCGGCGAGTTTGTGAAAACCTGAAAGGACGCAAACTCATGAAAAGGAGATGAAATGCGTTCTCAAAGTCCTCTCGACTTTGAGAGGAGAAAATTCCCGCGTGAGAGCCTTACGATTCGCAAAGGAGGCACACACTTAAGAATCCTCACGATTCCTAAGGAGAAAATACACCTGCGGGATCCTTTCGACTCGTATGGAGAAAATGCTTCAATGGGACCCTCACGGCCTATAAAATTGAAAAGTCTTAGGTGATAGGGATCTAAATCTGCCTCCTAAGCCATCAATTCCCAAATCCTCTCGGGGCAAATGATGAGTTGCTCCTGGCATTATTCCAGTGCAGCAATGCAGATGCCAAACAAAAACCAATTCCCAAACCCTGTCATGACAAATGATGATTCGCTCCTGGTACCATGTTCCGGCGTAGCGATACTGACGTCAACCCAAATCGAAATCAACAAGTCAACTTCCACTCCGACACCGCAGAAAGCGGAGCAAGTCAGAATCCAATCTCGACACCGCAAGAGGCAGGGCAAGTCAAGTCTACCCCTGACACTGCAAGAAGCAGAGCAAGTCAAATCAAGCACCGACCGTCCAAGTCGCTAAAAGGGCAGCATCGACCGTCCAAGTCGCAAAAAGGGCAGCATCGACCATCCACGTCGCAAAAAGGGCATCACCGACCGTCCAAGTCGCTAAAAGGGCAGCATCGACCGTCCACGTCGCAAAAAGGGCATCACCGACCGTCCAAGTCGCTAAAAGGGCAGCACCGACCGTCCAAGTCGCTAAAAGGGCATCACCGACCGTCCAAGTCGCTAAAAGGGCAGCACCGACCGTCCAAGTCGCTAAAAGGGCAGCATCGACCGTCCAAGTCGCAAAAAGGGCAGCATCGACCGTCCACGTCGCTAAAATGGCAGCATCGACCGTCCACGTCGCTAAAATGGCAGCACCGACCGTCCAAGTCGCAAAAAGGGCAGCATCGACCGTCCACGTCGCTAAAAGGGCAGCATCGACCGTCCAAGTCGCAAAAAGGGCAGCGCGGGATTTCTACAAAGCGGGAATCAGATCGCTCCGGGCCAGGAAAACGTCTATCACGGACATTCCGTCTCGGAGACATGTCAAGCAATGACCGTCCATGTCATAAAAAGGGTAGCGCTGGCTTCCTAAAAAGCGGGAACCAAATCAGGTCGCCTCCAAGTAAAAGAAGATCCATCAATTTCATGCACACGACCCACATATGTGGTGTGAATGTATTGATGGGGGGCAATTTGTTGGGGTAAAAATTTACACCCCGGTTGACCAAGTCAAAATCCAAGTCAACCCCAAGCCAAGTGGGCCCAGGCCCCGACCCAGTGGGCCCATGCCCGGGTCGAGCCCGAACATGAAGCGGCCGACCTCCCCATGCCAAGATAAAAATTTTGTAATAAATAATTTTGTTGCATTTCTTTTATTTTATTTATGGATAAATGTAAGAAAAATAGGCATAAAGCCAAATTTTTGTAAAGCCCATGGCTTATGTGCAAAAAGAAATGGCACATGAGCCATGAAATAGGCAAAATGCCATTTTGTGAAGCCCAAGGGGCTATTTGTAAAGTGTATGGCCTATAAAGGCAAAAATAATGAAAAAATCTACAACTTTTTCTCTCTCCAAAAAAAAGTTTCAGATCTGAGATCTTTCTTCCTTCTTCAAGGTTCCAAAAGCTTCTTCTTTCTTTTGAATTAAATCAAGAGTTCTACTCTCCTTTTTATAAAATAAATTAGTTTTTCACCACAAAACCCATCAAGGGGAACTCAGATCTTCCATTAGATCTCAAAAAGGAGTGATTTTTAAAATTCCATATCTCTTGATCTTCAAGATCCAGCCAACAGAGGAGGAGGAAGAAGAACCCATTTCCCCAACCAAAACATTTTTCTTTTTTCAGGAGTTCAACTCTACTAATTTCTCTTTCGAGAGTTTTTGGGGCTAAAAGCCCTCTTTTCCACCAGCGCGCAGCGCGATGCGCAAAGCGCCCACGTGCCGACACGTGGCGCGCTCGCTTGCGCACCAGCGCGATGCGCAAAGCGCCCACGTGCCGACACGTGGCACGCGCACTTGCGCACCAGCACGCTTGCGCTCCAGCGCGCAGCGCTCATGCGCAAAGCGCCCACGTGCCGACACGTGGAGCGCGCTCCTGCGCGCAGCGCTCATGCGCAAAGCGCCCACGTGCCGACACGTGGCGCGTGCGCTTGCGCTCCTGCGTGCAGCGCTCATGCGCAAAGCGCCCACGTGCCGACACGTGGCGCGCTTGCGCCTGAGCGCACAGCACCTAAGCGCACAGCGCCCAAGGTGCTGCCCCACGAATCCTTTGGATGCCTTTTCCCCTTTATTTATATATATATGTATATATATACATTTGTATACAAATGTACACATACACATACTCCGCAACATTCTCCCCCTCCAAAAAATTTTCGGGCCGGGGCGCTGCCCCGAACCCCGCAAGGGGGCTGCTAGCCCCCTTGACCCCCAGCCCGCTATCCGGGTAGCGGGACCCCCGTAAAAACTCTGCGTGGCTCCCGATATATCCAAAACCCCCCTTTCAAAACAGAACACACGCACACCGCACATTGGGTTCGCATGACCAGTTTAACCCGTTAATCGGAGGTTCCCTCGCCCCAAAGGCGAGGGGTAATTAACGGCAGTTTAGTCCGCGGCTGCCGGAGATTCGGATCCCCACAATCATTAAACCCCGGCCTACCCTAGGCAGGGAGAATCTGTAGTACGCCTGACAAGCGCGCGCGTATTCCCATCTCACTGGGGTGACAAAAAACACCCTACACCCAGTCCATACTGCATATGGAGTGGTAGGCACTGATTTAGATGGCGCTCTATTCAATATGAATGCTGCTGATTCAAGAGCAAACCCCCAGAAAGAAAAAGGTAACTCGGCATTACTCATCATGGAGCGAACCATATCCAATAGGGTACGGTTCCTCCGCTCCGACACGCCATTGTGCTGTGGTGTATACGGAGGAGTAAGCTGAGGGAGAATGCCATTCTCTTTTAGAAAATCCCTGAATTCCGTACTTAAGTACTCTCCCCCTCTATCAGATCGGAGGATCTTGATACTTTTGCCAATCTGGTTCTCTGCTTCGCTTCTAAATTCTTTGAATTTCTCAAAAACTTCAGATTTGTGTTTCATAAGATACACATATCCGAACCTGGAGAGATCGTCAGTAAATGTGATGAAGTACGAGAACCCACCCCTTGCATGTGTAGACATTGGACCACACACATCACTGTGTATGAGTCCTAAGAGCTCTCTTGCTCTTTCTCCTTGTCCGGTGAAGGGAGATTTGGTCATCTTTCCTTTGAGACAGGATTGACAAGTTTCATAGGATGAAAATTCGGACGTGTTCAAATATCCATCTTTATGTAACTTACTTAGTCTTTTCTCTCCGATATGACCAAGTCTACAATGCCACAAGTAGGATTGGTTCGTATCCGAACTTTTCCTCTTGCGTGTGTTTTGTATATTGAGAACTGTGTTCTGATTTAGAACATAGATACCATTACACAGTGTACCTTCTGCAACCAATACCTTTTGAAGGTAGATGTTCATGATATTTCTATTAAGAACAAAGTTATATCCATCTTTATCAAGTAAAGAAACTGATATTATGTTGCATAACATGGAAGGTACATAGTAGCAATTATTCAAAATCATAGTATTGCCATTTGGCAACACAAGGTGATATTCATCGACGGCCGCAGCATTAACTTGTGCTCCGTTCCTTACTCTAAGGGACATATCACCAGGTCGAACTATCCTACTTTTTCTCAGTCCCTGCAATAAATTACAGATATGAGATCCTGATCCGGTATCTAGTACCCAGGTGGTAGGACTGACTGAAAAGCAGTTCTCAACTACAAGAACACCTGAAGAAGGCGCAATAGTATATTTCTTCTTCGATGGGTTTATTAAGGAATTCAAACTTTCCTCTTTCCCCTTCTCATACTTATGACTGTTGTCATAACTTAGAGCCGAACAGACGTTCCCCAGCCCCGAATAAGAATTCGGATCGGTCAAGCGACACATTTTATTATCTTGATTAGGGCGTGAAATGGTTGCTACCTGGAGAGAGAGAGGGAAAACACTCAGCGTGCGCTCTTGCAAGATTAGATTGGTTTATTAATTTATCTAACCAGGATGGCTCCCACTATTTCCTCAAATTCTTCTTCAAACCCTAAAAGAAGAACTAGTCAGGATTAATCGCACGTCACAATACTTGCTTAACCTTTCAGCCAGGCCGGTGATGGTACTTCGAGGGAGGTTTTCCAACGCTTTCGCGAAGTTCCTTAATTATATAACCTCTTTTCCCTGGAGGCGTAGCCCCGCTAACACCTTTCTAGACACCTACTTGGTTTATAGCATTGATTGTTAAGTGTGATAATCTCCCGAGAGTAATCCTACTCATCAGTGGGATCGGGATCCAACTATCATTGTGTGATGCACCAGATGGAATCCACTCTACTCACCACACTCTAGAAGGTATGCTAAATCTGCAAGTTTCCTGTATATTTGAAACTCCAGATGTGGTTTTTGCTCCAAGCGCTTATGATCTTGACTTTGGCCAACAAATCATAACGCGCAAGTCAAGTTCTACCCGTCATTGTCCTGATTGATTTAGACCCACCCGCACACACCCTTGACTTTGGCCAACAAGATGGTACGACTGTCCTAAACCAATGCATTATATCTATGCTACGGATAAGAAACATACAGCTACCATACACGATGCCTTGACTTTGGCCAACAAACACCGCATGAATACTATGTGTTTTTATCCGAAATGACGGAGGGCTACGGCTAGGTTTTTGGCGAAAAACCCGTTAACGTAATGAACTTGATATCGTTGAAGGAACCTAAGTAGTTTTGTAAATATATAGTGGTGAAATCCTTTGCTAAAGAGGTCACTCCCTGTGAGGGGATCTCGGCTCTTTCCTCGTCGAATGAGGTGCAGGATATTCTAAACTGAATACCACGATGCAAAGCAAAAATAATCGACTATAGTGAAGTTATTACCCTGACGTAAACTTTTACTCAAGGGGTCACTCCCGGTGAAGGGATCTCGGCTTTTGCCTCGTCGAATGAGGTGCTGGATATTCCAAAATGAATACCACTATGCAAAGCAAAAGAGAACGTCTGTAATGTCAGTTTTTAAAATCTAGTTCCAACAACATCTTTTAGGTTTTTTATCTTGCATTAATTAAAATTAATGCGGTCCCATCAATTTGTAACCTATCACACCAGAAAATAACGAAAATAAAATGTACGTATATGCCATCCGCATTTGCCACGGGGACCCGTCATCACCCGTTAGGTTACTTAACTAACGACAGAGCGAGGGCTGGACTAGCGCGGGTGCAAAACATATACAACATCTACTAGTATATATATAAGTATATATAACATTCGTCCCAGGCATGATAATAAACAACATCACAGATAACAATACAGAATGGTGGATAATCTTGGAGCCCCGGGTTTCATTTGAGCCACAAATAAAACCCGACGTTCCCGGTCGTGTGGATAGCCTGTGCAATGAAAACCTATACCCTCTACGAGTACGGCGAATAGCCCGCCAGTTCTAGAATGAAGCCCCCTCCGTCTCAGCGCCTTGAGATGCGGTCTTGTTGCCTTCTAGAACCCGGCTATTCGTGCACCCCATCGCGGGGTAATCCTAATACAGAAAATGAAAATAATATATATAAGCGGTGACATCGACCTCATCTCGGTCGTGCCCCAAAATAATATACAACCCGGCAAAGACGGCAGTCCACATGTCAGACGCTGGCCCCGCAATAACAAATGTACAAATGAATGTAAACTGTATTTCTAATATTGCACCACATGCTATCCACCACGACAATCCAACCACAAGCACAGCACAAGCACACAACATCAACGCGAATGTCACGTTCGCAAAACCCGTCTAAAAGAACATATAGCAATCAGACGAGTTTTACCGATCGAGTGACATTCCCAGTCGCAGATAAAAGTGAATGTACTGATAATAAAACACGTATCTTAAAATTACGATCGACTAAACTTTCCAAGTGGGCCACAAGTATTAAACCAACACTGTAAAAAATCTGGGCCCAAAAAGTAATTATTCCAGAAACCACAATTTCCAACAAATGAGGCCCAGAAGAAAATTTGACCACGTGGGCCCCAAAACAGCCGCGGATCCGCCGCCAATAGGGGGTTTGCGCCGTGGATCCGCGGCGGTTTAGAGGGATCACGTGATAATTTTTCTTCTGTGGTCTTAAAAATGCCTGCATGATTTTCTGAGAGCAAAATATTGATTTTTCGAGCACTTTTAAAATCGACAGAAAACCCATGATTTGAAATGCAGTTTTTGAAATTTTCGGTCGATCGTTATTCTAAACACGTTTAAACAAGCTAATATAGGTTTTATGGGTGGCTCTGATACCATGAAGGGTTACCCTTGTGCCCCGGCCAACTTCCGTGGCCAAATGCGGAATAAAAATTTTCTTGCGAACAAAAACTTGGCACTAGAATAAAACTTAACCGGATCTTTCCATAAAACTAACTAGATTACTAGGAGAGCTATCTATTATGATGAGGAATTCTTACCGAACGAACCAAGTCCTTCATTCTTCGTTCTTCATCCTTAGCTCCTACTAGCCACCTTGAACTTACTTGATCTTCTTTCCTTGCTCCGTCGGTTCTCCGAGATCGAGCTTGTTCTCCGGTCTTCCTTGGTCCTTGATGATCCACCCGGAGAGTATGATCCATGGCTCTAGCTCCTAACTATGTAACAAAAGGAGCAACTAGAAAACTTGGTTTGCTAAACCAAGTAGTCTAGGATGTAGTGAGGGTGTCTAAGTATTTTCTATCTCTTTTCTAACCTCTTCACTTGTTTCTCAACTCATGAGAATGTTAGTGAAGAGGAAGAAGATGAAGGTGGATCAAAGCAAGAGGAGGGAGGAGATGAGAGCAAAAGTGAGCTCAAGGAAAATAATGAATCAACCATGAAAGAGAAAATATACACAATGGTTTTGTATATCAATTCTTTCATTAAACAATTAGCAACCATGCTTCAATAGTAAACCCAAAATGAATTATAAATTCATTTGACTACTATTGAAGCATGGTCACCTCTTTTCCTCCCATACTCTTACTTTACACCTCATTTCCATTTATGAAATAAATGGAAAATACAAAATGAGGTGGCCACCTTCTAGAAGGAAAACTGTAATAAATACGGATTTCCAACTACTGTACAAATATACCGGCAATCAGATAAAAATCCGAACGCCCAAAAGAGATAGAATAACACGAAGAACGTAATACTAGAATATATATATTGAAATACATATACATAAATTATTAAATCAATACCTGATTTAATAATCCGGCTCAAACCCGAGCCGGCTAGTATTACAAACTGTCCGATCGAAAATCCGAGTACCAAGTACATCAATCGATCGAACCCTGCACGTATCCAATACGGCTACTACATCGTTTTGCCTGGATCAGGAAAACCCTCTGTGTGGGACTCTAAAGACTCGACAGTACTCTGGCAGTGGGTTTAACCACAAGCACGTCAGCGGCACTAGCTGTACGTAATGGCTGCACAGGTACCTATCGAAAAGGAAGGCCGACGAGCAAGCTCGTTCGAACTCCTACTGAGCCTATCCGTGACAATATCCGTATAGTCCGGTCTCTTCGTCAAAGAGTATCGCATACCGGGTCTAGGTGATGGTGAACGTCAGACCCTAATAACCTGATAAGTCGTGCCGATGTGGCTCAGGACCAATCCGGGAAACTACTGATCAACCTATCAGTAAATCCCAAGTGCCTTGGAGAAGGTCTTATGGTCCTGACCAATCGAATCACAGTGCGATATCGACTCCCTATACCGGGAGAGACGAATCCCCGACAATCGCTCACTGGCTCCATGTGGCTCGGGACTGAACCCAACAAAACCTGTTTGCACGACTCAGTAGAGCCGTGGTAGGGTAGTGATCAAAGCTCAGTGGGAACTCACACGAGACAAATGCTGATCTCGGGTCTAAAGACTAACCTGTACACATGTCACCTGAGAACTTCCATCTGACGATAGGTATAGTACCATATGGAAGTTCTCAGTGAGTCCGTCCAGTGTACTCACACCCAGTGAGCACCTGTATACGATCTTAGGTGCATCAGACCAATGGCTGCGAGACCAACCATCCCCCGACGGGGGTAGAAACGTATACACCAGTCTACTCTGGAGTATCAATGCCCAGTCTCGATACTCACGCGAATAGTGACCATTTAAGGATGTGCTTAAGGACTACCCTGCTCCTAAAAGTATGATCGCCATCACAACGCAGGTAGTCAAGAAAGATCTTAGGGGCTTTATCAACATGTAACCGCAATATGTAATAAAGAGTATGACATATGCTATATTAAGATAAAGACAAACCACAATAGTATACTACCGTATATAGTCTTTATCAATATGTGCAAACTAGATATAATAACAATAAATACACATATCCCGATAAAGACAAGTCAAATAATATACTATAAAACTGAGCAAGATTGTTCTGTACATATATATCCCTAGTATCCATATGTATACATATACAATACTGGCCTCTATGGCATATACATCCAACACCTAGTAACCCTAAGTTAGTTATATGTATGCCCTAGAGGCCATTACTATACATAGGATGTATATTGTAGTGGATGCTGGGACATATATAGGGAGGACTTTCTTGCTCGACATGATAGTATGCTATCTGGTTGAACTTTACCTTAACGTGTATACTGGGTGTCTCTCTGTTACATGTTGGTAAAGCCCTTAGGATCTGTACTTGACTACCTGGACTATGATGCGGATCATACTAGTGGGGACATGGTAGTCCATAAGTACATCCTTCAAAGTCCCTAGTTGTGGGTGTATCGAGACGGGGCATCGATATACCAGAGTAGACTAGCATATACCTTCTCGACCCATACAGATGGGCGATGGATGATCCCATATCCATTGGTGTTTGACATCAGAGATGATATACGGGTGCTCAGTAGAGACTGGGTACACAGGACGGACTCGCCGAGAACTTCCAGATGGTATTATACCTCACGTCAGATGGCAGTTCTCTGGTGACACTGGTACAGAGTAGTCTGTTGACACGAGATCGTCATAGAGTCTTGTGTGGTTCCCACTGTGCTTTGATTTCCATCTTACCACTTCCAAGAGGGCGTGCAAAACAGTGGTTTTTGGGTACATTCCCGAGTCACATGGAGGCAATGAGCGATAGGAGGGGATTCGTCTCTCCCGGTATAGGGAGTTGATGTTGCGCTGTGTTTGATTGGCTATAACAGGAAATCCCTGACCAGGGTTGCTGAGATTTACTGGTAAGTGTTACCAGTAGTTTCTCGAATTGTTATAGACCTCGTATCGACACGACTTATCGAGCTATTGGGGTCTGACGTTTACCACCCCTAGGCGAGATATGCGACATATCAGACGATCAGACCGGACTGTACGGTAGTGTTACTGGTTGGATTCACTGGAGTGTGAGCGGGCTTGCTCGTCGATCTTCAGATCGCTCAATACCCGGGTGGCCGTTACGTTTAGCAGACCGCTTGCGGCTTGTGGGTGTTTGATATGATCATCACTTGCTGCCGGCGTATTGACGAGTCTTTAGAGTCCTACACAGAGGTTTCCTGGCTCAAGCGAAACGAAATAGGAGTGCATATGAGATATGTGCGGGACCGAGAATTATGCGTGTATGTGATACCGTATTCTCTTCTCGCGATGAATGTATCGATTGGTTGTATGCGATATAACCTAGTTATCGAATCAAGTATTGATTCGATAAGCCGATACATAGGATACTAGTCGGTTATATGCGATATGACCGGATCGTTAAATCAAGTGTTGATTTAATGATTTAATGCATGATTATATATTTGATATATTAGTTTGCATCAACTAGTATCGGTTTGTAGGGTTCCTAGGCACAGAAGAGAGGTCTCACAAGGCATCAACCATGCCAATTTCAAATTTTACGGTGCCTACAAACCCTAAACTACGGATCGTCGGCTAGATGTCTAGGCGAAAAACTAACTAGTTAACACTTAACTAAAAGTTTAACGGAAATACAACCTTTGTAGATCCGGTCCTCCACCTCCACGGCTCCGCAACGAGGTCGTCTCCGCTGTCCAAATCAAATCCGGGCTCTAGAGTCGGCTTCGTCGGAGAATGGGCAAGCTAGGTCGTCGATGTCCATGCCGAAGATGATCTACGTCGAGGCATCGCTAGATCAAGCTCACAACTTCACCAAGTCATGAAACTTGTGAAGTAAACACACTCTACTACTTGGCAAGAGGTAGAGGATGAAGAAATAGGAAGTGGGTAGACTTTAGAATCGGATTTCTCACTCATTTCCATCACTTGCCATTGATGGGGCAAGCTTTCTTCACTTGAAGAATGAAGAAGAAGAAGGAAATAGTTATGATAAGTTAATTAGAAAAAGAAAAGAATAATCAAAACTTATCATGACTAAACCATGGTAAAGTGTAGAGATTGAACTAGGGTTAAATCAAATGGTTAGGTTAAGCATGAGATAAGAATGGTGGACAAAGTCAAAGGTTCATGAATCTTCAACTACAAACAAAATTAGCCACCATTCTTTTCTCTTTTCTTTCATTCATTTATCAAAAATAAAAGGATAATTAAATAAGATAAATGAATAACAAATAATAAACCATAACCATTTCATTAACCAAGGTTTAATCTTAACACTTGAACCCTAGCATGACATGTACCATCAAATATGATACAATCAAGTGCACAAAAAAGTATATCGCATATACAATGCGCACATCCGAGTGAGAAAATCCATCTTAAGTGAACCGATACTAGTTAACGCAAAGTAATATATCAAATATATAATTATGCATTAAATCATTAAATCAACTCTTGATTTAACGATCCGGTCATGACGCACATAACCGACTGGTACCATTAGTAACATCTTATCGAATCAACACTTGATCCGATAACCCGGCTATATCGCATATAACTGATCAATGTCACATCGTGAGAATCGAATACAGTATCACATACTCGTATTATTCTCGGTCCCGCACATATCTCATATGCGCTCCTATTTCGTTTCGCTTGAGCCAGGAAACCTCTGTGTAGGACTCTAAAGACTCGTCAATACGCCGGCAGCAGATGATGATCATATCAAGCATCCACAAGCCGTAAGCGGTCTGCTAAACGTAACGGCCACCCGGGTATTGAGCGATCTGAAGATCGACGAGCAAGCCCGCTCACACTCCAGTGAATCCGACCAGTAACACTACCGTACAGTCCGGTCTGATCGTCTGATCTGTCGCATATCTCGCCTAGGGGTGGTATACGTCAGACCCCAATAGCTCAATAAGTCGTGTCGATATGAGGTCTATAACTATTCGAGAAACTACTGGTAACACTTACCAGTAAATCTCAGCAACCCTGGCCAGGGATTTCCTGTTATAGCCAATCGAATACAGCGCAACATCAACCCCCTATACCGGGAGAGACGAATCCCCTCCTATCGCTCATTGCCTCCATGTGACTCGGGACTGTACCCCAAAACCACCATTTTGCACGCTCTCTTGGACGTGGTAAGATGGAAATCAAAGCACAGTGGGAACCACACAAGACTCTATAACGATCTCGGGTCAACAGACTACTCTGTACCAGTGTCACCAGAGAACTGCCATCTGACGTGAGGTATAATACCATCTGGGAGTTCTCGGCGAGTCCGTCCAGTGTACCCAGTCTCTACTGAGCACCCGTATATCATCTCTGATGTCAAACACCGATGGATATGGGATCATCCATCGCCCATCTGTATGGGTCGAGAAGGTATACGCTAGTCTACTCTGGTATATCGATTCCCCGTCTCGATACACCCACGACTAGGGATTTTGAAGGATGTACTTATGGACTACCATGTCCCCACTAGTATGATCCGCATCATAGTCCAGGTAGTCAAGTACAGATCTTAAGGGCTTTACCAACATGTAACAGAGAGACAATCAGTATACACGTTAAGGTAAAGATCAACCAGATAGCATACTATCATGTCGAGCAAGAAAGTCCTCCCTATATATGTCCCAGCATCCACTACAATATACATCCTATGTATAGCAATGGCCTCTAGGGCATACATATAACTAACAATCTCCCACTTGCACTAGGGCCATCTGTAGCAGTGGTTGTAGTATCTCATACTCAACCATCCCATAAAAGTCTCTCTCTGGGAACAGGCCTTTGTGAGTGGATCCGCTGTGTTGTCCTCTGAGTCTACTCTCCAAACCTCGATCACCCTGGAGATCAACCATCTCCATGATCAGGTGATACTGCCTTAGAATAAGTCTTGATCACTGATGGGACCGGCGTTCCTTGGCATAAGCCACAACTCCATTGTCTCACAATGGTAGGAACATAGTTCATCTCATGAACCAATATACACCCAAACAGCCTCTAGGGTAGCATCTTAAGTAGCGATGTATCCAACCTTTATCGTCTAGTATGCCACGGTATCTAGCTTGGAACTCTTCCAACATACCGTCCCTTTACTGAGGGTAAAGACAATGCCAGCGACTGACATTCAGTCGTCTTTATCACCCTGGAACCCTTCCAGTGATTCTCTCCAGGATCGGTTGATACCATCTCACTATGACTAGTGAGAATCCTAACATCCATTTAGATCTATCTCATAGGTCCAAAACCCAGGATTTAGTAGGTATCACTTTGATCCTATATGGAGAATCCTTGTGATAACCGGAGATTGATCGAGCGTAGCATAGGAAACTCCTTCCCCATCAAGAGTATGTCATCCACGTACTCTACGAGGATCGTCACCATACTCCTTACTACCTTTTTGTTTATACAAGGTTCATCTACCATTTTGATGATGTCAAACTCTTTGACTACTTCATCAAAACAGACGTTCCAACTCCGCGATGCCTGCTTTATCCTATAAAGCATCTTGCACACGTTTCCGCTGCTCCCACTGTCTACGAAGCCCTCTGGCTGTGTACTTATAGACGTTCTCTTCTAAAACATCATTTAGAAAAGCTGTCATGACACCCAACCACCAGATATCGTAGTCATGGTATGTAGCCGTGGCAAATAGGATCTGGATGGACTTAAGCATAGTCACTTGAAAAGGTTTCATCACAATCCACGCCTGGTCGATGACGAAAAGCTTTAACAAGTCTAGCTTTGAAAATCTCAACTTTTCCATCTACACCAAGTAATCTTCTCAAGATATACTTGCTCCTGATGGGGATTTAACCCTTCAGATATTGCAACCAAAGTCCATACTTTGTTGGTGTACAAGGATTCCAACTCAGATCGCTAAGCATCCAGCCATTCTTACAGAGTCTTACTCCTGATGGCCAGCTCGAAACTAGTTGGGTCATCATCTCATGATGCAATCCTCGCTCCCACTGTCATAGAGAAACATAAGTATCTCTCGGGTGGGTGAGGAACCCTACTAGATCGGCGGAGAGGCTGAGGTTCGTTGGTATCTACTGAATCCCTTGGTTCTATCAAATCATCTGCTGTAGTTCGTATAGCTGGAACACTTCCAGTTCTACATAACAGACCTTGCCTTGAGCTTGTCCGGATTTTGCTTTTAGACATAGGCCGGACAACCCCAAATCTTAACTGACTTAAGACATGGGCTCTTCCCATACCATATCTCATATGGAGTGGTAGGCAACTGATTTGATTCGAACCCTATTCAATAGGTATGCAGCTTCTCAAGTGCATAACTCCCAAAAAGGAAATAGGTAACTCAGTAGTACTCATCATAGAGCACACCTTATCACATAGGGTGTAATTGCTCCACCCCGATATACCATCGTGCTATGGTGTATACGAAGGAGTAATGCTGAGAGAGAATCTCATTCTCCTTTAGAATAGTCCAGGATTTCCGTGCACAAGTATTCTCCTCCTTGATCACATCAAAGGACATAATACTTATACCCGTTTTGGTTCTCTACTTCTAAATCATATTCTGTGAATATCTCAAAAGGTTCGGACTTGTGTTTCAACAGGAACATATGTCTGAATCTTGAGAGATTATCAGAGAATGTAATGAAGTACAAAGAACCGGTCTTGGCATGTGTAGACAGGGGACCTTTATACATCAACATGCATCATCCCAAGAGTTCACTAACTCTTTCTCTGTTTTCAATAAACAGAGCTGGTGTCATTATATCTCTGTGACATGACTGGCAAGTTCCACAAGATGTAAATTCAAACTAATTTAAATATACATCTAAATGTAACTTTAGCTAGTCGGGTCACATTGATCTGACCTAGTCTACAATACCTCAAGAAGAATCCGTTCATTTCTAAACTCTTCCTCTTGTGTGTGTTCCATATACTAAGAACTGTAGTTTGATTTAGAACATTAATGCTTTTAGATAACGTGCCTGAACCGATCAACTTTTGATATAGGAAATGTTCAAAATATTATCCAACAATACAAAATTTTATCATTTCTTTACTGATAAAGAGACTGATATGATTTTGTATATCAGGTTCGGTATCTAATAACATTCGTTCAGAATCAATGTATCGGTAATACAGGGTGACAGTGACCAACAGACTTGGCTGCAACACTTGCCCCATTTTCTGCCTCATGAAACTTATCACCCGTTCTCAGTTCTTCTACCTTTCTGCAGCCCTATGTAACATATTACATATCTGGGATCCTGATCTGGTATCACATACCCAGGACGTAAAGGATACTGAGAAACAGTTCTGTATAATGAACACACCCGAAGATGATGCATCAGCATGCACTCTCTTCGTTTGGGCGGTACGGGAATTCTGGCAATCCCCAATTTCCTGCTCTGTCTTATAACAATTATAAGGTGGAGCGGGACCAATGTTCCCCAGCTCAGTATAACAAGCGGGTTCGGTCAATATTTCGTATTATTATCTTGATTAAGGCGTGATATGGTCGCTACCAGGAGAGAGAGAGAAGAAAACACTCAGCGTGCGCTCTGTCAAGAATAGATTGGTTATTATTTTATCTAATCAGGATGGCTCCCACTGCTTTTTATCAAATCTTCCTTCAAACCCTAAAAGGAAAGACTAGCCGGGATTAATTACACACTACAAGTTCGCCAATCTTTCAGCCAGGCCAGTGTCGGTACTTTGAGGGAGGCCCCCCGTGCTTTCGCACGAACCTAATTAATGTAAACCTCGTTTTCCCAGAGGCGTAACCCCGTTGACACCTTTCTAGACACCTACTTGATCGGCTAATTGTAATGTATAAAACTCTCCCAGGAGTAACTCTTACTCGCAGCGGGTATCGGGATCCAACTATCTCATAGAAGGTATGCAATCTCATTGCAAATTTCAACACTTGAAATTCCCGATAAAATTTTGCCCCAAGCGACCTATGACCTTGACTGAGTCAACAAATCATAGACCACAAGTAAAGTTCAACCCGTCATTTCTCGATTGAATTAAACCCACCCGCACGACCCTTGACTGAGTCAACAAGGCCGCACGACTACCCTAATCCAATCGCATCATATGCTTTGCAGATAAACAATAATCAGCTACCGCACACTACGCCTTGACTGAGTCAACAAACGCAGCACGAATACTAACTATTACCTATCTGAAATGACGGAGGGCTACGACAGGTTTTTAAGAAAACCTTTTGCGTAATGAACTTTATATCGTTGTAGGATCGAATGAATTTTGAAATGGAGTGTTTTTGAGGCTTTTCTAGTTTTGCTAAAGGAGTCACTCCCGGTGAAGGGATCGTCGGTCCTTTCCTCGTCGAATGAGGTGCGGGATATATCATATATATCACTGTGCAAAGCAAAAACACTTAAAAGCAATCAAAATACAAACCGAGTGTGTAGCATATGCCAGTTATTGCTAAAGGAGTCACTCCCGGTGAAGGGATCTCGGTCCTTTCCTCATCGAATAAGGTGCAGGATATATCACATATACCTCTGTGCAAAGCAAGAACTGTAGCTACCCTTTTTATTTTGAAATTCGATTCTACAACATCTTAGGTTTCTTTTATTTCATTAATCACATTAATGAAGTCCCATCATTTAAGTACCTAAACATTACAGATAAATACGACGTACACTTATGCCATCCGCATTCGCCTCGATGTCCCCTCGTGCACCGTTAGGTTAGGTAACTAACGGGAGAGCGGGGCAGGGCTAGCGCGGGTGTAAAACATAAGTAACATCTATATAATATATCATATATACTATATATTGTATCTATCACAGAACATCACATGATCACATCACAGATATCGCAGCAGAAGAATCATATGAAATATTGGATATACTAGGACGTCCGTGTTTTCAATACGAGCCAGTATAAAACACGGATTCCACGGTCGTGATGAATAGCCAAACCCACACCCCCAGACCCCTACGAGAGCGGCAAGCAACCCTACCAATTCTAGAGTTAGGAGACCCGGACTCGACTCCTCGAGTTGGTCTCCCACTGGACTCCAGAACCCGGTTACTTGTGCCCTTCTCCTTGGGTCTATCCTAGTGCGGAAAAGTAAATAATATACAAACGGTGACAACTTCCGCAACCTGGAAGCGCCCCAATAAAAGAATATTACATACAAGTTTTTACATGAATGAAAATGAAAAACACTCATCTCACATAAAAACCCCCGGCTATTCAAACACGACAATCCAATATAACATATCCAGCAACACATAACATCACATGTCATCAACGTAAGTAAATATGTCCATCCCAATTGTCGTTGACATATAGCAACGAAACCGGCGATATCACATATTACACTTACGGTCACAGAAAAGAAAGTGTAAAACTAAAACAGTTGGAATCCGCAACCATCTCAGACATCGCATGCCTGACCAAATGAATTACTTAGACATCGCATGCCTAACAATTATAAACCCCGCATTTTAGTCTCATTATCGAAAACTCTTTTCAATATCAAGTCGGGGAATTCAACAAGATTCCCGACATCCTGATCGAATGCTCGTCGCAAACTTCAGTAGACGGCTACACCCCTGATACCGTCGACGAAGTGCACCAAGGCGGAACACCGCCACCGCGAGCACCCGAACGGATGCTTTCGGCGATGGGGTTCTCCTACAGTCACTTGGTCGGGGCTATGGAGTGAGGCTGTCTATTAAGTTTACCCGGTGAGTATCCGCGTACGCTACGTGATTGCGACGGACTTTTGATCACATCAAAATTCCGTGGCAACCGATCAAGTGAGACTAAAGTGCTATGTTTATAACATTCATTTAGTTATCTCATAACTTATTGTGAATTCCAATTATTGTATCCCATTCCAGATAAATAGAAAATGTTAAACTTTCCGATCGAACATTCTAACACCCAAGTTTTCCCGATACAGATCAACACATGAAACTAGTCTAACAACATTCAGTTCGTACCTCAGTACCAACGGTCCAGCCGTAGAAGGGTCAAGCCAACGCCTCACATGTGGCACGCCGTACTGCCCCAAACCCGAGGTTCAAAGGGCAGTTCAAGACGGTCACATAATCGAGTTAAGGTTTGTTGTCTTCTAGAGGGACCATCGCGTTACTTGCACTACTTAGAACGTCGTTAAACTACGGAAAAATCCAACACTTGGAAATTTCCCGACAGGGGAAAAATTGGGTATTTATATCCGGTCGAACTTTTTAACATATTCTAAAATTTATCCGGAAAGCCAAATAGACAAAATTTGATACCCCGATCGAAACACCGAATCCCCAAAACAACTGCAGAAAATTCAACTCTTGAAAATATATTAAAAATTCCCAGGAAAATCAGAACAGACAAATAAGAATTACTGTACTAATCTTGATGCACAAAACGACAAATGCGCCGCGGAACCGCCGCTGCATGCATAGCACGTGCCGCGGTTCCGCGGTGGAAAAGTGGACTTAGGCCCACGAAATTTACAGTAATTCTTAGAAAACCCTGCTTGATTTTCTGGATATTTTTAATCTTGAAAAATCCACATTTTTAAAATCTGGACAGAGAGCAAGTATGATTCGGGGTTTCGGGTTCGTTCGGACTTCAAATTCCGTCTGGACTTCGCCTAAGGCTCTAGCTAGGCTCTGATACCACTGTAGGGTTCCTAGGCACAGAAGAGAGGTCTCACAAGACATCAACCATGCCAATTTCAAATTTTACGGTGCCTACAAACCCTAAACTACGGATCGTCGGCTAGATGTCTAGGCGAAAAACTAACTAGTTAACACTTAACTAAAAGTTTAACGGAAATACAACCTTTGTAGATCCGGTCTTCCACCTCCACGGCTCCGCAACGAGGTCGTCTCCGCTGTCCAAATCAAATCCGGGCTCTAGAGTCGGCTTCGTCGGAGAATGGGCAAGCTAGGTCGTCGATGTCCATGCCGAAGATGATCTACGTCGAGGCATCGCTAGATCAAGCTCACAACTTCACCAAGTCATGAAACTTGTGAAGTAAACACACTCTACTACTTGGCAAGAGGTAGAGGATGAAGAAATAGGAAGTGGGTAGACTTTAGAATCGGATTTCTCACTCATTTCCATCACTTGCCATTGATGGGGCAAGCTTTCTTCACTTGAAGAATGAAGAAGAAGAAGGAAATAGTTATGATAAGTTAATTAGAAAAAGAAAAGAATAATCAAAACTTATCATGACTAAACCATGGTAAAGTGTAGAGATTGAACTAGGGTTAAATCAAATGGTTAGGTTAAGCATGAGATAAGAATGGTGGACAAAGTCAAAGGTTCATGAATCTTCAACTACAAACAAAATTAGCCACCATTCTTTTCTCTTTTCTTTCATTCATTTATCAAAAATAAAAGGATAATTAAATAAGATAAATGAATAACAAATAATAAACCCTAACCATTTCATTAACCAAGGTTTAATCTTAACACTTGAACCCTAGCATGACATGTACCATCAAACATGATACAATCAAGTGCACAAAAAAGTATATCGCCTATACAATGCGCACATCCGAGTGAGAAAATCCATCTTAAGTGAACCGATACTAGTTAACGCAAAGTAATATATCAAATATATAATTATGCATTAAATCATTAAATCAACTCTTGATTTAACGATCCGGTCATGACGCACATAACCGACTGGTACCATTAGTAACATCTTATCGAATCAACACTTGATCCGATAACCCGGCTATATCGCATATAACCGATCAATGTCACATCGCGAGAATCGAATACAGTATCACATACTCGTATTATTCTCGGTCCCGCACATATCTCATATGCGCTCCTATTTCGTTTCGCTTGAGCCAGGAAACCTCTGTGTAGGACTCTAAAGACTCGTCAATACGCCGGCAGCAGATGATGATCATATCAAGCATCCACAAGCCGCAAGCGGTCTGCTAAACGTAACGGCCACCCGAGTATTGAGCGATCTGAAGATCGACGAGCAAGCCCGCTCACACTCCAATGAATCCGACCAGTAACACTACCGTACAGTCCGGTCTGATCGTCTGATCTGTCGCATATCTCGCCTAGGGGTGGTATACGTCAGACCCCAATAGCTCAATAAGTCGTGTCGATATGAGGTCTATAACTATTCGAGAAACTACTGGTAACACTTACCAGTAAATCTCAGCAACCCTGGCCAGGGATTTCCTGTTATAGCCAATCGAACACAGCGCAACATCAACCCCCTATACCGGGAGAGACGAATCCCCTCCTATCGCTCATTGCCTCCATGTGACTCGGGACTGTACCCAAAAACCACCGTTTTGCATGCCCTCTTGGACGTGGTAAGATGGAAATCAAAGCACAGTGGGAACCACACAAGACTCTATGACGATCTCGGGTCAACAGACTACTCTGTACCAGTGTCACCAGAGAACTGCCATCTGACGTGAGGTATAATACCATCTGGGAGTTCTCGGCGAGTCCGTCCAGTGTACCCAGTCTCTACTGAGCACCCGTATATCATCTCTGATGTCAAACACCGATGGATATGGGATCATCCATCGCCCATCTGTATGGGTCGAGAAGGTATACGCTAGTCTACTCTGGTATATCGATGCCCCGTCTCGATACACCCACGACTAGGGATTTTGAAGGATGTACTTATGGACTACCATGTCCCCACTAGTATGATCCGCATCATAGTCCAGGTAGTCAAGTACAGATCCTAAAGGCTTTACCAATATGTAACAGAGAGACAATCAGTATACACGTTAAGGTAAAGATCAACCAGATAGCATACTATCATGTCGAGCAAGAAAGTCCTCCCTATATTTGTCCCAGCATCCACTACAGTATACATCCTATGTATAGCAATGGCCTCTAGGGCATACATATAACTAACACGGTTTACTTAAGATGGATTTTCTTGCTCGGATGTGCACATTGTATATTCAATATAGTTTTGTGCACTTGATTGTATCATGTTTGATGATACATGTCTACTTGTGTTTGTGTGAAGATTGAACCATGATTATATGAATGGTTAGGGTTATGATTATTCACTTATTCATTTATTTGTTTATTTATTCATTTTTGGAAAAAGGAAAATGGTGGCTAATTTGGATATATGTTGAAGCTTCATGAAGCTTTGACTTAGTCACCATTTTTGTCTTCATACCTAACCTAACCATTCACTTAACTTGAGTTTATTCTCTACACATAACCATGGTTGGATTATGATAAGTTTTGATTTTCTTTTCTATTTTTAATTAACTTATCATAAGACTTTCTTCTTCTTCTTCATCTTCTTCACTTGAAGAAGCTTGACTTCATCAATTTTGGATTGATGAAATGAGTGAGAAATCCAATTCTAAATTGAACCCACTTCCTATTTCTTCATCCTCTACCTCTTGCCAAGTAGTAGAGTGTGTTTCCTTCACAAGTTTTCATGACTTGGTGAAGTTGGAGCTTGATCTAGCGATGCCTCGACGTAGATCATCTTCGGCATGGACATCGACGACCTAGCTTGCCCATTCTCCGACGAAGCCGACGCTAGAGCCCGGGAACTCATTTGGACAGCGAGGGGACTTCATTGCGGAGCTATAGAGGTGGAGCACCGGATCTACAAAGGTTGTATTTCCGTATTCTTTATAGTTAAGTTGTTAACTAGTTTCTAGTTTCGCCTAAACTTTAGCCAACGATCCGTATTAGGGTTTCTCGGCACCGTTTAAATTTGAAATTGGCATGGTTGATGCCTTGTAAGACCTCTTGAGAGTGCCTAGGAACCCTACAGTGGTATCAGAGCCAGGCTAGAGCCTTAGGCGAAGTCTAGACGCAATTTGAAGTCCGAACGAACCCGAAACCCAATTCCAAACATGCTCTCTGTCCTTTTTCTAAAATCGTGGATTTTTCCAAATTAAAAATATGCAGAAAAACCAGCAGGGATATCTAAGAGTTACGGTGAATTTTGATGACGTAATTCCATCATTAAGGCGCGGATCCGCGGCACGAGCATGGCTCGTGCGGCGGATCCGCGGCGGTTTTGTCGTATTGTTCATCAAAATTTGCACCATAATCAATAATAGTCAGTGCTGGTTTTTCTGGGAATTTTTAATATTTAATCAAGAGTTGAATTTTCAGGGGTTGTTTTGGGGATTCAGTGTTTCGATCGGAGTATCAGATTTTGTTTATGTGGCTTTCCGGATAAATTTTAGAATATGTTAAAAAGTTCGACCGGATATAAATACCCAATTTTTCCCTTGTCGGGAAATTTTCAAGTGTTGGATTTTTCCGTAGTTTAATGACGTTCTAAGTAGTGCAAGTAACGCGATGGTCCCTCTAGAAGACAACAAACCTTAACTCGATTATGTGACCGTCTTGAACTGCCCTTTGAACCTTCGGGTTTGGGGCAGTACGGCGTGCCACATGTGAGGCGTTGGCTTGACCCTTCTACGGCTGGACCGTTGGTACTGAGGCACAAACTGAATGTTTTTAGACTTGTTTCATGTGTTGATCTGTTTTGGGAAAACTTGGGTGTTCGATTGTTCGATCGAAAAGTTTAGCATTTTCTATTTATCCGGAATGTGATACAATAATTGGAATTCACAATAAGTTATGTGATAACTGAATGAATGTTATAAACATAGCACTTTAGTCTCACTTGATCGGTTGCCATGGAATTTTGATGCGATCAAAAGTCCGTCGCAATCACGTAGCGTACGCGGATACTCGCCGGGTAAACTTAATAGACAGCCTCACTCCATAGCCCCGACCAAGTGACTGTAGGAGAACCCCATCGCCGAAAGCATCCGTTTGGGTGCTCGCGGAAGCGGTGTTCCGCCTTAGTGCACTTCGTCGACAGCATCGGGGGTGCGGCCGCCTACTAAAGTTTGCGACGAGCATTCGATCAGGATGTCGGGAATCTTGTTGAATTGCCCGACTTGATATTGAAAAGTGTTTTCAATTTTGAGACTAAAATGCGGGGTTTATGATTGTTAGGCATGCGATGTCTAAGTAATTCATTTGGTCAGGCATGCGGTGTCTGAGGAGGTTGCAGATTCCAACTGTTGTAGTTTTACACTTTCTTTTCTGTGACTGTAAGTGTAATATGTGATATCGCCGGTTTCGTTGCTATATGTCAACGACAATTGGGATACGCATGTTTACTTACGTTGATGACATGTGATGTTATGTGTTGCTGGATATGTTATATTGGATCGTCGTGTTCGAATAGCCGGGTTTTTTTTATGTGAGATGAGTGTTTTTCATTTTCATTCATGTAAAAACTTGTATGTAATATTCTTTTATTGGGGCGCTTCCAGGTTGCGGAAGTTGTCACCGTTTGTATATTATTTACTTTTCCGCACTAGGATAGACCCAAGGAGAGGAGCACAAGTAACCGGGTTCTGGAGTCCAGTGGGAGACCAACTCGAGGAGTCGAGTCCGGGTCTCCTAACTCTAGAATTGGTAGGGTTGCTTGCCGCTCTCGTAGGGGTCTAGGGGTGTGGGTTTGGCTATTCATCACGACCGTGGAATCCGTGTTTTATACTGGCTCGTATTGAAAACACGGACGTCCTAGTATATCCAATATTTCATATGTTTCTTCTGCTGCGATATCTGTGATGTGATCATGTGATGTTCTGTGATAGATACAGTATATAGTATATATGATATATTATATAGTCGTTACTTATGTTTTACACCCGCGCTAGCCCTGCCCTGCTCTGCCGTTAGTTACCTAACCTAACGGTGCATGAGGGGACATCGAGGCGAATGCGGATGGCATAAGTGTACGTCATATCTATCTGTGATGTTTAGGTACTTAAATGATGGGACTTCATTAATGTGATTAATGAAATAAAAGAAACCTTAGATGTTGTAGAATTGAATTTCAAATTAAAACAGGTAGCTACAGTTCTTGCTTTGCACAGCGGTATATGTGATATATCCTGCACCTTATTCGATAAGGAAAGGACCGAGATCCCTTCACCGGGAGTGACTCCTTTAGCAATAACTGGCAGATGCTACACACTCGGTTTGTCTTTTGATTGCTTTTAAGTGTTTTTGCTTTGCACAGTGATATATATGATATATCCCGCACCTCATTCGACGAGGAAAGGACCGACGATCCCTTCACCGGGAGTGACTCCTTTAGCAAAACTAGAAAAGCCTCAAAAGCACTCCATTTTAAAATCATTTGATTCTACAACGATATCAAGTTCATTACACAATAGGTTTTCATAAAAACCTGTCGTAGCCCTCCATCATTTCAGATAAGTGCTGTTTAGTATTCGTGCTGCGTTTGTTGACCTCCGTCAAGGCGCAATGTGCGGTAGCTAACCAGTATTTATCTGCTTATGCATATGATGCAGATTGAGTTAGGGTAGTCGTGCGGCCTTGTTGACCTCCGTCAAGGGTCGTGCGGGTGGGTTTAATTCGATCAAGAAATGACGGGTTGAACTTGACTAGTAGCCTATGATTTGTTGACCTCCGTCAAGGTCATAGGGTGCTAGGGGCAAAATATTATCGGGAATTTCAAGTGTTGAAATTTGCAATGAGATTGCATACCTTCTATGAGATAGTTGGATCCCGATACCCGCTGTGAGTAAGAGTTACTCCTGGGAGAGTTTTATACATTACAATTAGCCGATCAAGTAGGTGTCTAGAAAGGTGTCAACGGGGTTACGCCTCTGGGAAAACGAGGTTTACAGTAATTAAGTTCGTGCGAAAGCACGGGGGACCTCCCTCAAAGTACCGACACTGGCCTGGCTGAAAGATTGGCGAACTTGTAGTTTGTAATTAATCCCGGCTAGTCTTTCCATTTAGGGTTTGAAGGAAGATTTGATAAAAAGCAGTGGGAGCCATCCTGATTAGATAAAATAATAACCAATCTATTCTTGCAAGAGCGCACGCTGAGTGTTTTCTTCTCTCTTTCTCCAGGTAGCGACCATATCACGCCTTAATCAAGATAATAATACGGAATATTGACCGAACCCGCTTGTTATACTGAGCTGGGGAACGTTGGTCCCGCTCCAACTTATAATTGTTATAAGACAGAGCAGGAAATTGGGGAATACCAGATTTCCCGTGCCGCCCAAACGAAGAGAGTGCATGCTGATGCATCATCTTCGGGTGTGTTCGTTACAAAGAACTGTTTCTCAGTATCCTTTACGTCCTGGGTATGTGATACCAGATCAGGATCCCAGATATGTAATCTGTTACATAGGGCTACAGATAGGTAGAGATCTGAGAACGGGTGATAAGTTTCATGAGACAGAAAACGGGGCAAGAGTTGCAGCCAAGTCTGTTGGTCACTGTTACCCTGTATTACCAATACATTGATTCTGAACGAATGTCATTAGATACCGAACCTGATATACAAAATCATATCTGTCTCTTTATTAGTAAAGAAACGATAAAATTTTGTATTGTTGGATAATGTTTTGAACATTTCCTATATCAAAAGTTGATCGGTTCAGGCACGTTATCTAAAAGCATTAATGTTCTAAATCAAACTACAGTTCTTATTATATGGAACACACACAAGAGGAAGAGTTCAGAAATGAACGGATTCTTCTTGAGGTATTGTAGACTAGGTCATTTCAATGCGACCCGACTAGCTGAAGTTACATTTAGATGCATATTTAAATCAGTTTGAATTTACATCTTGTGAAACTTGCCAGTCATGTCACAAAGATAAGATGACCATAGCTCCGTTTACTTGAAACAGAGAAAGAGTTTGTAAACTCTTGGGATGATACATGATGATGTATAAAGGTCCCCTGTCTACACATGCCAAGACCGGTTCTTTGTACTTCATTACATTCTCTGATAATCTCTCAAGATTCAGTCATATGTTCCTGTTGAAACATGAGTCCGAACCTTTTGAGATATTCACAGAATATAAGTTAGAAGTAGAGAACCAGAATATGGGTATAAGTATTATGTCCTATGATGAGATCAAGGAGGAGAATACTTAAGCACGGAAATACTGGAATATTCTAAAGGAGAATGAGATTCTCTCTCAGCATTACTCCTCTGTATACACCATAGCACGATGGTATATCAGGGCGGAGCAATCACACCCTATATGATAAGGTGTGCTCTATGATGAGTAATACTGAGTTACCTGTTTCCTTTTTGGGAGTTATGCGCTTGAGAAGCTGCATACCTATTGGATAGGGTTCGAATCAAATCAGTTGCCTACCATTTCATATGTGATATGGAAAGGGAAGGGCCCATATCTTAAGTTGGTTAAGATTTGGGATTGCCCGGCCTATGTCTAAAAGCAAAATCCGGACAAGCTCGAGGCAAGGCCTGTAATGTAGAACTGGAAAGGTTCCAGCTATACAAACTACAGCAAATGATTTGATAGAACCAAAGGATTCAGTAGATTCCAACGAACCTCAGCCTCTCCGCCGATCTAGTAGGGTTCCTCACCCACCTGAGAGATACTTCGGTTTCTCTATGACAGTGGGAGCGAGGATTACATCATGAGATGATGACCCAACTAGTTTCGAGCTGGCCATCAAGAGTAAGACTCTGTAAGAATGGCTGGATGCTTAGTGATCTGAGATGGAATCCTTATACACCAACAAAGTATGGACTTTAGTTGCTATATCTGAAGGGTTAAATCCCCATCATGAGCAAGTATATCTTGAGAAGATTACTTGGTGTAGATGGAAAAGTTGAGACTTTCAAAGCTAGACTTGTTAAAGGTTTTCTTCATTGACCAGGCGTGGATAATGATGAAACCTTTTCCAGTGGCTATGCTTAAGTCCATCCAGATCCTACTTACCACGGTTGCATACCATGACTACGATCTCTGGTGGTTGGGTGTCTTGACTGCTTTTCTAAATGATGATTTAGAAGAGTGCGTCTGTAAGTACACAGCCAGAGGGCCTCGTAGACAGTGGGAGCAGCGGAAACGTGTACAAGATGCTTTATAGGATAAAGCAGGCATCGCGGAGTTGGAACATCTGTTTTGATGGATTAGTCAAAGAAGTTGACATCATCAAAATGGTAGATGAACCTTGTATAAACAAAATGGTAGTAGGGAGTATGGTGACGATCCTCGTAGAGTACGTGGATGACATACTCTTGATAGGGAAGGAGTTTCCTATGCTGCGCTCGATCAATCTCCGCTTATCACCATAATTCTCCATATAGGATCAAAGTGATACCTCCTAAATCCTGGATTTTGGATCTATGAGATAGATCTAAATGGATGTTAGGATACTCAGTAGCTGTAGTGAGATGGTATCAATCGATCCTGGGGAGAATCACTGGAAGGGTTCCAGGGTGATAAAGACGACTGAGTGTCAGTCACAGGCATTGTCTTTTCCCTCAGTAAAGGGACGGTATGTTGGAAGAGTTCCAAGCTAGATACCGTGGCACACTAGACGATAAAGGCAGGATACATCGCTACTTAAGATGCTACCAAAGAGGCAGTCTGGGTGTGTATTGGTTCATGAGATGAACTACGTTCCAACCATTGTGAGATAATGGAGTTGCGGCTTATGCCAAGGAACGCCCGTCCCATCAGTGATCCAGACATATTCTAAGGCAGTATCACTTGATCATGGAGATGGTTGATCTCCAGGGTGATCGAGGTTTGTAGAGTAGACTCAGAGGACAACACAGCGGATCCACTCACAAAGGCCTGTTCCCAAAGAGAGACTTTTATGGGATGGTTGAGTATGAGATACTACAACCACTGCTATCAGATAGCCCTAGTGCAAGTGGGAGATTGTTAGTTATATGTATGCCCTAGAGGCCATTACTGTACATAGGATGTATATTGTAGTGGATGCTGGGACGTATATAGGGAGGACTTTCTTGCTCGACATGATAGTATGCTATCTGGTTGAACTTTACCTTAACGTGTATACTGATTGTCTCTCTGTTACATGTTGGTAAAGCCCTTAGGATCTGTACTTGACTACCTGGACTATGATGCGGATCATACTAGTGGGGACATGGTAGTCCATAAGTACATCCTTCAAAGTCCCTAGTCGTGGGTGTATCGAGACGGGGCATCGATATACCAGAGTAGACTAACGTATACCTTCTCGACCCATACAGATGGGCGGTGGATGATCCCATATCCATCGGTGTTTGACATCAGAGATGATATACGGGTGCTCAGTGGAGACTGGGTACACTGGAAGGACTCGCCGAGAACTCCCAGATGGTATTATACCTCACGTCAGATGGCAGTTCTCTGGTGACACTGGTACAGAGTAGTCTGTTGACCCGAGATCGTCATAGAGTCTTGTGTGGTTCCCACTGTGCTTTGATTTCCATCTTACCACGTCCAAGAGGGCGTGCAAAATGGTGGTTTTTGGGTACAGTCCCGAGTTACATGGAGGCAATGAGCGATAGGAGGGGATTCGTCTCTCCCGGTATAGGGGGTTGATGTTGTGCTGTGTTCGATTGGCTATAACAGGAAATCCCTGGCCAGGGTTGCTGAGATTTACTGGTAAGTGTTACATGTAGTTTCTCGAAGTGTTATAGACCTCATATCGACACGACTTATCGAGCTATTGGGGTCTGACGTTTACCACTCCTAGGCGAGATATGCGACAGATCAGACGATTAGACCGGACTGTACGGTAGTGTTACTGGTTGGATTCACTGGAGTGTGAGCGGGCTTGCTCGTCGATCTTCAGATCGCTCAATACCCGGATGGCCGTTACGTTTAGCAGACCGCTTGCGGCTTGTGGGTGTTTGATATGATCATCACCTGCTGCCGGCGTATTGACGAGTCTTTAGAGTCCTACACAGAGGTTTCCTGGCTCAAGCGAAACGAAATAGGAGTGCATATGAGATATGTGCGGGACCGAGAATGATACCGGTATGTGATACCGTATTCTATTCTCGCGATGAATGTGTCGAATGGTTGTATGTGATATAACCTAGTTATCGAATCAAGGATTGATTCGATAAATCGATACATTGGATATTAGCCGGTTATATGCGATATGACCGGATCGTTAAATCAAGTGTTGATTTAATGATTTAATGTATAATTATATATTTGATATATTACTTTGCATTAACTAATATTGGTTCACTTCAGATGGATTTTCTCACTCGGATGTGCGCATTATATATGTGATATGATTTTGTGCACTTGCTTGTATCATGTTTGATGATACATGCTTTTTTGGTTAAGTGTAAAGTATTAAACCTTGGTTAATGAAATGGTTAGGGTTTATTATTTGTTATTCATTTATCTTATTTAATTATCCTTTTATTTTTGATAAATGAATAAAAGAAAAGAGAAAAGAATGGTGGCTAATTTTGTTCTTTAGTTGAAGCTTCATGAAGCTTTGATCAAGTCAACCATTCTTATCTCATCCTTAACCCTAACCATTCCCACTAACCCTAGTTTAGTCTCTACACTTGACCATGGTTAATTTTATGATAAGAATTCATTTTCTTTTCTTTTTCAATTAACTTATCATAATTTTTTAGCTTCTTCTTCTTCTTCCTTCAAGTGAAGAAAAGCTTGAGGTCATCAATGGTGGATTGATGATTTGAGTGAGAAATCCAATTCTAAAGTCTACCCACTTCCTATTTCTTCATCCTCTACCTCTTGCCAAGTAGTAGAGTGTGTTTCCTTCACAAGTTTTTAGGGCTTGGTGAAGGTGGAGCTTGATTTAGCGATGCCTCGACGTAGATCATCTTCGGCATGGACATCGACGACCTAGCTCGCTTTTTCTCCGACGAAGCCGACTCTAGAGCCCGGATTCCTTTTGGACAGCAGAGACGACTTCGTTGCGGAGCTATGGAGGTGGAGCACCGGATCTACAAAGGTTGTATTTCCGTATCTCTTAGTTAAGTGTTAACTAGTTATCTTTTCGCCTAGAAATCTAGCAAACGATCCGTAGTCGGGTCTCTCGGCACCGCTAAAATTTTAATTTGGCATGTTCGATGCCTTGTGAGACCTCACTAGTGTGCCTAGGAACCCTACACCTACCACTTCATATATGAAATGGAAAGGGAAGAGCCCATGTCTTAAGTTAGTTAAGATTTGGGGTTGTCCGGGCTATGTTTAAAAGCAAAATCCGGACAAGCTCGAGGCAAGGTCTGTAATGTAAAGCTGGAAAGGTTCCAGCTATACAAACTACAGCAGATGATTTGGTACAACCAAAGGATTCAGTAGATACCAACGAACCTCAGCCTCTCCGCCGATCTAGTAGGGTTCCTCACCCACCTGAGAGATACTTCGGTTTCTCTATGACAGTGGGAGCGAGGATTGCATCATGAGATGATGACCCAACTAGTTTCCAGCTGGCCATCAGGAGTGTGACTCTGTAAGAATGACTGGATGCTTAGAAATCTGAGATGGAATCCTTATACACCAACAAAGTATGGACTTTGGTTGCTATATCTGAAGGGTTAAATCCCCATCAGGAGCAAGTATATCTTGAGAAGATTACTTGGTGTAGATGGAAAAGTTGAGACTTTCAAAGCTAGACTTGTTAAAGCTTTTCGTCATCGACCAGGCGTGGATTATGATGAAACCTTTTCAAGTGGCTATGCTTAAGTCCATCCAGATCCTACTTGCCACGGCTACATACCATGACTACGATATCTGGCGATTGGGTGCCATGACTACTTTTCTAAATAATGATTTAGAAGAGAACGTCTATAAGAACACAGCCAGAGGGCTTCGTAGACAGTGGGAGCAGCGGAAACGTGTGCAAGATACTTTATAGGATAAAGCAGGTATCGCGGAGTTGGAACGTCTGTTTTGATGTGTTAGTCAAAGAGTTTGACATCATCAAAATGGTAGATGAACCTTGTATAAACAAAAAGGTAGTAAGGAGTATGGTGCTGATCCTCGTAGAGTACGTGGATGACATACTCTTGATAAGAAAGAAGTTTCCTATGCTACGCTCGGTCAATCTCCGCTTATCACAATGATTCTCCACGTAGGATCAAAATGATACCTACTAAATCCTGGATTTTGGATCTATGAGATAGATCTAAATGGATGTTAGGATTCTCACTAGTTGTAGTAAGATGGTATCAATCGATCCTGGGGAGAATCACTGGAAGGGTTCCAGGGTGATAAAGACGACTGAGTGTCAGTCACAGGCATCGTCTTTACCCTCAGTAAAGGGACGGTATGTTGGAAGAGTTCCAAGCTAGATACCGTGGCATACTAGACGATAAAGGCTGGATACATCGCTATTTGAGATGCTACCAAGGAGGATGTTTGGGTGTATATTGGTTCATGAGATGAACTACGTTCCAACCATTGTGAGACAATGGAGTTTTGGCTTATGCCAAGGAACGTCTGTCCCATCAGTGATCCAGACATATTCTAAGGCAGTGTCACCTGATCATGGAGATGGTTGATCTCCAGGGAGATCGAGGTTAGGAGAGTAGACTCAGAGGACAACACAGCGGATCCACTCACAAAGGCATGTTCCCAGAGAGAGACTTTTATGGGATGGTTGAGTATGAGATACTACAACCACTGCTATCAGATGGCCCTAGTGCAAGTGGGAGATTGTTAGTTATATGTATGCCCTAGAGGCCATTACTATACATAGGATGTATATTGTAGTGGATGCTGGGACATATATAGGGAGGACTTTCTTGCTCGACATGATAGTATGCTATCTGGTTGAACTTTACCTTAACGTGTATACTGGGTGTCTCTCTGTTACATGTTGGTAAAGCCCTTAGGATCTGTACTTGACTACCTGGACTATGATGAGGATCATACTAGTGGGGATATGGTAGTCCATAAGTACATCCTTCAAAGTCCCTAGTCGTGGGTGTATCGAGACGGGGCATTGATATACCAGAGTAGACTAGCGTATACCTTCTCGACCCATACAGATGGGCGATGGATGATCCCATATCCATTGGTGTTTGACATCAGAGATGATATACGGGTGCTCAGTAGAGACTGGGTACACTGGACGGACTCGCCGAGAACTCCCAGATGGTATTATACCTCACGTCAGATGGCAGTTCTCTGTTGACACTGGTACAGAGTAGTCTGTTGACCCGAGATCGTCATAGAGTCTTGTGTGGTTCCCACTGTGCTTTGATTTCCATCTTACCACGTCCAAGAGGGCATGCAAAACGGTGGTTTTTGGGTACAGTCCCGAGTCACATGGAGGCAATGAGCGATAGGAGGGGATTCGTCTCTCCCGGTATAGGGAGTTGATGTTGCGCTGTGTTTGATTGGCTATAACAGGAAATCCCTGGCCAGGGTTGCTGAGATTTACTGGTAAGTGTTACCAGTAGTTTCTCGAATTGTTATAGACCTCGTATCGACACGACTTATCGAGCTATTGGTGTCTGACGTTTACCACCCCTAGGCGAGATATGCGACATATCAGACGATCAGACCGGACTGTACGGTAGTGTTACTGGTTGGATTCACTGGAGTGTGAGCGGGCTTGCTCGTCGATCTTCAGATCGCTCAATACCCGGGTGGCCGTTACGTTTAGCAGACCGCTTGCGGCTTATGGGTGTTTGATATGATCATCACCTGCTGCCGGCGTATTGACGAGTCTTTAGAGTCCTACACAGAGGTTTCCTGGCTCAAGCGAAACGAAATAGGAGTGCATATGAGATATGTGCGGGACCGAGAATAATGCGTGTATGTGATGCCGTATTCTATTCTCGCGATGAATGTATCGATTGGTTGTATGCGATATAACCTAGTTATCGAATCAAGTATTGATTCGATAAGCCGATACATAGGATACTAGTCGGTTATATGCGATATGACCGGATAGTTAAATCAAGTGTTGATTTAATGATTTAATGCATGATTATATATTTGATATATTAGTTTGCATCAACTAGTATCGGTTTACTTAAGATGGATTTTCTCGCTCGGATGTGCACATTGTATATTCGATATAGTTTTGTGCACTTGATTGTATCATGTTTGATGATACATGTCTACTTGTGTTTGTGTGAAGATTGAACCATGATTATATGAATGGTTAGGGTTATGATTATTCACTTATTCATTTATTTGTTTATTTATTCATTTTTGGAAAAAGGAAAATGGTGGCTAATTTGGATATATGTTGAAGCTTCATGAAGCTTTGACTTAGTCACCATTTTTGTCTTCATACCTAACCTAACCATTCACTTAACTTGAGTTTAGTCTCTATACATAACCATGGTTGGATTATGATAAGTTTTGATTTTCTTTTCTATTTTTAATTAACTTATCATAAGACTTTCTTCTTCTTCTTCATCTTCTTCACTTGAAGAAGCTTGACTTCATCAATGGTGGATTGATGAAATGAGTGAGAAATCCAATTCTAAATTGAACCCACTTCCTATTTCTTCATCCTCTACCTCTTGCCAAATAGTAGAGTGTGTTTCCTTCACAAGTTTTCATGACTTGGTGAAGTTGGAGCTTGATCTAGCGATGCCTCGACGTAGATCATCTTCGGCATGGACATCGACGACCTAGCTTGCCCATTCTCCGACGAAGCCGACGCTAGAGCCCGGGAACTCATTTGGACAGCGAGGGGACTTCGTTGCGGAGCTATGGAGGTGGAGCACCGGATCTACAAAGGTTGTATTTCCGTATTCTTTATAGTTAAGTTGTTAACTAGTTTCTAGTTTCGCCTAAATTTTAGCCAACGATCCGTATTAGGGTTTCTCGGCACCGTTTAAATTTGAAATTGGCATGGTTGATGCCTTGTGAGACCTCTTGAGAGTGCCTAGGAACCCTACACCCTACACTACTGCCGGCGTATTGACGAGTCTTTAGAGTCCTACACAGAGGTTTCCTGGCTCAGGCGTAACGGAGTAGGAGCGCATATGTGATATGTGCGGGACCGAGAATAATACTTGTATGTGATACCGTATTCTATTTTCGTGATATATGATATCGGCCGGGTATATGTGATATAGCTGGGTTATCGGATTAAGTATTGATTCGATAAAATGATACATATTATATTAGTCGGTTATATGTAATATAGCCGGATTATTAAATCAAGTGTTGATTTAATAATTTAATGTATAGTTATATATGTGATATATTACATTACATTAACTAATATAAGCTCACTTAAATGATTCTTTTTCTCACTTGGTGATATATTGATATATATGTGATATATGTTAATTGTATTATTTTCTTTTGTTACAATATTGTATATATGCGATATGTATAATTGTAACATGCTAGGTTACAAATGCAACTAGGGTTTATGAGATTAAACCATGCTAGGGTTTAGATTAGGGTTAACATTTTATTTTTAGTTAATTCTAAATTATGGATTAATGTTGAGATATTTCCTTACTTTGACATAGTCCATTCTTTAGATATTTACTTGATATTTGTTAACCTAACCTTTTAACCCTAACCTATGGTTTATTCTCTACATGAATTAGCCATGATATTTACTAACTCACCATGGTTGCATTATTAACCTAAGCTCATTATTCTTTCATCACAACTTCATCTTCTTCTTCCTCCACAAAAAGCTTGCTAGGGTTTTCATTTGTGATGAAATAAAGTGAGAAAAAGAAAACTAAAGAGAGCAAAATTCCTACTTCATCATCCTCTTCTATACTAGTCATATAGATTAGAGTGTTAGCTTCACTAGTTTTTAATTAGTGAAGAGATAGCTTGGGTTTGTGCCTCCTCAAGGTAGATCATCTTGGAAAGTGAAGTCTTCAAGCAAGCATGGATTATTCACCTCATGGATCCTCTCTAGAGTTCGGGAGCTTGATGATCGCAGACCACAACTCGTGTTAGTTATATGTATGCCCTAGAGGCCATTATTATACATAGGATGTATATTGTAGTGGATGCTTGGACATATATAGGGATGACTTTCTTGCTCGATATGATAGTATGCTATCTGGTTACTCTTTACCTTAACGTGTACACTGATTGTCTCTCTGTTACATGTTGGTAAAGCCCTTAGGATGTGTACTTGACTACCTGGACTATGATGCGGATCATACTAGTGGGGACATGGTAGTCCATAAGTACATCTTTCAAGGTCCCTAGTCGTGGGTGTATCGAGACAGGGCATCGATATACCAGAGTAGACTAGCGTGTAGCTTCTCGACCCATACAGATGGGCGATGGATGATCCCTTATCCATTGGTGTTTGATATCAGAGATGATATACGGGTGCTCAGTAGAGACTGGGTACACTGGACGGACTCGCCGAGAACTCCCAGATGGTATTATACTTTACGTCAGATGGCAGTTCTCTGGTGACACTGGTACAGGTTAGTCTGTAGACCCGAGATCGTCATAGAGTCTTGTGTGATTCCCACTGTGCTTTGATTTCCATCATACCACGTCCAAGAGGGCGTGCAAAAAGGTGGCTTTTAGGTACAGTCCCGAATCACATGGAGGCAATGAGCGATAGGAGGGGTTTCGTCTCTCCCGGTATAGGGAGTTGATGTTGCGCAGTGCTCGATTGGCTATAACAGGAAGTCCTTGGCCAAGGCTGCTTTAGGGATTTACTGGTAAGTGTTACCAGTAGTTTCTCGACCCGTTATGAGCCTCATATCGACACGACTTATCGAGTTATTGGGGTCTGACGTTTACCACCCCTAGACGAGATATGCGACATATCAGACGAACAGACCGGACTGTACGGTAGTGTTACTCATTGGATTCACTGGAGTGTGAGCAGGCTTGCTCGTTGATCTTCTGATCGCTCAATACCCGGGTGGCCGTTACGTTTAGCAGACCGCTTGCGGCTTGTTGGTGTTTGATATGATCATCACCTGCTGCCGGCGTATTGACGAGTCTTTAGAGTCCTACACAGGGGTTTCCTGGCTCAAGCGAAACGAAATAGGAGCGCATATGAGATATGTGCGGGATCGAGGATAATACCAGTATGTGATACTGTATTCTATTCTCGCGATTTGTGACATTGATCGGTTGTATGCGATATAGCCGGGTTATCGGATCAAGTGTTGATTCGATAAGTTGTTACTATTGATATTAGTCGGTTATATGCGATATGACCGGATTGTTAAATCAAGTGTTGATTTAATGATTTAATGTATAATTATATATTTGATATATTACTTTACATTAACTAGTATTGGTTCACTTAAGATTGATTTTCTCACTTGAAAGTGTACGTTGTTTATATGTGATATATGCAAGTGTACATGTTTGTATCATGCTTGATGATACAAACAAGTTGTGTGTATGAGACTTGAACCAACTCAAGGTTAAATTAGGGTTTACTGTTTTCCTAGCAAATAACAAAAGAATTGAGACTTTGGTCAAAGTTCTCAAGCTTCATGAAGCTTGATAAGCATTGACAAAGTCAACCCTTTTGTCATTTGTGTAGGATATTAGTTAACCCAACCTTTAACCTAATGGTTTGGTTAATTCTCTACATGAGTTAAGCGTGAGGGATTAACTCAACCATGGTACCATTATTTGTTGGATAAGTTTTCATTTAGATATAATTCCTTTTTCTTCTTCTTCATCTTCATAAAGCTTGAAAAAGCTTGCTAGCTCCAAAGGCATCATGAGAAAAAGAGTGAGAAATCCAATTTTAAAGTGAACCCACTTCCTATTTCTTCATCCTCTACCACTTGCCAAGTAGTATAGGGTGTTTTCTTCACAAGTTTCATGGCTTGGTGAAGTTGGAGCTTGATCTTGTGTTGCCTCGACGTAGATCATCTTCGGCATCGAAGTCGACGACCTAGCCCGATCTTTTCTCCGATGAAACCACCGCGAGAGTCTAGGATCCGATGATCGCAGCGAAGGGACATCGTCACGGAGCAATGGTGGTGGAGGACCGGATCTACAAAGGTTGTATTTTCGATTCACTTTTAGTTAAGTTGTTAACTAGCTTGTTGTTTCGCCTATTCTCTAGTTAACGATCTAGTTTAGGGTTTCTCGGCACTGGAAAATTTTGAATTTGGCATGGTTGATGCCTTGTGAGACCTCATGGGTGTGCCTAGGAACCCTACAACTCGGAGCTTATAGGCATTAGATATCGACCTATGGGGGGTTCTCACTGTGTGACAGTGTGGCGAAGCATAGGCTCTTACCCCCAGGGTGTCCCGAGACCGGAAGGTGTTCCGGCAGGCTGTAGTACTCGTGAGGGGGCATGCGTAAAAAGTATTTGCTGAGGGACCCGTTGGTGCCACTGTGACCCCATTGGATGGGGTGGCTGCCTGCCCTACAGTGGTATCAAAGCCTAGCTAGAGCCTTATGCGATGCGTAGACGATGTTAGAAACCTGATCGAACCCCGAAACCCTAATTCTAACCATTCTCTGTACTTTTTTATAAAACTGGGATTTTCATGAATTAAAAATATGCAGAAAATTCAGCAGGGAATTTTAAGAAATACTGTGCAGCACGTGCCCATGATTCATCTATAGCGCGGCGGAACTGCGGCACGAGCATGGCTCGTGGGGCGGTTCCGCGGCCATTAAGTCAGATTAGCTTTTGAAAATTGCACAGTGATTCCTATCTGTTGGTGCTGTATTTTCTGGGAATTTTTAACTTCTACTCAAGAGTTGAGTATTCTGAGTTGTATTGGGAGTTCGTATATTCGATCGGATTGTCAAACTTTGTCTATGTGTTTTTCCAGGTAATTTTTAGAATATGTTGAAAAGTTCGACCGGATATAAATACCCACTTTTTCCCCTGTCGGGAAATTTCCAAGTGTTGGATCTTTCCGTGGTTTAATAACGTTCTAAGTAGTGCAAGTAACACGATGGACCCTCTAGAAGACAACAAACCTTAACTCGATTATGTGACCGTCTTGAACTGCCCTTTGAACCTTTGGGTTTGGGGCAGTACGACATGCCACATGTGAGGCGTTGGCTTGACCCTTCTACAGCTGGACCGTTGGTACTGAGGCATGAACTGGATGTTTTTAAACCTATTTCATATGTTGAGCTGTATCGGGAAAACTCAGGTATTTGGTTGTTCGATCGGAAAGTTTGATATTTTCTATTTATCTGGAATGGGATACAATATTTGGAATTCACAAGGAGTTATGAGATAACTGATTTGAATGTTATAAACATAGCACTTTAGTCTCACTTGATCGGTTGCCACGGAATTTTGATATGATCAAAAGTCCGTCGCAATCACGTAGCGTACGCGGATACTCGCCGGATAAACTTAATAGACAGCTACACCCCTTAGCCCCGACCAAGTGACTGTAGGAGAACCCCGTCGCCAAAAGCATCCGTTCGAGTGCTCGCGGTAGCGGTGTTCCGCCTTGGTGCATTTCGTCGACGGCGTCCGGGGTCCGGCCGTCTACTAAAGTTTGCGACGAGCATTCGATCAGGATGTCGGGAATCTTGTTGAATTGCCCGACTTGATATTGAAAAGAGTTTTCGATAATGAGACTAAAATGCGAGGTTTATAATTGTTAGGCATGTGATATCTAAGGTATTCAGATGGTTAGGCATGCGATGTCTAAGCAGGTTGCGGATTCCAACTGTTGTAGTTTTACACTTTCTTTTCTGCGACTGTAAGTGTAATATGTGATATCGCCGGTTTCGTTGCTATATGTCAACGACAATTGGGATACGCATGTTTACTTACGTTGATGACATGTGATGTTATGTGTTGCTGGATATGTTATATTGGATCGTTGTGGTTGAATAGCCAGGGTTTTTTATGTGAGATGAGTGTTTTTTCATTTTTCATTCATATAAAAACTTGTATGTAATATTCTTTTATTGGGGAACTTCCAGGTTGCAGAAGATGTTGTTCATCACAGAATACTGCATTTTATACCGCCCATTCTTACGCTCGGTTGTTTATAGGTAGGTGCTTTTAATCCGTGTTTGTTACATATTTGCAGGATGCAGGTTCTCGGTTCTAAAACGGTGAAATTCATGGAAAACACGAAAAAATCCGGGTTCCTGCCAACCACTGAGAAAACACGGTCTCCGCTCGTCATCCGTATGTTGCCAGATACCAGTTTAGGAAGACAAAATGTCAAATCAATGTCATCTTCATGCACAAGGCTCAATGGCAACAACAAGTTCTAAGAAATCTATGCGGAGCTCGAGGCAATCATGACAAAAGCACCCACAAAAGTCCACCTTTCCTCAACAGAAATTCTGGAAGAAATGTGAAAGTATTTTCAGAAAATATATGTACCAGACAGCAGGGGACAAGAAACCAGGGAAGCACCAAAAATACGACGACCCAACTCATCAAGACGGCCGCGGATCCTCGGCCAAAGAGGGGTATTGGCCGCGGATCCGCGGCCATATGGTGGCGGCAGACAGAAAGTTTTTGGGGGTATTTTTGGTACTTTACATGTGCTCTGGTGGTTGCCCTAGATTTCCATTCCCCTGCCTATAAATACTCCAGAACTGAGCAAAGCCAAGGGTCATTCTTTGTTCTCATTCTTTTGTAGTTTTAGTTCTTTTTCTTCTTCTTCTTCATTCTTTTTCCATGAAAATTGTAGTGAGAGCTTTTTGAGTGGGAGATTAATGAAGATGAGGTTTTTGTATCATTCTCTTGTGTTTCTTCTTCCCCTTGAGATTCTTGCTTTCTCTTGATCATTCAACCTCTTCATTGAGCTTGAATGGTTAAGGGTTAGTTATTGATCTCAAGGGTCGTATTCTTTCATGGAATTAGCACTTCATTTCACATGCGTTCTCTACCCTTCCCTTGATCTTGCAACCTCTTGATTGAGCTTGCAAGTTTAAGGGTTGGCTATTGATCACATGCTTGTCTTGAGTCCTAGTTTCTTGTTCTTTTTATCGCTTTTTATTACTTGCTTATTATTATCTTGCTTTTCTTTCTTGCGATTTATTTCATGCACTTAAATTCATGCACTTAATACTTGTAATCTTTTCTTCTCTTTGTTCTCTCTTTTTGGTTCTTTTTTGTGAATGTTGTAATTATTATTGTTAAGAAGAAATACTAGATTATAAGTTAAAGATTTTCTTTTCTCTTTTCCTTTTCCCGTTATTTTCCATTGAACTCCGCCCAAAGCATACGCAAGCGCTCCGTTAGGCACCCTACCCTGACAAGGTAACAGTGATTCCTAACCGCGACCGGTTGCGTTCGGTTTGGCCGGAGGCGAAAGCAAGAGACAAGAACGGAAGGACAAGGATAAATAAGCCGGATTCCACGAATACCGCGCTTAAATCCCCTAATCCACGTTGTTGCCGATTGCTCTAGCTTCAACTGGTCAAGAATCGGCTCAAAGGTTTTGAGTACGGATTTCCTTAGCTTACAATCTCGTATCTTTTCTTAACAACTTTATACTTGCAAATAAACACATAGGATAATCTCGAACAAACATACACAAATTCTTTATTGACTCGTCTAAAACAAGAAAGGACATACAACCATCTCCCTGTGGATCGACCCGTGCTCAACCGGCTAGCTGCATAGCGACACCGTCTTGATTGCGGTTAACTTTTAATTCTAACAATCAAATGGCGCCGTTGCCGGGGAGACGGTAGCGTATTTTCTTTCTTGTTATTCGGGTTAATATTCTTTTTGTATATATTTATAAAAAAAAAATTTTTTTTTTTTTTTTTGATCATTTTTGTGGGCAAGAGTGCAGATTTTTGCAGATTTGCAAACTGCGATTGTTGGGAGCAAAGTGTACATTCAAGGTTAAGGTGATTACGAAGTACAGTGCCAAAGATCCGGGTAGTTTGACCCGCGCAAGCGAACCTTTTCAAGCTTACCGGATTTGATTCAACGGGGGTTTCCTAACCCAAAACTTAACGGTACGTACTTTCCTAACACCTTCTTCTCAAATCCGACGCTTCCAATATACTATTCTTTGCAGGATTCTTTGCAAGTTCGCTAGCAAACGCCAAAATTGACTAACCCGTATTTGTTGCAGTGCCGCGCTTAAACTAAAAACAATTTTTTGATTCTTTATAGAATTTTTATTGAATTGCGCATTGCATCAATTAATACGGACTTAAGGGCAAGCGAACCTCACAATATACGGTAAAGGATTTCATCACCTTTTCCGTGGCCCACAAATCACGAACTTGAGCATAACGTTTACCCGCACAAAATTTAAAAGAAACTAGACTTTAAGCCTTAAGGACTTCGCGCTCACTAGGAGGAGTTAACTGTGTTTAGAACCTTGCTTAACGGTATATTGTTTACGGGGTGTCTAGGAAAGTGTTAACGGCGCAACCGCCAAAAGAGAAAGAGTTATTTAATTAAGGAACTTCGCGAAAGCGTTGGAAAACCTCCCCTTATCTCTGCACTTACCTGGCCTCGTGATCAGTGTATCTTGAGCCCGTTTCTCGACACAGTTTTACTTCGACAATCAAGTTCTGGAGCAGGTCTAGTTGACCTAGGTAAAACCTAGAACGATTAGGTGTGTGGTATTTTTGTGTCGTGATTGTTTTTTGTCCATATTGTTTTTTATTCTTTTGTTAATATATAAACCAAAAAAAAAAATATCACATTCTTTTTCCCCTCCTTTTCTCTACCTTTCTTTCTCTCTCTTCACATCATGGGTACTCCACCTCGCAAAACTCTTGCCGAACTTTGGTACCCACAACCAGAAATTACTTCTTACGGTTCTTGCTTTGGCCGAACTTCGAACGACCCCTCCATACCCAAAATTTCTTTGAAAGATCGGATAGACGCGTCTAGGACGAACAACTGGACCCCGCAATCTACTTCATATCAACCATTTCAAACATTCACCCCTTCTTGCGTTGATACCCCTTTTGAAAGTCCAGTTGTAGCCACAAGACCTATGTCTCTTGCTGAACGTATTGAACAATCCCGTAGCCGATCTTTCACTCCTTTCACCACTTCAAATTCTTGGGATCAACAATTCCATTCACATTCTTATCCAAATGTTGATCCTGCTTCTGTCCAGCCATTCAATTCCTACCAATCCTACCCTACTTTCGCACCTTCCCTAGACATTGCATCAGAACCGCCATTTGGGAGTTTTCAGTATCCAAACAACTTTGAATCTTTTCCTGAAACCCCTTCACAACCAATGTCTAGTCTAGAACAGTCCTTGGAAGACTTTAGGGTAGCGTCAAGCCAACAGATGATGGATTTGAATGCGTCCATGGCCGCCCTCATGCAACCTAGTGACCCGGTAGCTAGTTTTCAACTAGTTCCAAATTTTCCAATGTATGAAGAGGCGGTCGGACAGGCTGTGAATTTGAGTGAAGAGAGTGAGCTGTACCCCCTTCCAAATCAAACCTACTCATCCCAAATTGAATCCCACACCTCCTGTTTTGAAAGTCTATCTAGTATCCCACATGATTTATCAATTGAAGATAGAATGATGAATGAGTTGTGCGACTTCGTAGTGTTTGATTTGCCCGATTGTGAAGGGTCTCTTCCAAGTGAAACCGATCCTAAACTTTTTGAACTCTACACCTCCACTTTAGAACCTGAATCGATTGATATCCATGCTTTTGTTGAGGTGTCAGAGAATTTTGATTTTCACTTGATTGAGGATATTGACGCTGGGAATATTTTGGATGATGAACCCATAGATTTGGCTGAGTTTGTCTCTTCAAATCATCATCCCGAGTCATTAAATGTTTTTCCCGAACCCTATATGCGTCTGGATTTTGATGAAATATGCATGGATGAGCCAAATTTTGAGGAAAATATTGAGGATAGTACTGAGGATGAAACAATTTTAATTGATGAGTCGGATTTTCCAATTCATCCTGTTCCTTCCACTGACTGTGTACACCCTCCTGAACCTTTAACCGATACCCTTCCTCAACCACTTCCCTCCATCCTTTCCATCGTTCCGACCTTGCAAGAACCCGTCTCACTTTCATTTACTGTGTCTGGTTTACCAAGTTCGGCGTACCCATGGTTTCTCACGAATCTTGAGGGATTTGACCCCATTTCTCGACGGGTAAATATATTAGCACAATCGCTTTTTACACATCGCTCATCACAAATTGTGCTAATCTATTTACTCCATTTGCACCCTCAGGTTCGTATTCCACTTCTTTTTCCCTTCCGCCATTCTTCTTCCTCTCATATACCAAGACCGTATCCCGCTTCTCTTAGCATACGGTCTCGCGTATTCTCCATCTCTTTTCTCTACGCCTTCTTCCACCAACCGGTACATTATAGCGAGAAAATCTTTGAATGGTTGGTGTTAACTTTTGGCCTGTGTAAGGCCTTGTATAGCTTGATACTGTTCTTTCCCCCCTAATCCTGAACTTCAACGCTTAACAGTGGAAACACTGTTTTACTTAAGTTTGGGGGGGACACTTTTTTTGTTTTCCTTTTTGTTTTGTATATAATTTTTTTTTAGGGAGCGCCGACAATTTTGACCCTCTTGGTGTAGCCTGACAGTGAGGGCACTGTCAAGTTTAAGTTTGGGGGTGTGCTCGGTAAGCTTTCTTCCTTCGCATTCATTTGTATATTTTGCATTTGCATACCTTATTAAAAACCCACAAAAATTGAAAATTTTCCAAAAATATAAAAACTTTGTCGTCAAGTTAGCTAATAGGGTAACTTAGATTTTTATTCTGAAAGTTTAGTTGATATATTAGAAATAACTAAATTCTAGGCTTAGGGATTGAACATCCTAAAAATAACCCTCATTCTGTCTAACTTTGGTAAGTATACGTCCTTACAGTTTTTTTTTTGAGAAATAGGTAATCTTGAGTTCAGTTCTTGAGTTAAGTCAAGATGAAGGGAAAGTATTGATGCTTTACTGAAGGATAAGTCTGAAAAATAGTTTCTTTTCTCGAGTTCAAATTTAGAAAGTATATACCCTACAAACTGCACTTACACGCACCTTGAAACTTGGGATAGTAGAGGATACCTAGAAATACTCTTGCCGGAAAGCCTAGTATGAAAGAAAAAACGGTATTTAAAGCTAAACACCAAAAGAGCTTGATGAAAAATATATCCGGTCTTGAAAAAGAAAAAGAAAAAGAAAAAGAAAAAGAAAAAATAGAATAAAGACCTGGAAACTGCTATTTACGCTTTAAGCTCACACATTCAGTAATCGGCTGTTAGTTCCTCAAGAAGCATTAATAGTCGCATGAAAGGTGTGTGAGCAACACCGTCCATCATTAAATGAAAAGAAGTAGTATTAGGTATTAAGGCAGGGTATTATAGCTTGAATTGAATTCTTGAGTGTAGGGGTGCAAATATACACACACGTAGGGGTATACAATCAATGTTTGAATAAAAGATAGAAATAAAGAATAAGACTTGTGTTTTCTGTAAAGTTGACAAAAATCCCGGATTTAAGACCACACTTTAGAAGGAAAACTCAGGAGATACCAACATCTTTCTAAACTTTTTTGGAACGTATATGATCTAAAGTTAAATAGATAGGAGGTGTGAAGCATTAGGGTTGGATATTTCTAACTTAGGATAATAGAGTTTCTAACGTAAATACTAAACTGTAGGAGTAGAATCAATGTTAACTTATGACACTAATTTGACGGGATTTTGTAGGTGTAATCCGCTGAAAACCCTCAGGAGACAACACTCCTCCTACTAGGGACACCTAGAGGTTTAACGGCTTGTCGCACGCGCTCAGTGCAATCGCGTTCCCTGCGAAAGTGCGGTTAGGATTTTATTTTTTGTGAATAATTGGTTTTGCTCGGGACGAGCAAAAGTTAAGTTTGGGGGTATTTGTTCATCACAGAATACTGCATTTTATACTGCCCATTCTTACGCTCGGTTGTTTATAGGTAGGTGCTTTTAATCCGTGTTTGTTACATATTTGCAGGATGCAGGTTCTCGGTTCTAAAACGGTGAAATTCATGGAAAACACGACAAAATCCGGGTTCCTGCCAACCACTGAGAAAACACGGTCTCCGCTCGTCATCCGTATGTTGCCAGATACCAGTTTAGGAAGACAAAATGTCAAATCAATGTCACCTTCATGCACAAGGCTCAATGGCAACAACAAGTTCCAAGAAATCTACGCGGAGCTCGAGGCAATCATGACAAAAGCATCCACAAAAGTCCACCTTTCCTCAACAGAAATTCTGGAAGAAATGTGAAAGTATTTTCAGAAAATATATGTACCAGACAACAGGGGACAAGAAACCAGGGAAGCACCAAAAATACGACGACCCAACTCATCAAGACGGCCGCGGATCCGCGGCCAAAGAGGGGTATTGGCCGCGGATCCACGGCCATATGGTGGCGGCAGACAGAAAGTTTTTGGGGGTATTTTTGGTACTTTACATGTGCTCTGGTGGTTGCCCTAGATTTCCATTCCCCTGCCTATAAATACTCCAGAACTGAGCAAAGCCAAGGGTCATTCTTTGTTCTCCATTCTTTTGTGGTTTTAGTTCTTTTTCTTCTTCTTCTTCATTCTTTTTCCATGAAAATTGTAGTGAGAGCTTTTTGAGTGGGAGATTAATGAAGATGAGGTTTTTGTATCATTCTCTTGTGTTTCTTCTTCCCTTTGAGATTCTTGCTTTCTCTTGATCATTCAACCTCTTCATTGAGCTTGAATGGTTAAGGGTTAGTTATTGATCTCAAGGGTCGTATTCTTTCATGGAATTAGCACTTCATTTCACATGCGTTCTCTACCCTTCCCTTGATCTTGCAACCTCTTGATTGAGCTTGCAAGTTTAAGGGTTGGCTATTGATCACATGCTTGTCTTGAGTCCTAGTTTCTTGTTCTTTTTATCGCTTTTTATTACTTGCTTATTATTATCTTTCTTTTCTTTCTTGCGATTTATTTCATGCACTTAAATTCATGCACTTAATACTTGTAATCTTTTCTTCTCTTTGTTCTCTCTTTTTGGTTCTTTTTTGTGAATGTTGTAATTATTATTGTTAAGAAGAAATACGAGATTATAAGTTAAAGATTTTCTTTTCTCTTTTCCTTTTCCCGTTATTTTCCATTGAACTCTGCCCAAAGCATACGCAAGCGCTCCGTTAGGCACCCTACCCTGACAAGGTAACGGTGATTCCTAACCGCGACCGGTTGCGTTCGGTTTGGCCGGAGGCGAAAGCAAGAGACAAGAACGGAAGGACAAGGGTAAATAAGCCGGATTCCACGAATATCGCGCTTAAATCCCCTAATCCACGTTGTTGCCGATTGCTCTAGCTTCAACTGGTCAAGAATCGGCTCAAAGGTTTTGAGTACGGATTTCCTTAGCTTACAATCTCGTATCTTTTCTTAACAACTTTATACTTGCAAATAAACACATAGGATGGTCTCGAACAAACATACACAAATTCTTTATTGACTCGTCTAAAACAAGAAAGGACATACAACCATCTCCCTGTGGATCGACCCGTGCTCAACCGGCTAGTTGCATAGCGACACCGTCTTGATTGCGGTTAACTTTTAATTCTAACAATCAGATGTCATCTTTTGTATATTATTTACTTTTCCGCACTAGGATAGACCCAAGGAGGAGGGCATAAGTAACCGGGTTCTGGAGTCCAGTGGGAGACCAACTCGAGGAGTCGAGTCCGGGTCTCCTAACTCTAGAATTGGTAGGGCTGCTTGCCGCTCTCGTAGGGGTCTAGGGGTGTGGGTTTGGCTATTCATCGTGACCATGGAATCCGTGTTTTATACTGGCTCGTATTGAAAACACGGACGTCCTAGCATATCCAATATTTCATATGATTCTTCTGCTGCGATATCTGTGATGTGATCATGTGATATGTTCTGTGATAAATACTGAATATATGATATATATGATATATTATATAGACGTTACTTATGTTTTACACCCGCACTAGCCCTGCCCCGCTCTGTCGTTAGTTACCTAACCTAACGGTGCACGAGGGGACATCGAGGCGAATGCGGATGGCATAAGTGTACGTCGTATTTATCTGTGATGTTTAGGTGATTAAATGATGGGAATTCATTAATATGATTAATGAAAGTAAAAGAAACCTAAAGATGTTGTAGAATCGAATTTCAAAAATAAAACAGGTAGCTACAGTTCTTGCTTTGCACAGCGGTATATATGATATATCCCGCACCTTATTCGATGAGGAAAGGGCCGACGATCCCTTCACCGGGAGTGACCCCTTTAGCAATAACTGGCAGATGCTACACACTCGGTTTGTCTTTTGATTGCTTCTATAGTTTCTACTTTGCACAGCGATATATATCATATATCCCGCACCTCATTCGACGAGGAAAGGGCCAACGATCCCTTCACCGGGAGTGACCCCTTTTGCAAAACTAGAAAAAGCCTAAAAAACACTCCATTTTAAAATCATTTGATTCTACAACGATATAAAGTTCATTACGCAAAAGGTTTTCTTAAAAACCTGTCGTAGCCCTCCGTCATTTCAGATAAGTAATAGTTAGTATTCGTGCTGCGTTTGTTGACTCAGTCAAGGCGTAGTGTGCGGTAGCTGATTAGTGCTTATCTGCAAAGCATATGATGCGATTGGATTAGGATAGTCGTGCGGCCTTGTTGACTCAGTCAAGGGTCGTGCGGGTGGGTTTAATTCAATCGAGAAATGACGGGTTAAACTTTACTTGCGGTCTATGGTTTGTTGACTCAGTCAAGGTCATAGATCGCTTGGGGCAAAATATTATCGGGAATTTCAAGTGTTGAAATTTGCAATGAGATTGCATACCTTCTATGAAATAGTTGGATCCCGATACCCGCTGCGAGTAAGAGTTACTCCTGGGAGAGTTTTACACATTACAATTAGCCGATCAAGTAGGTGTCTAGAAAGGTGTTAACGAGGTTACGCCTCTGGAAAAACGAGGTTTACTGTAATTAGGTTCGTGCGAAAGCACGGGGGACCTCCCTCAAAGTACCGACACTGGCCTGGCTGAAAGATTGGTGAACTTGTAGCGTGTAATTAATCCCGGCTAGTCTTTCCTTTTTGGGTTTGAAGGAAGATTTGATAAAAACAGTGGGAGCCATCCTGATTAAATAAAATAATAACCAATCTGATCTTGCAAGAGCGCACGCAGAGTGTTTTCTTCTCTCTCTCTCCAGGTAGTGACCATGTCACGCCTTAATCAAGATAATAAAACGGATATATTGACCGAACCCGCTTGTTGTACTGAGCCGGGGAACGTTGGTCCCGCTCCAACTTATAATTGTTATAAGACAGAGCAAGAAATTGGGGAATACCAGATTTCCCGTGCCGCCCAAACGAAGAAAGTGCATATGATGCATCATCTTCGGGTGTGTTCGTTACATAAAACTATTTCTCATTATCCTTTACGTCCTGGGTATATGATACCAGATCAGGATCCCGCATATGTAATTTGTTACATAGGGCTACAGAAAGGTAGAGAACTGAGAACGGGTGATAAGTTTCATGAGACAGAAAATGGTGCAAGTGTTGCGGCCAGGTCTGTTGGTCACTGTCACCCTGTATTACCATAATACATTGATTCTGAACAAATGTTATTAGATACCGAATCTGATATACAAAATCATATCAGTCTCTTTATTTATATAAAGAAGGATATAATTTTGTATTGTTGGATAATGTTTTGAACATTTCCTATATCAAGAGTTGATCGGTTCAGGCACGTTATCTAAAAACATTAACGTTCTAAATCAAACTACAGTTCTTAGTATAAAGAACACACACAAGAGGAATAGTTCAGAAATGAACGAATCCTTCTTGAGGCATTGTAGACTAGGTCATATCAATGCGACCCGACTAGCTTAAGTTACATTAAGATGCATATTTAAATTAGTTTGAATTTACATCTTGTGAAACTTGCCAGTCATGTCACAAAGATAAGATGACCATAGCTCTGTTTATTGGAAACAGAGAAAGAGATAGTGAACTCTTGGGATGATACATGTTGATGTATGAAGGTCCCCTGACTACACATGCCAAGACCGATTCTTTGTACTTCATTAAATTCTCTGATGATCTCTCAAGATTCAGACATATGTTCCTGTTGACACACAAGTCCGAACCTTTTAAGATATTCATAGAATATAAGTTAGAAGTAGAGAACCAAAATACGGGTAAAAGTATTATGTCCTTTGATATGATCAAGGAGGAGAATACTTGAGCACGAAATTCCTGGATTATTCTAAAGGAGAATGAGATTCTCTCTCAGTATTACTCCTCCGTATACACCATAGCACGATGGTATATCGGGATGGAGTGATAGCACCCTCTGAGATATGGTGTGCTCTATGATGAGTACTACTGAGTTTCCTATTTCCTTTTAGGAAGTTATGCACTTATGAAGTTGCATACCTATTGAATAGGGTTCCGATCAAATCAGTTGCCTACCATTTCATATGAGATATGGAAAGGGAAGAGCCCATCTCTTAAGTCAGTTAAGATTTGGGGTTGTCCGGCCTATGTCTAAAAGCAAAATCCGGACAAGCTCGAAGCAAAGTCAGATCTGTGGAAGTTTGTTGGATATCCCAAGCATGCGCAAGGGAATATCTTCTACCTAACTGAGGAAAAAAAATGTTTTGTTTCCCAGCATGCCACCTTTGTGAAAGGGAATTTCTTGTAAAGAAATTATTGGTTATGAGGTAGAACTGGAAACAATTCCAGCTATACAAACTGCAGCTGATGATTTGGTAGAACCAAAGGATTCAATAGCGATCAACGAACCTCAGCCTCTCCGCCGATCTAGTAGGTTTCCTCACCCACCTGAGGGATACTTCGGTTTCTCTATGACAGTGGGAGCAAGGATTGCATCATGGGATGATGACCCAACTAGTTCCGGGCTGGCCATCAAGAGTAAGACTCTATAAGAATGGCTGGATGCTAAGTGATCTGAGATGGAATCCTTATACACCAACAAAGTATGGACTTTGGTTGCTTTATTTGAATGGTTAAATTCCCATCAGGAGAAAGTATATCTTGAGAAGATTACTTGGTGTACATGGAAAAGTTGAGACTTTCAAAGCTAGACATGTTAAAGGTTTTCATCATCGACCAGGCGTGGATAATGATGAAGCCTTTTTCAGTGGCTATGCTTAAGTCCATCCAGATCCTACTTGCCACGGCTACATACCATGACTACGATATCTGGCGGTTGGGTGTCATGACTGCTTTTCTAAATAATGATTTAGAAGACAGAGTCTATAAGTACACAGTCAGAGGGCTTCGTAGACAGTGGGAGCAGCGGAAACGTGTGCAAAATGTTTTATATGATAAAGCAAGTATCGCGGAGTTGGAACATCTGTTTTGATGAGTTAGTCAAAGAGTTTGACATCATCAAAATGGTAGATGAACCTTGTATATACAAAAAGGTAGTAGGGAGTATACTGGTGATCCTCGTAGAGTACGTGGATGACATACTCTTGATAGGGAAGGAGTTTTCTATGCTACGCTCGGTCAATCTCCGCTTATCACAAGGATTCTCCATATAGGATCATAATGATACCTCCTGAATCCTGGATTTTGGATCTATGAGATAGATCTAATTGGATGTTAGGATACTCACTAGTTGTAGTGAGAAGGTGTCAATTGATCCTGGGGAGAATCACTGGAAAGGTTCCAGGGTGATAAGGACGACTGAATGTCAGTCACAGGCATTGTCTTTACCCTCAGTAAAGGGACGGTATGTTGGAAGAGTTCCAAGCTAGATACCGTGGCATACTAGACGATAAAGGCTGGATACATCGCTACCAAAAATGCTACCAAAGAGGAAGTCTGGGTGTATAATTGTTCATGAGATGAACCAAGTTCCTCCCATTGTGTGACAATGGAGTTGTGGCTTATGCCAAGGAACGCCCGTCCCATCAGTGATCCAGACAAATTCTTAGGCAGTATCACCTGATCATGGAGATGGTTGATCTCTAGGGGATCGAGGTTAGGAGAGTAGACTCAGAGGACAACACGGCGGATCCACTCACAAATGCCTTTTCCCAGAGAGAGACTTTTATGGGATGATTGAGTATGAGATACTACAACCATTGCTATCAGATGGCTCTAGTGCAAGTGGGAGATTGTTAGTTATATGTATGCCGTAGAGGCCATTACTATACATAGGATGTATATTGTAGTGGATGCTTGGACATATATAGGGATGACTTTCTTGCTCGATATGATAGTATACTATCTGGTTACTCTTTACCTTAACGTGTACACTGATTGTCTCTCTGTTACATGTTGGTAAAGCCCTTAGGATGTGTACTTGACTACCTGGACTATGATGCGGATCATACTAGTGGGGACATGGTAGTCCATAAGTACATCCTTCAAGGTCCCTAGTCGTGGGTGTATCGAGACAGGGCATCGATATACCAGAGTAGACTAGCGTGTAGCTTCTCGACCCATACAGATGGGCGATGGATGATCCCATGTCCATTGGTGTTTGACATCAGAGATGATATACGGGTGCTCAGTAGAGACTGGGTACACTGGACGGACTCGCCGAGAACTCCCAGATGGTATTATACCTTACGTCAGATGGCAGTTCTCTGGTGACACTAGTACAGGTTAGTCTGTAGACCCGAGATCGTCATAGAGTCTTGTGTGATTCCCACTGTGCTTTGATTTCAATCATACCATGTCCAAGAGGGCGTGCAAAAAGGTGGCTTTTGGGTACAGTCCCGAATCACAAGGAGGCAATGAGCGATAGGAGGGGTTTCGTCTCTCCCGGTATAGGGAGTTGATGTTGCGCAGTGCTCGATTGGCTATAACAGGAAGTCCTTGGCCAAGGCTGGTTTAGGGATTTACTGGTAAGTGTTACCAGTAGTTTCTCGACCCGTTATGAGCCTCATATCGACACGACTTATCGAGTTATTGGGGTCTGACGTTTACCACCCCTAGACGAGATATGCGACATATCAGACGAACAGACCGGACTGTACGGTAGTGTTACTCGTTGGATTCACTGGAGTGTGAGCGGGCTTGCTCGTTGATCTTTTGATCGCTCAATACCCGAGTGGCCGTTACATTTAGCAGACCGCTTGCGGCTTTTGGGTGTTTGATATGATCATCACCTGCTGCCGGCGTATTGACGAGTCATTAGAGTCCTACACAGGATTTTCCTGGCTCAAGCGAAACGAAATAGGAGCGCATATGAGATATGTGCGGGACCGTGGATAATACCAGTATGTGATACTGTATTCTATTCTCGCGATTTGTGACATTGATCGGTTGTATGCGATATAGCCGGGTTATCGGATCAAGTGTTGATTCGATAAGTTGTTACTATTGATATTAGTCGGTTATATGCGATATGACCGGATCGTTAAATCAAGTGTTGATTTAATGATTTAATGTATAATTATATATTTGATATATTACTTTACATTAACTAGTATTGGTTCACTTAAGATTGATTTTCTCACTTGAAAGTGTGCATTGTTTATATGTGATATATGCAAGTGTACATGTTTGTATCATGCTTGATGATACAAACAAGTTGTGTCTATGAGACTTGAACCAACTCAAGGTTAAATTAGGGTTTACTATTTTCCTAGCAAATAACAAAAGAATTGAGACTTTGGTCAAAGTTATCAAGCTTCATGAAGCTTGATAAGCATTGACAAAGTCAACCCTTTTGTCATTTGTGTAGGATATTAGTTAACCCAACCCTTAACCTAATGGTTTGGTTAATTCTCTACATTAGTTAAGCATGAGGGCTTAACTCAACCATGGTGCTATTATTTGTTGGATGAGTTTTCATTTAGATATAATTCCTTTTTCTTCTTCTTCATCTTCATAAAGCTTGAAAATGCTTGCTAGCTCCAATGGCATTATGAGAAAAAGAGTGAGAAATCCAATTCTAAAGTGAACCCACTTCCTATTTTTTCATCCTCTACCACTTGCCAAGTAGTATAGGGTGTTTTCTTCACAAGTTTCATGGCTTGGTGAAGTTGGAGCTTGATCTTGTGTTGCCTCGACGTAGATCATCTTCGGCATCGAAGTCGACGACCTAGCCCGATCTTTTCTCCGATGAAACCACCGCGAGAGTCTAGGATCTGATGATCGCAGCGAAGGGACATCGTCACAGAGCAATGGAGGTGGAGGACCGGATCTACAAAGGTTGTATTTTCGGTTCACTTTTAGTTAAGTTGTTAACTAGCTTGTTGTTTCGCCTATTCTCTAGTTAACGATCTAGTTTAGGGTTTCACGGCACCGGAAAATTTTGAATTTGGCATGGTTGATGCCTTGTGAGACCTCATGGGTGTGCCTAGGAACCCTACAACTCGGAGCTTATAAAGCGAAGGAACGGACTACAAAGGTTGTAATCCCTATCACTTAGAAGTAAAGTAGTTTACTTGTTGTTTCTAACCCTAGTAAAGATCCTTGCTTAGATTGTTTGGCACTTGAAAATTTTAAATACGGCATGTTTGATGCCTTGTAGAATCTTGTTCTAGTGCCTAAGAACCTTATAGTGGTATCAGAGCCTAGCTAGAGCATTAGGCATTGCGTAGGCGAAATTAAAAGCCCGAACGAACTCCGAATAACCGTAGTTTCCCACTTTCTAGAAATTTTTTCAAAAGTTGAAATTTTTCATATTAAAAATATTCAGAAAATCATGCAGGTAATTATATAGACCCTCTTGAAGAACGAGTCCCTAACTCGCTTTAGTGACCGCAGAACTGCGGCCAAAACATGGTTTTGGCGGTGGTTCTGCGGCGCCACTAAAGAGGCAAGGGACGGCACTTCAACGGTTGGTTCATTGGTACTGGAGCATGCTTCTGGGAATTTTTTTAATAGTGCTTAAGAGTTGAGCTCTCTGGGAATTTTGGGAATTCGTTGATTCGATCGAATTATTTAACGTCGTCTAGCTTTTTATAATGTGATACAATATTTAGAATTCATATTGTTAGGCATGAAATCCGAGATATGTGATATGTCTGGTTTATGATGTCTAAAGAGATTGTGGATTCCGAATGTTGTAGTTTTACACTTTCTTTTCTGCGACCGTAAGTGTAATATATGGTGTATCGCCGGTTTCGGTGCTATATGTCAACAACAATTAGGATACGCATATTACTTATGTTGATGACATGTGATGTTATGTGTTGCTGTGATATGTTATATTGGATCTCGTGTTTTGAATAGCCGAGGGTTTTATGTGAGATGAGCGTTTTTATTTTCATTCATGTAAAATTCTTTGTATATAATATTCTTTTATTGGGGCACTTCCGGGTTGAGGATGATGTCACCATTGTTTATTATTTACTTTTCTGCATTAGGATAGACCTAAGGAGGGGAGCACAAGTAACCGGGTTCTAGGGTCCAGTGGGAGACCAACTCGAGGAGTCGAATCCGGGTCTCCTAACTTTAGAATTGGTAGGGTTGCTTGCAGCTCTCGTAGGGGTTTAGGGATGTGGGTTTGGCTATTCATCGCGACTGTGGAATCCGTGTTTTGTACAGGCTCAAAATAAATCACGGACCTCCTAGTATATACAATATTTCATATGTTATCTTCTGCTGCTGATATTATGTGATGTGATCATATTATATGCGTGAGACAAATGCTTTATTATTGTATATATGATATATAATAAACGTTGCTTATGTTTTGCACCCGCGCTAGTCCCGCCCCGGTATGCCGTTAGTTAAGTAACCTAACGGTGCATAACGTGACACTGTGGCGAATGCGGATGGCATAAGCGTACGTTGTATTTTCGTTTCTTCTGTGATGCTTAGGAAGCTTAAATGATTGGATTCATTAATGAGATTAATGAAAGAAAAGAAATCTAAAAGATGTTGTAGAATCAAATTTATAAAAAGGGTAGCTCTAGTTTTTGCTTTGCATAGCGGTATTCCTTGTAGAATATCCAGTACCTTATTCGATAAGGAAAGAGCCGAGATCCCTTCACCGGGAGTGACCTCTTTAGCGATACTAGCAGATGCTACGACTCATTCGGTTTTGTTTTTTGATTTCTTCTATAGTTCTTACTTTGCATAGCGGTATTTGTGAAATATCCTGCACCTTATTCGATAAGGAAAGAGTTGAGATCCCTTCACCGGGAGTGAGCTCTTTAGCAAAACTAGAAAAATCCTCAAAAACACTCCTTCTTAAAATCACTTGTTTCTACAATGATATCAAGTTCATTACGCGAAATGTTTTCTAAAAAACCTGTCGCAGCCCTCCATCATTTGAGATAGAGACTAGTTATTATTTGTGTTGCGTTTGTTGACCTTATCCAAGGCGTAGTGTACGGTAGCTAATTAGTGTTTATCTGCTAAAACATGAGATGTGATTGAGTTAGAGTAGTCGTACGACTTTGTTGACCTTAGCCAAGGGTCGTGCGGGTGGGTTTAATTCAATCAAGAAATGACGGGTTGAACTTCGCTAGCATTTATGATTTGTTGACCTTAGCCAAGATCATAAGTTGCTAGGGGCAAAACATTATCGGGAATTTCAAGTGTTGAAATTTGCAATGAGATTGCATACCTTCTATGAGATAGTTGGATCCCGATACCCACTACGAGTGAGAGTTACTCCTGAGAGAGTTTTACACATGACAATTAGCCAATTAAGTAGGTGTTTAGAAAGGTGTTAACGGGGTTAAGCTTCTGGGAAAACGAGGTTTATTTTAATTAGGTCCGTGCGAAAGCACGAGAAACCTCCCTGAAAGTACCAACACTGACCTGGCTGAAAGATTAGCGAACATGTAAAGTGTAATTAATCTCGGCTAGTCTTACCTTTTAGGGTTTGAAGAAAGATTTGATAAAAGCAGTGGGAGCCATCCTGATTAGATAAGATAATAACCAATCTAATCTTGCAAGAGCATACGCTAAAGTGTTTTCTTCTCTCTTTCTCCAGATAGCGACAATGTCAGGCCTTAGTCAAGATAATAATATGGATGTATTGACTGAACCCGCTTGTTATACTGAGCAGAGGAACGTTGGTTCCGTTCTTTCTTATAACTGTTATAAGACTGAGCAGGAAATAGGGGAATATCCGGAATCCTACGCCACCCAAACGAAGAACAAGCATGTGGATGCATCTACTTTGGGTGTGCTTGTTATCGAGAACTGTTTCTCAGTTCACTCTACGTCCTGGGTATTAGATACAGGATTGGGATCCCACATATGTAATATGTTGCATAGGCTAATGAGAGGTAGACAACTGGGAATGGGTGATCATTCCGTCAAAGTAGGGAATGGTGCAAATGTTGCAGCCAAAGCAGTTGGCGAATATCACCTTGTATTACCAAGTGGTAATACATTGATTCTGAACGAATGCTATTACATACCGAACATGATATGCAATATTATATCAGTTTCTTTATTAAGTAAAGAAGGATATAATTTTGTACTACAGGATAATGGTATGAACATCTTCCTGAATCAAAAGTTGATTGGATCAGTGTTCATATCAGATTTTTGCATTTTTATACCGCCCAATTTTTATCACATTGCTTATTGGTAGGTACTCTTGAGCCGTGTTTGCTAGTCAATTGCAGGATACAGGTTCTCGGCTCTAAACGGTGAAATTCATGGAAAAACATGACAAAATCCGGATTACTGCCAACCACAGATAAAACATGGATCTCCGCTCTCTATCCGTATGTTGCCGCACATCAGTTTAAGGGACAAAATGGCAAATCGATGTCATTTTCATGCACAAAGCTCAAAGTCAACACAAGATCCAACATATCTACGCGGAGCTCAAGAAAAATCATGGCAAAAGATCCACATCACATCACCTTTTGATCAACAGAAATTCTGGAAAAATCGTGAAGAGCTTTTGAGAAAAGTACTATACCACACTGAAGAGGACCACAAATCAGGGAATACGACAAAAGATGAAGGCCCAAGCCCTCTAAATGGCCGCGGTTCCGCGGCATAAGCATGCTTAGGCCGCGGAACCGCGGCCGTACGGACTCTTCAGAATGTAACTTTTTGGGGGCAGATTGGTAATTTCATTTTTATTCAGAATGTTGCCCTAGGTTTTCAGTTCCCTACCTATAAATAGTCCAGAACTTGCCAAAGCCAAGGGGTGCTTATTCTTGTAGTTAGGTTTTAGAATACATGTTGTTGTTCTTCTTCCTCTTCTCATCTCTTCTCCATTAAAATCTTATAGTGAGCTTTTGTGAGTGAAGGATGAATAAAGAGTTCTTTTTGTTACCATGCTTGTCTTATTATTAATTATAATTGCTTGTATTTTTCTTTTGCTAATCTAGTTGTTGTTATTTGTTGTTTGTTTCTTTCTTGTTCTCTTTTTCTTTATCCTTAAACAACAATGATGCTTACGCTTGATCCTTGACGAGGTGAGGTCGTAAATAGCTAGTTGTAATCTTCTAACCTCTTTCTTTCTATCTTTCTCCTTTGTTTTATTTTCATCTTTCTTGTAATGGGTGAGTAGTTTCCATACTTGTTAGGGTAGGATAAGGAAAGTTTGAGAGAAGGAAATCTCTCTCACTCTTTCCTTGCCTAACATCTTGATTCAGACTCCCGTTAATTAAACCACAATCCACTCCCTAAGGCACCCTATCCTACATGATAGCGGTGATTCCTTAGTGAGACCGGTTGTGGTTGAATTAACCGGAGGTTAAGGCTAAGAGCCAAGAATGGACGGACAAGCACCAAAAGGAAGAACTTAAGCGTTGGAAAGCCTAGCTTATACTCGCAAGTTCCTTCCTAGTCGTGCTAATCCCCATTGTTGCCGATTACCGTAACACCGATATTAAGAGTGGCAATGAAAGAAGTGAGCGACTCCTAACTCAAACTAACCTAATCCTAACCCTAACAAGCTCTCTTTACATATCATTTTAGCACATAGTTAATCACAAACAAATCTGGACATTTGGACTTAACTCGTTAAAGCATATAGAAAAAGATTCCCATCTCCCTGAGGACGACCCGTACTCAACCGGCTAGCTACAAGCGAAACCGTCTTGATTGCGGTAATAAACTTGAACATGCAAAAATCCTACCAATCAAATGGCACCGTTGCCGGGAAGACGGTAGTTTATTTCTTTGTGTAATTTCGGGTTAATTTGTGAATATAAATATAACCGAAAAACAAAACAAAAAAAAATATACATTGTAAAAAAAACCATCTTGTTATTTTTGATTAGTTTTTGTGCAAGTGTGTAGGATAAAAAGACGGTCGAGTTCAGTGCCAAAGACGTGGGAAGTTAGACCCATATCTCGCGGCTACACCGCGACGGATCAAGACGGAGCCAACGGTCTTCCGTAAAAATCTGGAGCATATAAAGTGAGCAAATCAAGATTCAGGAAATCCAGACAAGAAGAGGACATCCAAGGAAGGACCCACAAAATTTTTGAAGACCCACCTCACCCTTACTGCCGCGGAACCGCGGCCATTTGGTGCCCTCTGCATCCCAAATTTTTTGTGAGTGTTCCTATCCTCTCCCCCACTCCTCTGAACTCCACTGAACTGTATTTTTTGCAACATTCTTTGCGCAAATTCTCTTCCCCCTTCCAATAAATTGTTTTTGTGCAGGATTCTTTGCGCCGCGCTAAAAAATAAAAATTGATTGCAGTTGATTGCTACTGCTTTGCATATATTAATACGGACTTTAAGGGGCTTGAAACCAATCCAGATTGGGTGGGGATTTCATCACCCTTCCTAGGACCCCAGAAATCACAAAAAGCATATGCATTGACCATTGTTAATTAAAAAATACTAGACTCAGCCCTAAGGACTTCGCGCTCAATAGGACAGAGGACTAGTTACAGGCATCGGCCGTTTATCCTATCCTGACTTTGCGGTGTCTAGGCAAGTGTGTCCAAGGTAAGTGGTTACTTAATTAGGACCACTACTTACGTAGTGGGGAGCCTCCCACTTACCTGGCACTTACCTGGCCGTAATTGGCGGAGAAGAGGCGGTTTGAGGTCCTATTTCCAGCCCTTTGGAACAGTTAGGAGCTGTCTAGCTGACCTAGGTGACCCTAGATCTAGGTGTGATTGCGCATATCTTGTTTGTGATTTCTTGAAGCCGTAAGTCCGTACATATTTTTGTAAATCTCTTTCTAAAAAGAAAAAAAAACACAAAAAACCAAAAACTTTTATAAAAACTTGCCCTTTGTCGCCAAAAATCCCATTTTTTCACCCACCACCCATCGTATTTCCCCATCGACGTTTTCTTACCCTCACCTTCTCCGCTTTGACTACACTAAACTCGTTTAGTGTATGTTCGCTTGGACTCGGGACACTAGCGCCCGCCTAGTCTGCGTTACGTTAGTCGCTATCGACTACGCGATCGACTCAGACGTCGAAACTCCGTCCACGCCTCTTTCACCCTTACCTTTGCCGGCCAACTCCAACGTTGACCCAAATTCTGTTCATACATCTTCACCATCACCAACCTCTTCTTCCGCGATATCAGGATTTAATCCAAACATCCCTACAACTCCCCCAGGATTGATTCGACCTCCTATGGATGCGAATAACCCACCACCACCGCCTGTCGTAGCGCCACAGCGAATCGCGCTCCAGGATCGTTTCTATCCCACCCGTTCTGCATTTCCCACCTGTCTTTCCCTCCCACCGGCCAATGGGGATAATTTTGAAATTAAGCCCCACTTCATTAACATGCTTCCAAAATTTCATGGGCTTGAATCTGAAGATGCTTATATCTTCATCAACAAGTTTCAAAATGTTTGTGCCATGATGAAAACGACCCAGCTGTCGAACGATGCTATACGGCTACGGGTCATTCCGTTCACTTTGTGCGATCTTGCTGAAAAATGGCTGTATAGCACCGCTTCCCACTCCATAACCAGTTGGGACGAGTTTGTGAAAGCGTTTCTCAAGAAATTCTATCCGAATCATAAAACCGCGAGGATCCGTAATGAAATCAACCGATTCTCCCAGCTTCCTACTGAACCCTTCTGGAAGTGCTTTGACCGGTATAAAGACCTTCTTGTTCAGTGCCCTCACCATGGTATCGAGAAATGGCAACTTTGCCAAACCTTATACGAGAGCCTGAACCTAGCAACCAAGCAGTTGTTGGAAACCATTTGTCAGGGCCACTTCCTATCGAAATCTGACGAGGAAGCGTGGTGATTCTTCGACGACCTTGCGGAACAAACACTTCAATGGGAGAGCACCATACCAACTTCTTCTTCTTCCTCCACTTCTACTGGTCAGTCTAGGGTAGGAATTCACCAACTTGATGTCTCCATTGCAATGAAAGCTGAAATGGCTGCAATAACGAGAAAACTTGAAGCGATAGAGAGCAAATTTTCATCTCCTGCTCCTGCCCTTGTTCTTCCCCTTTGTACCATTTGCGCTTGTTGTTCCGATCCTTCTCACTTAACCGAAGAGTGTCCTTACAATCCACCATCTCAAGGACAGGATCAGGTTAATGCTGCATTTCAGCAAAGACCGAGAAATGATCCATACTCTTCCACCTATAATCCCGGTTGGAGGAACCACCCCAATTTCGCCTGGAATCAGAATCAGCATCAATTCCAAGGTAACAATTTCCAGAGGCCCCCTCCTCCGCAACAACAAACTCAACATCAGTTTCAGCAGCCCTTCCAACCCCAACCTTTTCAAAATCAGACGAACAACTTTGCACCTAACAATTCTTTTCCTCAAAACAACTTTGTTCCGTCAAACAACGATAAGGTTTCCCCGCTAGAACGAAGTCTGGAGGCGTTTGTTAAACAATCAACACAATCCACCGCCAACATCCAGTCTTCTATTCAGTCCTTGGTGCAACACACTGCCGCTCACGGGCAAAGCATCAAAACCATCGAAGCCCAGATAGCACAACTGAATGCAGCCTTAAGCGAGCGAGAGAAGGGGTGTTGGGGTAAAAATTTACACCCCGGTTGACCAAGTCAAAATCCAAGTCAACCTCAAGCCAAGTGGGCCCAAGCCCAGACCCAGTGGGCCCATGCCCGGGTCGAGGCCGAACATAAAGCGGCCGGCCTCCCTCCCATGCCAAGATAAAATTTTGTAATAAATAATTTTGTCGCATTTTTTTTTATTTTATCTTATGGATAAATGTAAGAAAAATAGGCATAAAGCCAAATTTTTGTAAAGCCCATGGCTTATGTGCAAAAAGAAATGGCATATGAGCCATGGGATAGGCAAAATGCCATTTTGTGAAGCCCAAGGGGCTATGTGTAAAGTGTATAGCCTATAAAGGCAAAAGATAATGAGAATATCTCATAAAATTTTCTCTCTCCAAAAAAAAAAAGTTTCAGATCTGAGATCTTTCTTCCTTCTTCAAGGTTCCAAAACCTTCTTCTTCCTTTTGAATTAAATCAAGAGTTCTACTCTCCTTTTTATAAAACAAATTAGTTTTTCACCACAAAACCCATCAAGGGAAACTCAGATCTTCCATTAGATCTCAAAAAGGAGTGATTTTTAAAATCCCATATCTCTTGATCTTCAAGATCCAGCTAACAGAGGAGGAAGAAGAAGAACCCCTGTCACTAAACCCAACAAAAAAAACACTCAGGAGTCCAACACCTCTTTGATTTCTCTTCAGAGAAATCTTTTTAGGCTAAAAGCCTCTTTTTCTCGCCGGCGCTCAAGCGCAGAGCGCCCACGTGCCGACACGTGGCGCGCTTGCGCTCAAGCGCAAGCGCCCGAGCGTAAGTCGCCCTCGTGCCGACACGTGGTGCTCTTGCGCTCAAGCGCAAGCGCCCGAGCGCATGTCGCCCTCGTGCCGACACGTGGCGCTCTTACGCTCCAGCGCAAGCGCCCGAGCGCATGTCGCCCTCGTGCCGACACGTGGCGCTCTTACGCTCCAGCGCAAGCGCTCGAGCGCAAGTCGCCTACGTGCCGACACGTGGCGCGTTGCGCTCCAGCACTCTGCGCTCGAGCGCAAAGCGCCCACGTGCCGACACGTGGCGCGCTCGCGCTTAAGCGCCTAGGCGCTGGCCCCACGCATCCTTTGGATGTCTTTTCCCCCTTTACTTATATATACATGTATATATATACATATGTATACAAATGTACACATACACATACTCCGCGATATTGTCCCCGTAAAAACTCTGCGTGGCTCCCGATATATTCAAACCCCCCTCCAAAACAACACACACGCACACTGCACATTGAGTTCGCATGACCAGTTTAATCCGTTAATCGGAGGTTCCCTCGCCCTAAAGGCGAGGGGTAATTAACGGCAGCTTAGTCCGCGGCTGTCGGAGATTCGGATCCCCACAATCATTAAACCCCAGCTTACCCTAGGCAGGGGGAATCTGTAGTACGCCTGACAAGCGCGCGCGTATTCCATCTCAATGGGGTGACGAAAAACACCCTACAGATTCTGGCACGCCCGGTGGGACGAATCTCTCCTCCCATATTTCGGGTTAAACGTTCATGCGAACTCAAGCAATATACATACCTGTATTTATACTAAAAATAATGCTTTTTCATGCAGATTTTCAAGCAATCAACCTTCGACGACAATGTCTCCCCAGACGAATTCAGCGTCCAACGTGACCCCGATTCCGTACGTGGTCAAGATCAACGCTCGTGTGGTTCTCCCCGCAAGCCTCAGTCGACAGTGGGAGGAACCGCCCCGCCAGTTCGGCTCCGTCATCATCTATCCTGCTGGAAGCGCTCATCTGGCAGAGATCCCAGCGGAACAGGTGGCCAAGCCGGTCTCAAGGGGCAAGAGGCCGAATGTCATGATCGCCAAGGCACCACAACCGAAACTTAAGACGCTATCTGAACGATTCTCTGGTGCTCCAGCGGGGGGCAAGAACTTCGGTATAAAAGGCAACATCAAATGTTGCGGACGAGCTCAGGCGATAACTCCAACAAATGCACAATTGAGCGTATCTCCAAGGCCCTCCATCGCCCGGTCTGCGGAGTCTTCCCAAAAAGCCGAAGTCTTCCAGGTGCTTAGAACAGAAAAGTTAAGGCAGAAGCGGCTCAGGTATCGAGCCAACAAGAGGGCCAAGGCTTCGGCCAAATGGAATCGTGTGAAGTTCCAAGTGCAGGGTTGCCCAGCGACGACGGCTGAGTCGGACGTAAGAATCAGCAATTCTTTCGAGCCTCTGAAGTGGGTTCAGAAAAATGCCATGACCGCCAGAATCAAGAAGACAGCGGTCCGAATAGTGCCACGAAGAGACGTGTCCCGGCCCCAACAGAAAATGTATGACACTGTCTCTTCAAGAGTCTATCAAGCACTCTGTGCCGCACGAAAGCAGCGGGGTAAACCCAGAAAAGAAGCGCCGGCACCATTCAAGAACCTGGTTAGGCCAGCCACCTTCAATCGACCGCCCGCTACCGAAACAGGAGGGCCAAGACAGCGATCCGTGAAATCAGCCGCCGATAATAAAAAGACGGCTGGATATGTCGTCCATACGGTCTATATGGCGGGCTGGCGTCCCAGCGACAACCTTCGCAGCAAAAGCAAGGATATGGCCACCACATCCCAAGCCCAATCTGGCTTGAATGTGGTTGCCGCTTCCCAAGAATAGTCGCCTCCGTTGGATGAAGAAAACCCTCTCGAGGAGGAAGATGGGCAGAAAGACCTCTCGGTCCATGCAGAGTCAAGCTCGGACAGCGAGGAAGAGCCGACTTTCCGCCCCAGGACCGCAGAGCAAGAGCTGCTTCAAGAGCTTCGAAAACAGCTTAAGAGCAAGGATAAAGAGATGGCCAAGCTCTATTCGAAAATTGACGACCTAACAAACGTTGTGATGCAGCTTACAGCTCAAATTGCTCGAGCGCCTCCCAATCAAGCACAAGCCGCTACTATTCAGCCGGGTGATGACAATCCGAGGCAGCCAATGGCTGTTCCTTTGGGACCAAGACTGGTCGAGCCTCATGAAAGCCGGCCACATTCCGCTTCTGGGGACGCCTTGGCCCCAGATAGCACTATCCCGCTAACACAGGATCGGATAATGGATTTGGTCACCAGCAAGGTTAAAACATTGGTGGCCGAAGATGAAGCTCAGAAAGAAATCGGCAGTAGTGGGCGGCCATACCCTGCGCAGTACGATCTGATTGAGTTCCCAAGCGGCTACGTCATTCCTAAGTTCGGAAGATTTGATGGAACGGGGAATGCAAATCAGCACGTCTCCCACTTCAAAGCATCGTGCGGAAATACAGGGGGCAATGACGCGCTCCTTCTTCGTCAGTTTGTCAACAGCCTGACCGGCGTCGCCTTCGACTGGTATGCGAGTATACCGGACGGGTCCGTCATTACCTTTGCCCAAATGGAGTCCCTGTTTCGGCAAAGGTTCATGAGTGTCAGTGATAAAATCTCCATTGCCGACCTTGTGAGGACCAAGCCGGGGAAGAATGAAAGCAACACCGACTTTATCGCTCGATGGCGTAATCTCACAGTCAAGTGCGAACCGCCGCTGGAGCAGGACTAGTCCGTCAGCCTTCTCGTTGGGAACCTCAGCAATTGGATGGTCCCATTCTTGTGTACAGCAGGCCTCAAGACATTTCAGGAGCTAACCAAGAAAGTCCAAATGCTGGAACGCTCAAAGCAAGAGTCCCCGCAGGACTCTCAGAGAGACAAAACTTGGAAAAGCAAGCGGGACGACAACCGTAGAAGCGGGAGTTCCAGCAGTACCAATGTCTTCAATGCGTCCGACAATGAAGAAAAGCGAAGGGCGGCCGAATCCAAAACTAGCCGGTCTCGAAAGCCATTGTTGGGAGGAGATGGGCCTTCCCTAGAAGAGAAAAAGAACAAGGTTTACTCTTTCAGAAGGGATAAGGTCCGTAAGATATTCAATGATGCCTTGAACAACGGCCTACAATTGCCTGAGTCGAAAAGACCCCAAGAAGCAAAAATGACCGACAATCCCCTGTATTGCCCATACCACCGAGTAGTGAGCCATGCGATCGAGAATTGCTATATCTTCAAAGACTGGGTCGAGAAGAAGTACAAGACTGGAGAGATCGAGCTGTCCAAAAGTGTGTTGGTGAACAATCAAGTTGCAACCACCAACTTTATACAGACAGAAGTTGAAGCCTTCTGGGAGCAGACAGCCGAACCCGCTGCCCCAAGAAATGAGACGGACTCATCGCGGTCTTCGTGGAGTACGCACATATCTAACAAGACGAAGAAGATGATAAAGCTACTTCGGAAAGAGCCCAGGACAGAATGGGAAGGGCAGAAGAAGCCTACCAGTCCAGCTGCCAATGCGGCTCTATCACGCTCAAAATCCAAGAAACTCAAGAAGAAGAAAAGTGCGGCTCGGCGCGAAAAGGAGTCTGCAGGGAGATCTACCATTCAAAAATATATCGATTCCCTTGAAGAATATGAACAAAAGGAAAGAACATTGATTCAATTGAAGGAGTTCTTCCCTGTACAAGCGGGTGAAATTCTGGAGGAGTTGGAAGAAAACTCAAATGAAGGGATCCCAGTGGTGACCTGCTATGCTATCCATCTTGGCAGCGACTCCGAGGATGAGCTCTGTTTTCCCGAAGAAGACGAGGAGCTCACCACAAAGGCCAATCAAATCCAGCTCAGAAGCGGCAGGGCTCTACCGCAAAATCAGGGCAACACACCAAAAGGGAAGGAAAAACAAGTCGCTAATGAAGAAGATGGCAGAGAACCGGCTGATGAAAACATAAGTCCTTCCTCAGTGGACTATAATGTCTTGGCACATCTTCGAAAGCTTCCGTCTCTCCTGAGCATCTACGACGCCTTGGTCCTATCTAAGGAGCTTAGAGATGTTCTCATTCACGCTCTACAAAACTCCGAACGGTATCAGGCTCACTTTGCGGAAATTAACATGAAAGAAGACCAGCACGCTTTGCATGCCACCGCAGTCACATTTAAGGATGAAGACTTACTACTGGGAACGGCTGAGCATAATCGGCCGCTTTACGTGACTGGGTACAGCGACGGAGAACGGATTAATCGCATATTGATTGATCCGGGGTCTTCAGTGAACATCATGAACTTACGGACGCTGAAGAGTTTGTCAATGTACGTCCGACACCTGTCAAGGGAAAGGATTGTCATTCAAGGCTTCAACCAAAATTGCCAGCAAGTTCTGGGGTCCATAGCTTTGCCAATCAAATTCGGGGATCTGCAAACTGAAGCTAAGATATACGTGATCGATGCCGACACGTCTTATAAGATTATCTTAGGGCGGCCGTGGCTCCACGATTACGGCATCATTCCGTCAACGCTCCATCAATGCATGAAGTATACTAAAAATGGCGAAGAAAGACGCATTGACGGAGACATCCAGCCGTTCGGTGTACATGAAGTCCGCTATGAAGATTCTCGGTACTTTATGAACCACCAAAATGCTAAGCCACGACTGACTGAGGATAGACCGGCCCAAAGACCCAAAAGCAAATCTGCGCCGGTTGTCACTTTCAAAAGTAAAAACGCCCAAGTGCATCCACATTTCGGTAGCGACACTGATGAGTCCGACGCTGGAAGCCCGTCCTTCCGTAAAACCCGCCCTCGTTTCGGCAGCGATACGGACGAATCTGTTACTGAAGGTCCATCTAGCAGCGAAGTCCGCCCTCATCTTGGCAGTGACACTGAAGAGTCAGAAGAAGAGGACCTGCCGTGCAACAGCTGTGCAGATTGGCCCCCTATGCAACAAGCGAAACTACGAGAAACCTTTGAAGTTGCAGAAGGGTCCCTAGTCGTCATAAGAGTACCAGAGCAGATGTGCAAAGAGCTCGATGCGTTATCAGTCTCCACCGTGGACCAGCTGAAAACTTTCTACGTTCCCGGGAGGAAAAGTGGACAGAAGGGCATCCTGTTTTATGGGTCAAACCCCGCTGTGCACCCGGACGATCTTTCTGTCGCGTGCCTTCCCTATGAGAGAGGCATAAGAGCCGTTCTCAATCCCAGATACTATGCGCTCGAGATGCAGGAATACTTTAAAAAGTGCGGATGCCGGTTATATCAAACGGAGTCCGAAGCAAAGTTTTACGAAGGGCTATGGCACCCACCCCAGGTCCGAGCACTCATCGATGGACGAATTCCAGATAGGCGGGGCATAGGCTACGTTCAACCTGATTCCAAAGCGTGCTACATGATCCATGTTGGTGAGGCCAGCGAAAGATCAAATGATGATGACGAAATAGCCGAGCCAGAAGAAGCTCCTCAAGAGCTCGAAGATGGAGGACAAGCAACCTTTGATGAGCTAACCGAGATTGACTTAGGAACGCCCGATAATCCAAGGCCGACCTACATCAGCTCGCACTTGTCAGAAAAAATGAAAGCGCAGATAATTGCCCTGCTGCATGAGTTCGTCGACTGCTTCTCGTGGACATACAAAGAAATGCCTGGCCTTTCCCCTGAAGTGGCCGTATGTTAGTTATATGTATGCCCTAGAGGCCATTACTGTACATAGGATGTATATTGTAGTGGATGCTGGGACATATATAGGGAGGACTTTCTTGCTCGACATGATAGTACGCTATCTGGTTGATCTTTACCTTAACGTGTACACTGATTGTCTCTCTGTTACATGTTGGTAAAGCCCTTAGGATGGGTACTTGACTACCTGGACTATGATGCAGATCATACTAGTGGGGACAGATAGTCTATAAGTACATCCTTCAAAGTCCCTAGTCGTGGGTGTATCGAGACGGGGTATCGATATACCAGAGTAGACTAGCGTATACCTTCCGACCCATACAGATGGGCGATGGATGATCCCATATCCATTGGTGTTTGACATCAGGGATGATATACGGGTGCTCAGTGGAGACTGGGTATACTGGACGGACTCGCCGAGAACTCCCAGATGGTATTATACCACGTTAGATGGCAGTTCTCTGGTGACACTGGTACAGAGTAGTCTGTTGACCCGAGATCGTCATAGAGTCTTGTGTGGTTCCCACTGTGCTTTGATTTCCATCTTACCACGTCCAAGAGGGCGTGCAAAATGGTGGTTTTTGGGTACAGTCCTGAATCACATGGAGGCAATGAGCGATAGGAGGGGATTCGTCTCTCCCGGTATAGGGGGTTGATGTTGCGCTGTGTTCGATTGGCTATAACAGGAAATACCTGGCCAGGGTTGCTGAGATTTACTGGTAAGTGTTACTAGTAGTTTCTCGAATTGTTATAGACCTCATATCAATACGACTTATCGAGCTATTGGGGTCTGACGTTTACCACCCCTAGGCGAGATATGCGACATATCAGACGATCAGACCAGACTGTACGGTAGTGTTACTGGTTGGATTCACTGGAGTGTGAGTGGGCTTGCTCGTCGATCTTCAGATCGCTCAATACCCGGGTGGCCGTTACGTTTAGCAGACCGCTTGCGGCTTGTGGATGTTTGATATGATCATCATCTGCTGCCGGCGTATTGACGAGTCTTTAGAGTCCTACACAGAGGTTTCCTGGCTCAAGCGAAACGAAATAGGAGCGCATATAAGATATGTGCGGGACCGAGAATAATACGTGTATGTAATACCGTATTTCATTCTCGCGATGAATGTGTCGAGTGGTTGTATGTGATATAACCTAGTTATCGAATCGAAGATTGATTCGATAAATCGATACATTGGATATTAGTCGGTTATATGCAATATGACCGGATCGTTAAATCAAGTGTTGATTTAATGATTTAATGCATAATTATATATACTTGATATATTACTTTGCATTAACTAGTATCGGTTCACTTTAAATGGATTTTCTCACTTGCAATGCACAAGTTGTATATGTGATATACTTTTGTGCACTTGATTGTGTCATGTTTGATGATACATGTTAACTTGGATTTGTGTGAAGACTAAACCATGGTTGTGAGAGTGGTTAGGGTTTTATTTATTCTCTTATTATCTATTTATTTATTTATATATTCATTTTGGAAAGTTTTAAGGATGGTGGCTTGTTTTGTTTTTATGTTGAAGCTTCTTGAAGCTTTGATCAAGTCAACCATTCTTATCTCATCCTTAACCCTAACCATTCCCACTAACCCTAGTTTAGTCTCTACACTTGACCATGGTTATTATGATGATAAGTATTCTTTTTATTATTCTTTTCAAATAACTTATCATATTTTTCTTCTTCTTCTTCTTCCTTTCTTCACTTGAAGAAAGAAAGCTCCATCAATGGTGATTGATGGAAATGAGTGAGAAATCCAATTCTAAAGTCTACCCACTTCCTATTTCTTCATCCTCTACCTCTTGCCAAGTAGTAGAGTGTGTTTTCTTCACAAGTTTCATCACTTGGTGAAGTTGGAGCTTGATCTAGCGATGCCTCGACGTAGATCATCTTCGGCACGAAGTCAACGACCTTGCCCGCTCTTTCTCCGATGAAGCCGACGCTAGAGCCCGGGACTTGCATTTGGACAGCGGAAAGGACGTCGTCACGGAGCCGTGGAGGTGGAGGACCGGATCTACAAAGGTAGTATTTCCGTACTCTTAGTTAAGTGTTAACTAGTTTGCTTTTCGCCTAGACATCTAGCCAACGATCCGTATTCTAGGGTTTCTCGGCACCGTAATTTTTGAAATCGGCATGGTTGATGCCTTGTGAGACCTCTTGAGAGTGCCTAGGAACCCTACAGTGGTATCAGAGCCTAGCTAGAGCCTTAGACGAAGTCTAGACGGAGTTTGAAAGCTGGACGAACCGAAAACCTAACCCCAAAATAGCTCTCTGGAAATTTTCTAAAATCGTGGTTTTTTTCCAATTAAAAATGCTTAAAAAATTCAGCAATGAAATCTAAGAGTTACTGTGCAAAAATCTTTCCATGAACAGTACAAACTGCGGCGGAACCGCGGCAGAAGCTTGGCTTCTGCGGCGGTTCCGCGGCCATATAGTGACGTCAGCCCTAGGTTTTTGCACAGTAATTCCTGATAAATTCTGCTGAGTTTTCTGGGAATTTTTAATTTGACTCAACAGTTGAGTGTTCTGGGGTTGTATTGGGGACTCGATGAATCGATCGGATTTTTAACTTTGTCTATGTGGCTTTCCGGATACTTGTTGAATATGTTAAAAGGTTCGACCGGATATAAATACCCAACTTTTCCCCTGCCGGAAAATTTCCAAGTGTTGGACTTTTCCGTGGTTTAAAGACGTTCCAAGTAGTGCAAGTAACGCGATGGTCCCTCTAGAAGACAACAAACCTTAACTCGATTATGTGACCGTCTTGAACTGCCCTTTGAACCTTCGGGTTTGGGGTAGTACGGCGTGCCACATGTGAGGCGTTGGCTTGACCCTTCTACGGCTGGACCGTTAGTACTGAGGCATGAAGTGAATGTCTTTGAACGTGTTTCATGTGTTGAGCAGTTTTGGGAAAACTTGGGTGTTTGAACATTTGATCGGAAAGTTTAACATTTTCTGTTTATCTGGAATGGGATACAATAATTGGAATTCACAATAAGTTATGGGATAACTGAATGAATGTTATAAACATAGCAGTTTAGTCTCACTTGATCGGTTGCCACGGAATTTTGATGCGATCAAAAGTCCGTTGCAATCACGTAGCGTACGCGGATACTCGCCGGGTAAACTTAATAGACAGCCTCACCCCATAGCCCCGACCAAGTGACTGTAGGAGAACCCCGTCGCCGAAAGCATCCGTTCGGGTACTCGCGGCAGCGGTGTTCCGCCTTGGTGCACTTTGTCGACGGCGTCGGGGGTGCGGCCGCCTACTGAAGTTTGCGACGAGCATTCGATCAGGATGTCGGGAATCTTGTTGAATTGCCCGGCTTGATATTGAAAAGTGTTTTCGATTTTGAGACTAAAATGCGGGGTTTATAATTGTTAGGCATGCGATGTCTAAGTAATTCATTTGGTCAGGCATGCGATGTCTGAGGTGGTTGCGGATTCCAACTGTTGTAGTTTTACACTTTCTTTTCTGTGACCGTAAGTGTAATATGTGATATCGCCGGTTTCGTTGCTATATGTCAACGACAATTGGGATGCGCATATTTACTTACGTTGATGACATGTGATGTTATGTGTTGCTGGATATGTTATATTGGATCGTCGTGTTTGAATAGCCGGGGGTTTTTATGTGAGATGAGTGTTTTTCATTTTCATTCATATAAAAACTTGTATGTAATATTCTTTTATTGGGGCACTTCCAGGTTGCGGAAGATGCCACCCTTTGTATATTATTTACTTTTCCGCACTAGGATAGACCCAAGGAGGGGAGCACAAGTAACCGGGTTCTGGAGTCCAGTGGGAAACCAACTCGAGGAGTCGGGTCCGGGTCTCCTAACTCCAGAATTGGTAGGGTTGCTTGCCGCTCTCGTAGGGGTCTAGGGGTGTGGGTTTGGCTATTCATCGCGACCGTAGAATCCGTGTTTTATACTGGCTCGTATTGAAAACACGGACGTCCTAGTATATCCAATATTTCATATGATTCTTCTGCTGCGATATATGTGATGTGATCATGTGATGTTCTGTGATAGATACAGTATATAGTATATATGATATATTATATAGACGTTACTTATGTTTTACACCCGTGCTAGCCCTGCCCTGCTCTGCCGTTAGTTACCTAACCTAATGGTGCACGAGGGGACATCGAGGCGAATGCAGATGGCATAAGTGTACGTCGTATTTATCTGTGATGTTTAGGTACTTAAATGATGGGACTTCATTAATGTGATTAATGAAATAAAAGAAACCTAAGATGTTGTAGAATCGAATTTCAAAATAAAACAGGTAGCTACAGTTCTTGCTTTGCACAGCGGTATATGTGATATATCCTGCACCTTATTCGATGAGGAAAGGACCGAGATCCCTTCACCGGGAGTGACTCCTTTAGCAATAACTGGCAGATGCTACACACTCGGTTTGTCTTTTGATTGCTTTTAAGTGTTTCTGCTTTGCACAGTGATATATATGATATATCCAGCACCTCATTCGACGAGGAAAGGACCGACGATCCCTTCACCGGGAGTGACTCCTTTAGCAAAACTAGAAAAGCCTCAAAAACACTCCATTTCAAAATTCATTCGATCCTACAACGATATCAAGTTCATTACGCAATAGGTTTTCAGAAAAACCTGTCGTAGCCCTCCGTCATTTCAGATAAATCCTGTTTAGTATTCGTACTGCGTTTGTTGACCTTGTCAAGGCGCAGTGTGCGGTAGCTAACCAGTATTTATCTGCTTATGCATATGATGCAGATTGGGTTAGGGTAGTCGTGCGACCTTGTTGACCTTGTCAAGGGTCGTGCGGGTGGGTTTGATTCAATCAAGAAATGACGGGTTGAACTTGACTTGCGGTCTATGGTTTGTTGACCTTGTCAAGGTCATAGATCGTTCGGGGCAAAATATTATCGGGAATTTCAAGTGTTGAAATTTGCAATGAGATTGCATACCTTCTATGAGATAGTTGGATCCCGATACCCGCTGCGAGTAAGTTTTACTCCTGGGAGAGTTTTATACATTACAATTAGCCGATCAAGTAGGTGTCTAGAAAGGTGTTAACGGGGTTACGCCTCTGGGAAAACGAGGTTTACATTAATTAGGTTCGTGCGAAAGCACGGGGGACCTCCCTCAAAGTACCGACACTGGCCTGGCTGAAAGATTGGCGAACTTGTAGTGTGTAATTAATCCCGGCTAGTCTTTCCTTTTAGGGTTTGAAGGAAGATTTGATAAAAAGCAGTGGGAGCCATCCTGATTAGATAAAATAATAACCAATCTGATCTTGCAAGAGCGCACGCTGAGTGTTTTCTTCTCTCTCTCTCCAGGTAGCTACCATATCACGCCTTAATCAAGATAATAATACGGATAATTGACCGAACCCGCTTGTTATACTGAGCTGGGGAACGTTGGTCCCGCTCCAACTTATAATTGTTATAAGACAGAGCAGGAAATTGGGGATTACCAGAATTCCCGTGCAGCCCAAACGAAGAGAGTGCATGCTGATGCATCATCTTCGGGTGTGTTCATTATACAGAACTGTTTCTCAGTATCCTCCGAATCCTGGTATATGATACCGGATCAGGATCCCAGATATGTAATCTGTTACATAGGGCTACAAAAGGGTAGAAAAACTGAGAACGGGTGATAAGTTTCATCAGACAGAAAACGGGGCAAGAGTTGCAGCCAAGTCTGTTGGTCACTGTCACCCTGTATTACCAATACATTGATTCTGAACGAATGTTATTAGATACCGAACCTAATATACAAAATCATATCAGTCTCTTTATTAGTAAAGAAAGGATATAATTTTGTATTGTTGGATAATGTTTTGAACATTTCCTATATCAAAAGTTGATCGGTTCATGCACGTTATCTAAAAGCGTTGATGTTCTAAATCAAACAACAGTTCTTAGTATATGGAACACACATAAGAGGAGGAGTTCAGAAATGAACGGATCCTTCTTAAGGTATTGTAGACTAGGTCAGATCAATGTGACCCGACTAGCTGAAGTTACATGTAGATGCATATTTAAATCAGTTTGAATCTACATCTTGTGAAACTTGCCAGTCATGTCACAAAGATATAATGACACTAGCTCTGTTTATTGGAAACAGAGAAAGAGTTAGTGAACTCTTGGGATGATACATGTTGATGTATGTAGGTCCCCTGTCTACACATGCCAAGACCGGTTCTTTGTACTTCATTACATTCTCTGATAATCTCTCAAGATTCAGACATATGTTCCTGTTGAAACAAAAGTCCGAACCTTTTGAGATATTCATAGAATATAAGTTAGAAGTAGAGAACCAATAAGAGTATAAGTATTATGTCCTTTGATGTGATCGAGGAGGAGAATACTTGAGCACGGAAATCCTGGACTTTTCTAAAGGAGAATGAGATTCTCTCTCAGCATTACTCCTCCGCATACACCATAGCACGATGGTATATCGGGGTGGAGCAATTACACCCTATGTGATAAGGTGTGCTCTATGATGAGTAATACTGAGCTACCTATTTCCTTTTGGGTGTTATGCACTTGAGAAGCTGCATACCTATTGAATAGGGTTCCAATCAAATAAGTTGCCTACCATTTCATATGTGATATGGAAAGGGAAGAGCCCATGTCTTAAGCTAGTTAAGATTTGGGGTTGTCCGGCCTATGTCTAAAAGGCAAAATCCGGACAAGCTCGAGGCAAGGTCAGTTATGTAGAACTGGAAATGTTCCAGCCATACAAACTGCAACCGATGATTTGATAGAACCAAAGGATTCAGTAAATACCAACGAACCTCAGCCTCTCCGCCAATCTAGTAGGGTTCCTCACCCACCTGAGAGTTACTTCGGTTTCTCTATGACAGTGGGAGCGAGGATTGCATCATGAGATGATGACCCAACTAGCTTCGAGCTGGCCATCAGGAGTAAGACTCTGTAAGAATGGCTGGATGCTTATCGATCTGAGATGGAATCCTTATACACCAACAAAGTATGGACTTTGGTTGCTATATCTGAAGGGTTAAATCCCCATCAGGAGCAGGTATATCTTGAGAAGATTACTTGGTGTACATGGAAAAGTTGAGACTTTCAAAGCTAGACTTGTTAAAAGTTTGCATTATTGACCAGGTGTGGATAATGATGAAACCTTTTCAAGTAGCTATGCTTAAGTCCATTCAGATCCTACTTGCCACGCCTACATACCATGACTACGATATCTGGTGGTTGGGTGTCATGACAACTTTTCTAAATGATATTTTGGAAGAGAGCGTCTATAAGTACACAGCCAGAGGGCTTCGTAGACAGTGGGAGCAGTGGAAACGTGTGCAAGATGCTTTATAGAATAAAGCAGGCATCGCGGAGTTGGAACATCTGTTTTGATGGATTAGTCAAAGAAGTTGACATCATCAAAATGGTAGATGAACCTTGTATAAACAAAAAGGAAGTAGGGAGTATGATGACGATCCTCGTAGAGTATATGGATGACATACTCTTGATAGGGGAGGAGTTTCCTATGCTACGCTCGATCAATCTCCGCTTATCACAATGATTCTCCATATAGGATCAAAGTGATACCTCCTAAATCCTGGGTTTTTAGATCTATGAGATAGATCTAATTGAATGTTAGGACTCTCACTAGTTGTAGTGAGACGGTATCAACCGATCCTGGGGAGAATCACTGGAAGGGTTCCAGGGTGATAAAGACGACTGAATGTCAGTCACAGGCATTGTCTTTACCCTCAGTGGAAGGACGGTATGTTGGAAGAGTTCCAAGCTAGATACCGTGACATACTAGATGATAAAGGCTGGATACATCGCTACTTAAGATGCTACCAAAGAGGCTGTTTGGGTGTATATTGGTTCATGAGATGAACTACGTTCCTCCCATTGTGTGACAATGGAGTTGTGGCTTATGCCAAGGAACGCAGGTCCCATCAGTGATCCGACATATTCTAAGGCAGTATCACTTGATCATGGAGATGGTTGATCTCCAGGGTGATCGAGCTTTGGAGAGTAGACTCAGAGGACAACACAGCGGATCCACTCACAAAGGCCTGTTCCCAGAGAGAGATTTTTATGGGATGGTTGAGTATGAGATACTACAACCACTGCTATCAGATGGCCCTAGTGCAAGTGGGAGATTGTTAGTTATATGTATGCCCTAGAGGCCATTACTATACATAGGATGTATATTGTAGTGGATGCTGGGACATATATAGGGAGGACTTTCTTGCTCGACATGATAGTACGCTATCTGGTTGATCTTTACCTTAACGTGTACACTGATTTTCTCTCTGTTACATGTTGGTAAAGCCCTTAGGATGGGTACTTGACTACCTGGACTATGATGCAGATCATACTAGTGGGGACAGATAGTCTATAAGTACATCCTTCAAAGTCCCTAGTCGTGGGTGTATCGAGACGGGGCATCGATATACCAGAGTAGACTAGCGTATACCTTCTCGACCCATACAGATGGGCGATGGATGATCCCATATCCATTGGTGTTTGACATCAGGGATGATATACGGGTGCTCAGTGAAGACTGGGTACACTGGACGGACTCGCCGAGAACTCCCAGATGGTATTATACCTCACGTCAGATGGCAGTTCTCCGGTGACACTGGTACAGAGTAGTCTGTTGACCCGAGATCGTCATAGAGTCTTGTGTGGTTCCCACTGTGCTTTGATTTCCATCTTACCACGTCCAAGAGGGCGTGCAAAACGGTGGTTTTTGGGTACAGTCCCGAATCACATGGAGGCAATGAGCGATAGGAGGGGATTCGTCTCTCCCGGTATAGGGGGTTGAGGTTGCGCTGTGTTCGATTGGCTATAACAGGAAATCCCTGGCCAGGGTTGCTGAGATTTACTGGTAAGTGTTACCAGTAGTTTCTCGAATTGTTATAGACCTCATATCAACACGACTTATCGAGCTATTAGGGTCTGACGTTTACCACCCTTAGGCGAGATATGCGACATATCAGACGATCAGACCGGACTGTACGGTAGTGTTACTGGTTGGATTCACTGGAGTGTGAGCGTGCTTGCTCGTCGATCTTCAGATCGCTCAATACCCGGGTGGCCGTTACGTTTAGCAGACCGCTTGCGGCTTGTGGATGTTTGATATGATCATCATCTGCTGCCGGCGTATTGACGAGTCTTTAGAGTCCTACACAGAGGTTTCCTGGCTCAAGCGAAACGAAATAGGAGCGCATATGAGATATGTGCGGGACTAAGAATAATGCGTGTATGTGATACCGTATTTCATTCTCGCGATGAATGTGTCGAGTGGTTGTATGTGATATAACCTAGTTATCGAATCGAAGATTGATTCGATAAATCGATACATTGGATATTAGTCGGTTATATGCGATATGACCGGATCGTTAAATCAAGTGTTGATTTAATGATTTAATGCATAATTATATATACTTGATATATTACTTTGCATTAACTAGTATCGGTTCACTTTAAATGGATTTTCTCACTTGCAATGCACAAGTTGTATATGTGATATACTTTTGTGCACTTGATTGTGTCATTTTTTATGATACATGTTAACTTGGATTTGTGTGAAGACTAAACCATGGTTGTGAGAGTGGTTAGGGTTTTGTTTATTCTCTTATTATCTATTTATTTATTTATATATTCATTTTGGAAAGTTTTAAGAATGGTGGCTTGTTTTGTTTTTATGTTGAAGCTTCTTGAAGCTTTGATCAAGTCAACCATTCTTATCTCATCCTTAACCCTAACCATTCCCACTAACCCTAGTTTAGTCTCTACACTTGACCATGGTTATTATGATGATAAGTATTCTTTTTATTATTCTTTTCAAATAACTTATCATATTTTTCTTTTTCTTCTTCTTCCTTTCTTCACTTGAAGAAAGCAAGCTCCATCAATGGTGATTGATGGAAATGAGTGAGAAATCCAATTCTAAAGTCTACCCACTTCCTATTTCTTCATCCTCTACCTCTTGCCAAGTAGTAGAGTGTGTTTTCTTCACAAGTTTCATCACTTGGTGAAGTTGGAGCTTGATCTAGCGATGCCTCGACGTAGATCATCTTCGGCACGAAGCCGACGACCTTGCCCGCTCTTTCTCCGATGAAGCCGACGCTAGAGCCTGGGACTTGCATTTGGACAGCGGAGAGGACTTCATCACGGAGCCGTGGAGGTGGAGGACCGGATCTACAAAGGTTGTATTTCCGTACTCTTAGTTAAGTGTTAACTAGTTTTCTTTTCGCCTAGACATCTAGCCAACGATCCGTATTCTAGGGTTTCTCGGCACCGTAATTTTTGAAATTGGCATGGTTGATGCCTTGTGAGACCTCTTGAGAGTGCCTAGGAACCCTACACCGTACACAAGTTGGCTATATCTCCTGATGCTAAGCCAGTCAAACAAGCTCCTCGAAGAATGAGAAGGGAACTAGAAGAAAAGGTCATCGAGGAAACTAAGAAGCTCATCGATGCCGGCTTCATCAGGGAAGAGAAATATGCGGACTGGATCGCATGCATAGTCCCAGTGAAGAAGAAAAATGGGCATATCCGAGTTTGTGTCGATTTCAGGGACCTCAACAAAGCATGTCCTAAAGACTACTTCCCGCTACCGGTCATGGAAATGATGGTCGATGACACCTCAAATTACGAACTGTTCACCTTTATGGTTGGCTCATCTGGATATAATCAGATCAAGATATCGCCTGAGGATGAGAAGCACACAGCATTTCGAACCCCGATCGGAATATATTGCTACAAGGTAATGCCATTCGGACTGAAGAACGCAGGTGCTACATATCAAAGGGCGGTGACTAATATCTTTGATGACCTAATCCATAAAGTCGTCGAATGCTATATTGATGATCTGGTCGTCAAGACTAAAGCCAAGGACGATCATATCCAAGATCTCAGGACCGTTCTCACCAGACTGAGGGAATACGATCTGAAGATGAATCCTCTGAAGTGCGCTTTTGGCGTGTTATCGGGAAAATTCCTGGGCTTCATAGTCCGGCATCGAGGGATCGAAGTTGACCCATCAAAGATAAAGGCCATCATGGAGATGCCCCCTCCGAAGAGTCTGACGCAGCTAAGATCTTTTCAAGGCAAGCTTGCTTATATACGGAGGTTTATCTCAAATTTATCGGGGAGATGTAGGCCCTTCTCAAAGCTCATGAAGAAACGAGCTCCTTTTATCTGGGATGCCGAATGTCAAGCAGCGTTCGAAAGTATCAAACAATACTTGTTGCACCCTCCAGTGCTGGCCGCTCCCATTCCAAATAAACCGCTGATTCTCTATACTGCCGCGCTGGACGAGTCACTCGGTGCGCTCCTTGCCCAGAATAATAAGGATGGAAAAGAAAATGCCCTCTACTACCTCAGTCGAACTCTAGTCGGGGCGGAACACAACTACTCCCCAATCGAAAAGCAATGCCTGGCTCTAATATTTGCTGTGAAGAAGCTGAGGCACTATTTGCTCGCTCATCGGGTTATGCTGATCTCCAAGGTTGACCCGCTCAAACACTTGATGACCAAAGCAAGCCTAGCCGGCAGGATGGCAAGATGGGTTGTCATGCTACTTGAGTTTGACATAGTTTATACTCCTCAGAAAGCAGTAAAAGGGCAAGCTCTTGCAGACTTCCTCGCTGCTCATCCTATACCAGAGGGGTCACCACTCAATTGCGAGTTGCCCGACGAACAAGTGCTGCACCTAGAGAATGACGAGCCATGTTGGGAGCTCTACTTCGATGGGGCCTCATCAATAAGAAGCTCCGGCCGATCAAGCATCCCGGAGGTAAAAGCGGGGATAGGGTTGGTGTTCATCACGCCATCAATGGGAACCCTACGGCGTTCTTTCGCTCTCACCGAGCCTCGGACAAAAAATGAAGCTGAGTATGAAGCTCTGATAGCTGGTTTGGAGCTCGCTATAGAAATGGAAATCCGCCGGCTACGAGTTTACGGTGACTCCCAGCTCGTCGTCAACCAAGTAAGCGGTGATTATAAGATATACAAACCCGAGTTAGCTCGGTACAGAGGCCGAGTGGTGGAACTCATGAAACGGTTCACTCACATTGAACTAATGAGAGTCCCTAGAGCGCTGAATAGAAAGGCTGACGTACTCGCTCGCTTAGCCAAGGAGCTGGCCGATCCTGACATGGACGAAATTCTGATCACAGTCAGGAGCCGACAAATTCTACCCCCAGTCTCTCTACGAGAAGAGGAAAGCACGGAACAGAAGAGCAGTCCTGCCGAAGAAGCTTCGATCATCCAAGACGAGCCCGATTGGAGAGAACCCTTCATAGAGTACCTCCGATACGACAAGCTGCCCGAAGAAAAATCTACGAGGATCCAGCTGAAGAAAAGAGCTCTCCGACACGTGTTTGTAAATGACACGTTATACCGCAGGTCATATGACCAACTCTGGCTCAGGTGTCTGTCATTGGCCGAAGCCCAAAAGGTCATGAAAGATGTTCACTCGGGCGTTTGCGGTGCCCACCAATCTGGCCCCAAGATGCGACTTCAAATTAAACGGCTTGGGTATTATTGGCCCACCATGATACGGGATTGCGGAGAGCACGCAAAGAAATGTCAGATCTGCCAAATCCATGGTGATTTCATTCACAAGCATCCCAACCCATTGCATCCTACGGTGGCGTCGTGGCCCTTCGAAGTTTGGGGCACCGACATTGTTGGCCCAATTGATCCTCCGTCATCTAAAGGCCACCGGTTCATACTGGCCGCGACAGACTACTTCTCCAAATGGGCTGAAGCTGTCCCGCTAAAAGAAGTCAAAACAAAAGATATTCTGACATTCTTCCAGCATAATATTCTATACCGCTTCGGTACACCAAGAAGAATCATTTCCGACAATGGGCCTTCTTTCAAGAGCTTCAATGTCTCAAGGTTCGCGGCCCAGCACAAGATAGACTGGAGATATTCCTCCATCTATAATCCAAGAGCCAATGGGCTAGCAGAAGCCTTCAATAAGACTCTATGCAAGCTCCTGAGGAAAAATGCTTCAGCCAACAAGAGAGACTGGAATCTCAAACTTCATGAGGCGTTGTGGGCATATCGTACCACACACCGTACTCCAACTCAGTCCACTCCATACTCATTGCTCTTCGGAGTGGAGGCGGTCCTCCCCCTCGAAGTCGAAGTTCCAAGCTTAAGAATGGCCGTTCAGCACGAGTTGACGGAGGAGGAAAACGTGCTCCTTCGACTTGAAGAGCTCGATGCCCTCGAAGAAAAGAGGCTCGCGGTGCAGCAAAATCTGGAGCTATACCGAGCCCAAATGTCACGGGCCTATGACAAGATAACCCGTCTCCGCGCTTTCAAGAAAGGTGAATTGGTATTGGTCCTCAAAAGACCGATCATCCTCAATCGACATGCCAAGGGAAAATTCGAGCCAAACTGGGAAGGACCATACGTCATCGAGAAAGTGTTCGACAGAGGATCCTACCAACTAATAAGTGCCGAGGGAGAAAGGCCCATGCCACCCATCAACGGCCGATATCTCAAGAAATACTACACGTGAATGCTCCAAGTCACAGGCGAATTGAGCACATCAGCCCTACGGTCTGGATCATACATCCTGCAAAACCGTATACAATCCACGGGCGTAAATGACCCCTATCTCTCCCAAATCCTGCCGGTAAGACTACTTTTAAAGTCCCACCAGCGGCCAAAAAAATAAAAAAATAAAAAAAAAGAAGAGAAAAAAAAAGAAAAAAAAGAAAAAAAAATATAAATAAACGGTATGTCCACAAGCAAAACGGGCACGGATGAAAACCCGAAAGGGCTCCGTGAGTAAAAACAGCAGGACTACCGGCGAGTCTGTGAAAACCCGAAAGGGCGCAAACTCGTGAAAAGAGATGAAATACACTCGCAAAGTCCTCTCGACCTTGTGAGGAGAAAACCCCTGCGTGAGATCCTTACGACTCACAAAGGAGCGACACACTTAGGAATCCTCACGATTCCTAAGGAGAAAATACACCTGCGGGATCCTTACGACTCGTAGGGAGAAAATGCTTCTATGGGACCCTCACGGCCCATAAAATTGAAAAGCCTTAGGTGATAGGGACCCAAACCTGTCTCCTAAGCCATCGTTCCCAAACGGGCAACGGCAAATGATGAGTCGCTCCTGGCATTTCGCTTCAGTGTTAGCGGTGCTGATGCCGACCAAAAACCCAAATCCCAAGTCCTCCCAAGGCAAATGATGAGTTGCTCCTGGCATTATTCCAGTGCAGCAATGCTGATGCCAAACAAGATCCAAATTCCAAGACCCCAAATGGCGAATGATGAGTCGCTCCTCGTACCATATTCCAGTGCAGCGATGCAGATGCCAACCAAATTCCAAATCCCATACCCCAACGGCGAATGATGAGTCGCTCCTGGTACCATATTCCAGTGCAGCGATGCAGACGCCGACAAAATCCCGAAATTTTTCCGGCCCTACGGTCTGGATCATACATCCTGGAAAACCGTATACAATCCACGGGCGTAAAACAATCCCAAAATCCTCTCAATGACAGATGATGATTCGCTCCTGGTACCATATTCCAGTATAGCGATGCTGATGTCAACCCAAATCAAAATCAACAAATCAACTTCCACTCCGACACCGCAGAAAGCGGAGCAAGTCAGAATCCAATCTCGACACCGCAAGAAGCGGAGCAAGTCAAGTTTACCCCTGACACTGCAAGAAGCAGAGCAAGTCAAATAAAGAACCGACCGTCCACGTCGCTAAAATGGCAGCACCGACCGTCCACGTCGCTAAAAGGGCAGCACCGACCGTCCACGTCGCTAAAATGGCAGCACCGACCGTCCAAGTCGCAAAAAGGGCAGAACCGACCGTCCACGTCGCTAAAAGGGCAGCACCGACCGTCCACGTCGCTAAAATGGCAGCACCGACCGTCCACGTCGCTAAAATGGCAGAACCGAGCGTCCACGTCGCTAAAAGGGCAGCACCGACCGTCCACGTCGCTAAAAGGGCAGCACCGACCGTCCACGTCGCTAAAATGGCAGAACCGACCGTCCAAGTCGCTAAAAGGGTAGCACCGACCGTCCAAGTCGCAAAAAGGGCAGAACCGACCGTCCACGTCGCTAAAAGGGCAGCACCGACCGTCCACGTCGCTAAAAGGGCAGCACCGACCGTCCAAGTCGCAAAAAGGGCAGAACCGACCGTCTACGTCGCTAAAAGGGCAGCGCCGACCGTCCAAGTCGCTAAAATGGCAGCACCGACCGTCCACTTCGCTAAAATGGCAGCACCGACCGTCCAAGTCGCAAAAAGGGCAGCACCGACCGTCCAAGTCGCAAAAAGGGCAGCGCAGGATTCCTACAAAGCGGGAACCAGATCACTCCGGGCCAGGGAAAACGTCTATCACGGACACTCCGTCTCGGAGACATGTCAAGCAACGACCGTCCATGTCGTAAAAAGGGCAGTGCCAGCTTCCCAAAAAGCGGGAACCAAATCAGGTCGCCTCCAAGTAAAAGAAGATCCATCAATTTCATGCACACGACCCACATATGTGGTGTGCATTTATTGATGGGGGGCAATTTGTTGGGGTAAAAATTTACATCCCGGTTGACCAAGTCAAAATCCAAGTCAACCTCAAGCCAAGTGGGCCCAAGCCCAGACCCAGTAGGCCCATGCCCGGGTCGAGGCCGAACATAAAGCGGCCGGCCTCCCTCCCATGCCAAGATAAAATTTTGTAATAAATAATTTTGTCGCATTTTTTTTTATTTTATCTTATGGATAAATGTAAGAAAAATAGGCATAAAGCCAAATTTTTGTAAAGCCCATGGCTTATGTGCAAAAAGAAATGACATATGAGCCATGGGATAGGCAAAATGCCATTTTGTGAAGCCCAAGGGGCTATGTGTAAAGTGTATAGCCTATAAAGACAAAAGATAATGAGAATATCTCATAAAATTTTCTCTCTCCAAAAAAAAAAAAGTTTCAGATCTGAGATCTTTCTTCCTTCTTCAAGGTTCCAAAACCTTCTTCTTTCTTTTGAATTAAATCAAGAGTTCTACTCTCCTTTTTATAAAACAAATTAGTTTTTCACCACAAAACCCATCAAGGGGAACTCAGATCTTCCATTAGATCTCAAAAAGGAGTGATTTTTAAAATCCCATATCTCTTGATCTTCAAGATCCAGCTAACAGAGGAGGAAGAAGAAGAACCCCTGTCACTAAACCCAACAAAAAAAAACACTCAGGAGTCCAACACCTCTTTGATTTCTCTTTAGAGAAATCTTTTTAGGCTAAAAGCCTCTTTTTCTCACCGGCGCTCAAGCGCAGAGCGCCCACGTGCCGATACGTGGCGCGCTTGCGCTCAAGCGCAAGCGCCCGAGCGCAAGTCGCCCTCGTGCCGACACGTGGCGCTCTTGCGCTCACGCGCAAGCGCCCGAGCGCAAGTCACCCCGGTGTCGACACGTGGCGCGCTTGCGCTCCAGCGCAAGCGCTCGAGCGCAAGTCGCCCTCGTGCCGACACGTGGCGCGCTTGCGCTCCAGCGCAAGCGCTCGAGCGCAAGTCGCCCTCGTGCCGACACGTGGCGCGCTTGCGCTCCAGCGCAAGCGCTCGAGCGCAAGTCGCCCTCGTGCCGACACGTGGCGCGCTTGCGCTCCAGCGCAAGCGCTTGAGCGCAAGTCGCCCTCGTGCGTGTCGCCTACATGCCGACACGTGGCGCGTTGCGCTCCAGCACTCTGCGCTCGAGCGCAAAGCGCCCACGTGCCGACACGTGGCACGCTCGCGCTTAAGCGCCTAGGCGCTGGCCCCACGCATCCTTTGGATGTCTTTTTCCCCTTTACTTATATATACATGTATATATATACATATGTATACAAATGTACACATACACATACTCCGCGATACTGTCCCTGTTAGAAAAAATTTTCTAACGGGGCTCTGCCTCGCACCCCGCAAGGGGGCTGCTAGCCCCCTTGACCCCCAGCCCGCTATCCGGGTAGCGGGACCCCCGTAAAAACTCTGCGTGGCTCCCGATATATTCAAACCCCCCTCCAAAACAACACACACGCACACTGCACATTGAGTTCGCATGACCAGTTTAATCCGTTAATCGGAGGTTCTCTCGCCCCAAAGGCGAGGGGTAATTAACGGCAGCTTAGTCCGCGGCTGTCGGAGATTCGGATCCCCACAATCATTAAACCCCAGCCTACCCTAGGCAGGGGGAATCTGTAGTACGCCTGACAAGCGCGCGCGAATTCCCATCTCAGTGGGGTGACGAAAAACACCCTACAAGGGGAAGCTTCCGTCCCAACCACTCCCAAATCCCGGTCACCCACATAATGTACATGTTGCTCTTGAACAACAGAACCATAATGTGAGTGCCGTGACTACATTGAGATCGGGAAGGATGCTGCAAAACAACATTGGCACACGGATCGATGATGACACCTCGGCCGCTTCTTCTTCTTCTTCTTCGTCTTCTAAGCCTATTCTCCATTCTTTAAAAGGCTCTTCCTCTTCTTCTGCTCTAAACGGGCCCATTTCTCACTCCACGAAAACACCAGCTCTGGGATCCGTTCCAGCTCCATAATCTCCTCCACAAGCATTGGACTCAACTAATTTTAAAAACGTTCCATTTCCAAACCGGTTGAGGTCCAATAAACAAAATCCACAAATGGAGAAGATTCTGGAGTTGTTTAAGCAGGTTAATATCAACATTCCCCTTTTAGATGCTGTCCAACAAGTCCCGTCTTACGCGAAAATCTTAAAGGACTTGTGCACGAAAAAGAGGAAATCTCAGGTACCCAAGAAAGTTTTCTTGGCTGGTGCTGTGAGTGATGCTCTTACCCAATCTTTACCACAAAAACGGAAGGACCCTGGCTGTCCTACGATTTCTATTACCATTGGGGATAAGAACATCAACCGCACACTATTAGATCTTGGTGCCAGTGTTAACCTACTTCCGTACTCAGTATATGAGCAATTAGGTATAGGAGAGTTGAAACCCATACACTGTACTCTCTAAATGGCCGATCGATCAATCACCCATCCTAGGGGTGAGCTAGAGGATGTGTTAATCAAAGTTGGGGACTTCATATTCCCCGTTGACTTCATTGTATTAGACACACAGCCTGTAGCTAACCCCCGGAATCAAATTCCGGTGATACTCGGTCGCCCATTCCTTGCAACCTCAAATGCTGTGATCAATTGTCAAAATGGTTCGATGAACTTATCTTTTAGAAACATGACGATTGAACTCAACATTTTTAGGTTGGGGAATCGGCCTTCCGAACCTAATGCTCATATACTAGACGTTTGCTCGATCCAGGAGATCACCCCAGAAGAGTGTGAATTTGAGGAGTTTTTGTTTGATCATGATAATCTTAACGCCACTAGTGCGTTCCTCTTCGAACCTGCTGCAGTTTCTGCACCCGACAATGACTACGAGTGTTTCACTTTTTCGAACAATCTTATCCACTCACCACCCGAGTTTGAATCCTTCGAATTTCCGAATGAGTTACCTGAACCATCCAACTCGGTCGCTTACACTCGTTTTGAACCGTTGCTGGAATCCTTTGAGTTCGAGACCTTTTCACCAATCTTGCCTTCAATCATTTCACCTCCAACGCTCGAACTCAAGCCTTTGCCGTCTCACCTTAAGTACGCTTACTTGGGTGAGAACGAGACCCTCCCTGTTATCATCTCGGCTTCTCTAGCTCCCGAGCAAGAGAGAGCCCTTCTCGCGGTCTTGCACAGCAATAGGCAAGCTTTTGGCTGGTCCATGGCGGACATCAAGGGGATTAGTCCCCTGATCGTTGAACATCACATTCATCTGATGGATGATGCCAAACCAGCCAGGGATCCACAAAGACAACTCAACCCAGTCAGGAAGGAGGCTGTGAAAACGGAAATCGTAAAGTGTCTAGATAGTGGTATCATTTACCCTATCTCTGATAGCCAGTGGGTTAGCCCCATTCACGTTGTCCACAAGAAATCAGGCATAACGGTCATCACTAACGAGGCGAACGAGTTAATCCCTACTCGCACCCAAACTGGGTGGCGAGTATGCATCGATTACAGAAAACTCAACGCCGCAACGCGGAAGGACCACTTTCCGCTACCTTTCATTGACCAAATGTGTGAACGATTGTCCGGACACGAGTACTACTGCTTTCTTGATGGCTACTCCGGCTATAATCAAATTCCCATCGCCGAAAAAGACCAGGACAAGACCACATTCACTTGTCCTTTCGGCACATTCGCATACCGTCGCATGCCCTTTGGGTTATGCAATGCGCCCGCTACCTTCCAGCGGTGTATGATGGGAATCTTCTCAGACATGGTGGAGAAATTCCTGGAGATCTTCATGGACGATTTCTCCATCTTCGGCGATTCCTTTAACGAGTGTTTGCTGCATCTTGACACTGTCCTTACCCGATGTAAGGACAAGAACCTCACTTTGAATTAGAAGAAGTGCCACTTCATGGTGCGCGAAGGTATTGTCTTAGGACATATCATTTCGCAAAATGGCATAGAGGTTGACAAAGCGAAGATTGAGGTCATTTCCAATCTCCCTCCTCCCAGATGCGTCCGAGACATCCGAGCCTTCCTTGGCCATGCCGGTTTCTATAGACGGTTCATCAAGGACTTTAGCAAGATTGCTAGGCCCTTGACTCTCTTGCTGGCCAAGGACACGCCATTCGATTTCAACTCGAGCTGTGTGACCGTGTTCGAGTCATTAAAAAGCTCACTCACTTCTGCTCCCGTTCTTTCTTCACCTGACTGGACACACCCATTTGAGATTATGTGCGATGCATCCGACTTTGCCATTGGTGCTGTCCTTGGACAACACATCAACAAGATGCCGCACGTAATCTATTATGCTAGCCGAACCCTGAATGACGCCCAACTGAATTATACAACAACTGAGAAGGAATTCTTGGCTGTTGTATTTGCTTTAGAAAAGTTCAGGCCCTACCTCATCGGCTCTCCAGTCATTATCTACACAGACCATTATGCTCTGCGCCATCTTTTTGCGAAGAAAGATGCAAAATCTAGGCTGATACGTTGGATCCTCTTGCTTCAAGAGTTTGACCTTGTCATCAAGGACAAAAGAGGATGTGAAAACGTCGTCGCCGACCATCTCTCACGACTTCCTTCTTCGCCTTCGCTACATATTCCGATCAACGACGTTTTCCCGGATGAACAGCTCTTGACAGTATCTTGCAAACCCTGGCTCGCAGATATTGTGAACTATTTGGCCACAGGGTTACTACCGACTGAATGGTCAAGTCAGGACAGACTTCGATTCTTATCCCAAGTAAAACACTTTTACTGGGACGAACCCTATCTGTTCAAGTACTGTCCCGACCAGATTATTCGTCGGTGTGTCCCTGAAGATGAATTCAAGAGTGTGCTGTCGTTTTGCCACGATCAAGCATGTGGCGGGCATTTTGGCCCCAGAAAGACAGCTGAGAAGATTTTGCAGTGTGGTTTCTACTGGCCACAACTCTTCAAAGACGCTCATGACTACTGCAAGACTTATTCCCGGTGCCAACACTTGGGCCGGATATCCCGGAGGAACGAGATGCCGCTCCAACCAATCTTGGTTGTGGAGATTTTCGATGTTTGGGGGATAGATTTCATGGGGCCGTTTCCCAGCTCTTTCGAGAACTTGTACATCCTTCTCGCTGTTGATTACGTCTCTAAGTGGGTCGAGGCTGTGCCCAGCCGGACTAACGATAACAAGGTTATCGTTAGGTTTCTTAAAGAAAACATTTTCTCCTATTTTGGGCACCCCCGTGCGATCATTAGCGACAATGGAACTCATTTCTGCAATAAGACTTTCGAGGCCTTAATGCGGAAATATTCCATTAATCATAAGCTATCTACGCCCTGCCACCCCTAAACCTGTGGGCAGGCCGAAGTTTCAAATCGGCAAATCAAGCAGATACTGGAGAAGACGGTTTCCAAGAACCGTAAGGATTGGTCGTTGAAACTCACTGATGCCCTTTGGGCATTTCGAACTGCTTATAAGACCGATCTTGGCATGTCTCCCTATCGGCTTGTGTACAGAAAGGCTTGCCACCTCCCTGTCGAAATAGAGCATCGCGCATTTTGGGCGATAAAGGAGCTGAATTTGTCTCTCGAAGATGCGGGCAGCCATCGGAAACTGCAGTTGAACGAATTGAGCGAGCTAAGGGATGAAGCTTACGATAACGCAGTTGTCGTTAAGAACCGAACGAAGGTGTTTCACGATAAACACATTTTGCGCAAAACATTCGTACCTGGTCAACAGGTATTGCTTTACGACACCCGGCTACATTTCCATCCAGGAAAGCTCAGATCTCGCTGGAAAGGGCCGTATTTTGTGCGGAATGTGTATCCGCATGGCGCTGTGGATTTGGAGAATCCAAAGGATGATTCATTTTTCAAAGTAAACGGACACCGACTTAAGCCGTAACTTAGCGCCGAACCAACAGAGGAGCTCCTGGTCTTACAGGATCCGGTTTACCTTGCATAATCTTCCTCTGCCTACCACCAAACTTCGGTTATCCAGCCAAGAACAGTGGACACTGTTCCAAATAAGTTTGGGGGTATGTATATACCATTTTGTATATATTTGTGGATATTCTTTTCCATTTTTGCTATTTTTCTTTTCTTTAAAAACAAAAACAAAAAAATTGTGTATATCTAACCGACAATTTTGACCCTTCAATGATCTCTTCATGCAATGACAGTGAGGACACTGTCCAGTTTAAGTTTGGAGGTACGCTCAGTACGCATTTCTAACCTTCGCATTCATATGTATATTTTGCATCTGCATATTAAAATCCATAAAACCCATAAAAATCAGAAAATTCTCTAAAAACATAAAAACTTTTCTATCAAGTTAGCTAGTAGGAGAACTCTGATTCAACATTTTGACGGTTTTGTTTGATAAGATAAGAATAACTAAATCTTATTTTTAGATTTTGAAAACCTGAAAGATAACTCTCCTTTGAAGTTAACTATAGCTGATATACGTCTTTACATCACATTACACGTGTCGTGAGTTTTGGAAATTAGATGACAAGTCTTTTATGTCTAAAAACTTTTAAATGGATAAATGATTTTCTGAGGATCAAATAGGTTTGTTCTGAAATAAGTAATATCAAGAATAGTTTATGAAGTGAAGTGAATATGAAGGAATGTTATTGATACCTTAATTGGAACTAAGTCTGAAAAATAACCCATCTGGAACTTGATTGGAATGATTACACACCAAACCCACTAAACGCGTCTTTTATCCAAAAAATAATTGAACTGCCGGTTTTATCTCCATTCGTATTGAATCATCATGATTTTCATGCTAAATTGTCTTTTGTTTTATGGGCCTAGGTAACTTGAGTAATTAAGTCCGCTGGGGAGTCTCTACACCTAATGCCCTAAAGCCAACTGGTTTGGGTGCATTGGCCCAAAGCTCGTTAAGAAACCTAGAAAGTCCAGATTAAAACAAAGTCAAGAAAGTGTTCTCACCGAGTTAAAATTCCTAACGGTTTTTTGTGTGAGAATAATCTTGACAAAAGACAAGTTTTTATAAAAAAATATTTCTAGCGGAGATATGAAGGTTTTATTTTATGATAAAGACTATTGCACGTTCACAGAGGTGTATATGAAATGAAAACAAGAAAAAGGTGGAGTAAAAAATAAGACCTAGTTTCCTGTTAAGGAAGATAGAAATTCTGAAGTTGAAACCTTACTGGAAAACGAAACTTGAAAAATGCTTAACTCTTTAAAAAACTTATGTGATCTTTTTAAAATTTTTATCTAGGCTTTATTGTGTGACATGATGACTTTATTCGATCCTTCTGGAACTTAACGATACTATTTGCACTGCACGTAAAGACATATAAAATCTTAAGTTAAATAAGAAGCGAGGTGTGAAAAATAAAGGTTCGATAGTCTAGACTTAGGATAATAGAATTGTTATTTTCTGGAACAAAACTTTAGGGTTTGAATCATAGTTATTTTGCAAAACTAGCTTGACCGGATTTTGTGGGTAGTATCCGCTGAAAACCCTTAGGAGACAACACTCCTGCTACTAGGGACACCTAAAGGTTTAACGGCTTGTTGCACATGCTCAGTGCAATCGCGTTCCCTGCGAAAGTGAGGTTAGGAATTTTTGTGAATAAATTGGCTTTGCTCGGGACGAGCAAATGATAAGCTTGGGGGTATTTGTTCATATCAGATTTTTGCATTTTTATACCGCCCAATTTTTATCACATTGCTTATCGGTAGGTACTTTTGAGCCGTGTTTGCTAGTCAATTGCAGGATACAGGTTCTCAGCTCTAAACGGTGAAATTCATGGAAAAACACGACAAAATCCGGATTACTGCCAACCACAGATAAAACACGGATCTCCGCTCTCTATCCGTATGTTGCCGCACACCAGTTTAAGGGACAAAATGGCAAATCGATGTCATTTTCATGCACAAAGCTTAAAGTCAACACAAGATCCAACATATCTACACGGAGCTCAAGAAAAATCATGGCAAAAGATCCACATCACATCACCTTTTGATCAACAGAAATTCTGAAAAAATCGTGAAGAGCTTATGAGAAAAGTACTATACCACACTGAAGAGGACCACAAACCAGGGAATACGACAAAAGATGAAGGTCCAAGCCCTCTAAATGGCCGCGGTTCCGCAGCATAAGCATGCTTAGGCCGCGGAACCGCGGCCGTACGGACTCTTCAGAATGTAACTTTTTGGGGGCAGATTGGTAATTTCATTTTTATTCAGAATGTTGCCGTAGGTTTTCAGTTCCCTGCCTATAAATAGTCCAGAACTTGCCAAAGCCAGGGGGTGCTTATTCTTGTATTTAGGTTTTAGAATACATGTTGTTGTTCTTCTTCCTCTTCTCATCTCTTCTTCATTAAAATCTTGTAGTGAGCTTTTGTGAGTGAAGGATGAATAAAAAGTTCTTTTTGTTACCATGCTTGTCTTATTATTAATTATAATTGCTTGTATTTTTCTTTTGCTAATCTAGTTGTTGTTATTTGTTGTTTGTTTCTTTCTTTATCCTTAAACAACAATGATACTTACGCTTGATCCTTGCCGAGGTGAGGTCGCAAATAGCTAGTTGTAATCTTCTAATCTCTTTCTTTCTATCTTTCTCCTTTGTTTTATTTTCATCTTTCTTGTAATGGGTGAGTAGTTTCCATACTTGTTAGGGTAGGATAAGGAAAGTTTGAGAGAAGGAAATCTCTCTCACTCTTTCCTTGCCCAACATCTTGATTCAGACTCCCGTTAATTAAACCACAATCCGCTCCCTACGGCACCCTATCCTACATGATAGCGGTGATTCCTTAGTGAGACCGGTTGTGGTTGAATTAACCGGAGGTTAAGGCTAAGAGCCATGAACGGACGGACAAGCACCAAAAGGAAGAACTTAAGCGTTGGAAAGCCTAGCTTATACTCGCAAGTTCCTTCCTAGTCATGCTAATCCCCGTTGTTGCCGATTACCGTAACACCGATATTAAGAGTGGCAATGAAAGAAGTGAGCGACTCCTAACTCAAACTAACCTAATCCTAACCCTAACAAGCTCTCTTTACATATCATTTTAGCACATAGTTAATCACAAACAAATCTGGACATTTGGACTTAACTCGTTAAAGCACATAGAAAAAGATTCCCATCTCCCTGCGGACGACCCGTACTCAACCGGCTAGCTACAAGCGAAACCGTCTTGATTGCGGTAATAAACTTGAACATGCAAAAATCCTACCAATCAATCAGGCTCGTTAAATAATGGCATACACGTTCTAAATCAAACTACAATTCTTAATGTACTAAACACACACAAGAGGAAGAGTTCAAAAATGAACGAATCCTTCTTGTGGCATTGTAGACTAGGTCATATCAATGTGACACGACTAGCTAAGTTACATAAAGATAGATATTTGAATCCGTGCGAATTTTCATCATATGACACTTACCAGTCATGTCTCAAAGGCAAAATGACCAAAACTCCATTTAGTGGACACGGAGAAAGAGTTACGGAACTCTTGGGACTGATACATAGTGATGTATGTGGTCCCATATCTACACATGCCAGGAATGGTTCTTCGTACATGTCACGACCCGAAAGAGCACGTGACTGGCCCTTGAACCATATGAAGTCTATAAGACTCCATCTGATCCAAGTAAGCCAAAAGCCCAGAAATCTAAAACCATTTTAAGGAGTAAATAGAGAAAACTAGTTTAAAGAAGTGGAGAAAACATGTTTTGAAGTCAAGGTTTTTTAAATAACTAAGCCAAATGTGCATTTTTAAAAATGTATAGTCTTTTTAAAAAATTCCGGTAGAGTTTCCTTTGTAAATCCTGGCCCCGAACGGGGTACAACAAGAATAATATATATATGCAATGATAAAAGGCATCCCCAAGCGGGAGCTAGCTCTTCGTCAATCGACGGTCACAACCACACAAGCAATATAATATACAACGCCGAAGGGCGAGGATCAAAACTCAAAAAAAGAAACTCAAGATAACATGAAAACCGTAATACTACTACACGCGACTCTAAGGTCGAAATAATACATCACCAGTGTCTAACTCTAAAACAATATACAAGTTTTGGTTGATGGAATTCTAGATACAAAGGAATAATACATGTACAATGGTGGTTCTGATGCAAAAGAACCCACCTACCCAATGCAATTCACCCGCAAGGAAGCAGTGTGCCAGAAATGCCGCTATGGAACCCGTACGGCAAAACCTGCAAGAAGCTGTGGCACAACGGGGGTGAGTTGCCAACTCGTGAATAGAAAATATCTACAAGAAGAAATCGAATGCATGACATAATCCTAAGTCAAAACGATCAGATATAATATAAACCTCAAAGAGTAAGTCTGAAGCATGATAAGGTGGCAATATAACATCTAAACATGTAGGTAGTGCCAAGTACTCATACCAGTGCCTCAGGTGATAACATGTCATAAATATAAGGTATGTCTGCATGAAGTAAATATGCTGAAATATCAAAATGGATATCAATACACATATATTAGCGTCCCATTCCACTAATATTGGTGTAAAGGTATATATAACAGCGCCCTCATACCATGTTATATATACAAATGAAGTATGATCAATGTAATAAAAGTCTGTATGTGATCAATATCTGTACATATGTGGACCCCGTCCACCTGTTACCCAATGACAATAAGCATCATGCATGTAAATATGAGGATATAATCAAAATCATGGAAAACATCATGAAACCTGTGCCTAGCATCGGCACGTAAATCCTCATCTATCAGGCGCTGTCACCAAGACTAGCCCTGATAGGTATGTATCATACGCTCCCTCGAAACCCGAGTGCCCAGCTTAGACCCTCGAATTTCGACGTATCATATGCACAAACTCCGGTCGGTATCCTCACGATAACCGCCGAGTCAAAATACTATCACCGGTAGGTACTCGCCTACCTCCAGGCTCAATCGGCAAAGTCCATCGATCATCTTACCGAGGGGAACCATACCGGGCCCCACCATGTACCCTCATACGGCACCCACTCCTTATATGGGGTATATAATCAGAACCGATAAATCTCATGGTGGCTGCGCAAATATCATATCAAGGAAACCGGATTTTTCAAATAAGTACATACTCTCCTTTGAAATTATCCACGGTTCCCAAATCCAGAAATATCATGAAAACGAATATCTCAATGCGCATAATCATAAAGCATGATGTATGTGACATATAAATGAAATGCAAGTATAACAGTATATCATGCAACATGGAATAATGGTATGCACATACAAGGTCATATCCTGATGCAATAATACTACCGTGTAGTGACATGGCAATTATCGATGATGAAGTGTGTGAGCCGGCAAGCAAGTGTACGTGGAACATACGCATCATCGATAATGGTGCTGGTGTCCTAACAACATGATAGTAATATAGCAATAAACACATGCAAAGCGATGTGAAAAGCATGAAGATGCGGAAATCGAATAATCAACGCAACAGTAAAGAATCTACATCCATATGTATATGTTATGAAGTTATGCCATTTGAATAAGACGAATCAGGATTTTTAGTAAAATAAGGGCTACGGTGTTTTTAAGAAAGATACGTCTTGAAAATACCCGTAGAATCCCTTTACTTGTCTTTAAGATATTCCTGATTCGTAGTTTTTGAAATAGGTATGACTCGGGTCTAATCTAACATCTACTATGCAAACTACAGATCTAAGTATCAAGTCAATCGGGAGAGGTATAGAAACCACCTAAATCTGAATCGATACATATAAATATAAATATAAGAGTCGGTGATCCCGCCTCAATAGTATCGCGTACGATACCGTATATCATCTGACATCCTCGAGTCATGAGTGCGGATCAATCATCAATATATAACTCGTACGGTAAATCGTTGTACGACATCCCAATAGCTGGGTACGGGTCAATATCACATTATCTGGGGTACTGATCTAAATCTAGTACAAATCGATATCATCTATATAAGTATGAATGCGGGGGTAAAACACATGCCCAAAGGCCCGCTAAAAATCACCTGTCGTATCCCAAATACGAATCATATCAAATCACCGATTTCACGGCACTATGCCTAATATCATCGACTCATCTCCAATGTCATCCAATATCATCAAACACAGTGCAAGTATAATGAATATGCAAGGGTGTGCGTGTGGGTGTAAATCTATTCTAGGGTTTGCGACTATGAACTACACTAGTTTACTTCTAACCCTAAACTATCCATAATACACCTAACACAAATTCCACGACACACTATAACTATTATATATATAATATATATAGACCTTATATCAACTACGGACTGCGGGGGTGCTATACGCCATCCACCCGACTTCCCCCCGTAGATATAATCTACTCACCTTGCGTCTTCATTTGTTGATGTCGCCATGTACTTGCTTGTCGTCCCGAAGTCTCCATGTGGTACCTACACATCAACGTATCATGAACGCGTATTAAAACCAAACTAAAGCTAAAACGACACACGAAAACCCAAACGATACGCTAAGGGGCCTATAGGTTAGAACCTATGGGTACGCTTTCACGACCATCAATCAATCCTCGATATCGTCGTATAAACGCCAAATAGTCGAGGTAAAACAAAATACGTAAATTCAGAATTAAAAATACGGAATACGGAAACACGAATCCAAAACAGCAACTAAGGAAATAGGCTCCAGATTTCACCCTAGGTCAAATTAGACAAATCTATACATGCCAGGGGTCTAAACTACTGGTAAAGGGGCATCAAAACCAAAACGATGCAAATCCACCATGGTCTGGCTGCAAATTGCGGCCAGAATGGATAAATTTACGGCCGGGAATAGGAGGTAGGGGCTAGGGTTCTGGTGGTAGCTTCCTGGGTGTCCGCACATACCACTGTCTAACCAAAATAATTTTCAGAGTCTCGGGGTGATAGAAGATTAAATATAACCTTCAAAGATTACATAAATTTTCCGATATCGGTTTCTAAATCCGTATTCCGGGTCTTAAGTCTCAGATTTGGGTCTCAATACTAACACTAAGGTGTTGGTGTAGCCTCTACTGAGCTCAATTTCACATCATAACTCAAATTTCCCTCAAACCCTAACTAAGTTTTCCTCAAATCCACAAAACACACAATATCGGTTCTATCACAACATGGGGGTATAAGAAATGCTAAAACTAAGCTAAGGGTTTAGTAAATACCTGATTTGGCAACTCAAGAATTTTCTTGAGTTGCCCCAGTGGCCAAAATCCTTACTTTCTTGGTCCAATGTGTAGATCTTGAGCTTGTGCACACTTTTAATGAAATGGGGGTAGGGTTTTGGTGATGTTTTTGAGATGAAATGAAGGCTTGAAAAGGGGAGGGTGACGAGGGGCAGCAGCTGCAGAAGGAGATGGAGGAAGAGGGAGAGAGAAAATGAGAGGAAGAATGAAGAGAAAGGCCAAGTCAATACACTCACATACGCCTTCTCTCTTACCATACCTCTTTCTTTAATCAAATCCTTTTTTTTTCTTTTCTTCTCCAAATTCCTTTCTCACAAGAATAGTAACCCCAAAAGAAACACCATGGTAGAAAATGCACAAGTGTAGGAAAAAAAAGATATGTGCATGTTTTGCACAGAATTGCTAAAAACCCGATTAGCGATTTTTAATCGCGATTAGCACTAAATTATCATATAAAAGATCACGGATACTTAAAAATGGCATAATTCCATAAAATAACCTATTTTAGAATTTTCCATAATTTTCCAAAAAATTTCCCCATTTATTTGTATTTAATTATACTGAAATATTAAAATATTCATTAAAATAATATTAAATTATAAAAATTCCCAAAAATAATATTTTATTATTTTGAAATATTACAGTACATCATTACATTCACTGACAACCTCTCAAGATACGGACATGTGTTCTTGCTGAAACACAAGTCTGAAGCTTTTGAGAAATTCAAAAATATAAACACGATGTCGAGAACCAAACGGGTAAAAGTATTAAGATCCTTCGATCTGATCGAGGAGGAGAATACTTGAGCAATGAGTTCCTGGACTATCTAAAAGAGAATAGGATTCTCTCTTAGCTCACTCCTCCTTATACACTACAGCACAATGGTGTATCGGAGCGGAGGAATCGCACCCTATTAGATATGGTGCGCTCTATGATGAGCACTGGTGAGTTGCCTATTTTCTTTTGGGGGTATGCGCTTGAGACAGCCATATACCTATTGAATAGAATTCCAACCAAATCAGTGTCTACCGCTCCATATGAGATATGGAATGGGAAGAGACCATCTCTTAAATAAGTTAAGATATGGGGTTGTCCGGCCTATGTTAAAAAGCAAAATCCGGACAAGCTCGAGGCAAGATCAGTTCTTTGCAAGTTTGTGGGATATCCAAGCAATTCATATGGATATCTATTCTACCATGGTGAACAACAAAAGGTGTTTGTTGCTCAACATGCCACATTTTTAGAAAAGTAATTTTTTGCAAAAGAAATTAATGGCGAAGAGGTAGAGCTGGAAGAAGTTCCAGCAACACAAACTACAACTGAAGATTTATTGGAACCAGAGGATTCGATAGTTGCCAATGAACTTCAGCCTCTCCGCCGATCTAGTAGGGTTCTTCATCCACCTGAGAGATACTACGGTTTTCTCATCGATGGTAGCAGCGAGGATTGCATTATGGAAGATGATGACCCGACTAGTTTCGAGCAGGCTATCACGAGTGGTGACTTTGTGAAATGGCTGGATGCAATGCGATCTGAGATGGAATCCATGTACACCAACAAAGTATGGACTTTAGAAATTGCTCCTGAAGGGATAAAACCCATTGGGAGCAAATGGATCTTTAAGAAGAAACTTGGTGTAGATGGAAAAGTTGAGACTTTCAAAACTAAACTTGTTGCAAAGGGCTTTCGTCAACGACCAGGTATGGATTATGAAGAAACCTTTTCTCCAGTAGCTATGCTTAAGTCCATCCGGATCTTACTTTCCATTGCTGCATACCATGACTACGAAATCTGGAAAATGGATGTTAAGACCGCCTTTCTAAATGGTGATTTAGAGGAGTGCATGTACATGACTCAGCCAGAGGGCTTCGTAGACAGTGGGAGCAGCGGAAAGGTGTGCAAGCTGCTTAAATCCATCTACGGGTTAAAGCAGGCATCACGGAGTTGGAGCATCTATTTTGATGTGGTATTCAAAGAGTTTGACTTCATCAAGAACGTAGATGAATCTTGTATTTACAAGAAGGTGGCAGAGAGTAAGGTTGTCTTCCCCGTATTGTACGTGGATGACATACTCTTGGTAGGAAATGATGTTCCTATGCTGCACTCGGTCAAGCTCTTCTTATCACAAAGATTCTCAATGAAAGATCTAGGTGATGCCTTCTGCATTTTGGGGATTAGGATCTATAGAGATAGATCTAAACGGATACTGGGATTTTCCCAATCCAGGTACATTGACACCATACTAAAAAGGTTTAGTATGGATGAATCTAAGCGTGGAAATTTACCCACGATCTCTGGACTCACTCTCTCCTAAGAGATGTCTCCTAAGACTGATTTGGAGAAAGCTCGCATGCAAAAGATACCCTATGCTTCGCCAGTAGGCTCTATCATGTACACGATGCTATGTACCAGACCCGATGTAGCATACTCACTAAGTGTAGTGAGTAGGTATCAAGCAGATCCAGAAGAGAGTCACTGGACAGCTGTGAAGAACATTCTCAAGTACTTGAGAAGGACTAAAGAGATGTTCTTAGTGTATGGTAACGAAGAACTCCATATGGAGTCCTTTACCGATTCGAGCTTCCAAAGTGATAAGGACGACTCTAAGTCGCACTCGGGATTTGTCTTTACCCTCAATGGAGGGGCGGTTTGTTGGAACGGTTCCAAACAAGAAACCGTGGCAGACTCAACGATGGAGGCTGAATACATCGTTGCCAACGATACTGCCAAAGAGGCTGTCTGGATGAAGAAGTTCATAACTGAACTTGGAGTGGTTCCATCCATTGAGCATCCAATACCTTAGTATTGTGATAACAATGAAGCCGTGGCTTTGGCCAAGGAACCCAGGTCCCATCAGAGATCCAGGCATATTCTGAGATGGTATCACCTGATTCGGGAGATAGTTGATCGCCACGAGATCGAGGTCAGGAGAGTTGACACGAAGGACAACACTGCGAATCCACTCACGAAGGCCATACCCCAGATAAAATTTGAGAAACTCTTCGGGATGTTGGATATGAGATACTACAACAGCCGGCCTTAGTATAAGTTGGAGATTGTTAGTTATGTATATGCCCTAGAGGCCATTGTTGTACATATGATGTATATTATAGTGGATGCTTGGATATATATAGAGAGGAATTTCTTTCTCGATATGATAGTATGCTATCTGGTTTCAGTTTGTCTAAACATGTTGACTTGTATTGGTTTACTGTCTTGCTCTCACATGTTGATAAAGCCCTTAGGATATGTACTTGACTACTAGGACTATGATGCAGATCATACTAGTGGGGCCAGGGTAGTCCAAGAGTACATCATATAACTATTCCTAGTCGAGGGTGTATCGAGACAGGGCATCGATACTCCAGAGTAGACTAGCGTATACGCATCTTGACCCATATGATGGGCGATGGATGATCCCACATCCATTGGTATTTGACATCAAAGATGGTATACGGATGCTCAGTGGTGACTGGGTATACTGGACGGACTCGCCGAGAACTCCCAGATAGTATTATACCTCACGTCAGATGGCAGTTCTCTGGTGACACTGGTACAGGTTAGTCTGTAGAACCGAGATCCTCATAGCGTCTTGTGTGATTCCCACTGTGTTTTGATTTTCACCTTACCACGTTCAAGAGAATGTGCAAAACGGTGGCTTTTGGGTACAGTCCCGAATCACATGGAGGCAATGAGCGATAGGAGGTGTTTCGTCTATCCCGGTATTGGGGGTTGATGTTGCGCTGTGTTCGATTGGCTATAACTGGAAGTCCCTGGCCAGTGCTGATATGGAGATCTACTGGTAAGTGTTATCAGTAGTTTCTCGACCTGTTATGAGCCTCACATCGACACGACTTATCGGTTACTGGGGTCTGATGTTTACCACCCCTAAACTGGATATGCGACATATCAGACGAAGAGACCGGACTGTACGGTAGTGTTACTGATTGGATTCACAGGAGTGTGAGCAGGCTTGCTTGTCGATCTTCTGATCGCTCAATACCTGGGTGGCTGTTACGTTTAGCTGACCGCTTGCAGCTTGTGGGTGTTTGATATGATCATCACCTACTGCTGGCGTATTAACGAGTCTTTAGAGTCCTACACAGAGGTTTCCTGGCTCAAGCGTAACGGAGTAGGAGCGCATATGTGATTTGTGCGGGACCGAGAATAATACGTGTATGTGATACCATGTTCTATTTTCATGATATGTGATATCGGCCGGGTATATATGATATAGCCGGGTTATCGGATCAAGTGTTGATTCGATAAAATGATACATATTATATTAGTCGGTTATATGTAATATAGCTGGATTATTAAATCAAGTGTTGATTTAATAATTTAATGTTTAATTATATATGTGATATATTACATTACATTAACTAATATAAGCTCACTTAAATGATTCTTTTTCTCACTTGGTGATACATTGATACATATGTGATATATGTTAATTGTATTATTTTCTTTTGTTACAATATTGTATATATGAGATATGTATAATTGTAACATGCTAGGTTACAAATGCAACTAAGGTTTATGAGATTAAACCATGCTAGGGTTTATATTAGGGATAACATTTTATTTTTAGTTAATTCTAAATTATGGATTAATGTTGAGATATTTCCTTACTTTGACTTAGTCCACTCTTTAGATATTTACTAGATATTTGTTAACCTAACCTTTTAACCCTAGCCTATGATTTATTCTCTACATGAGTTAGCCATGATATTTACTAACTCACCATGGTTGCATTATTAACCTAAGCTCATTATTCTTTCATCACAACTTCATCTTCTTCTTCCTCCACAAAAAGCTTGCTAGCCTTTTCATTTGTGATGAAATAAAGTGAGAAAAAGAAAACTAAAGAGAGCGAAATTCCTACTTCATCATCCTCTTCTATACTAGCCATATAGATTAGTGTGTTAGCTTCACTAGTTTTTAATTAGTGAAGAGATAGCTTGGGTTTGTGCCTCCTCAAGGTAGATCATCTTGGAAAGTGAAGAATTCAAGCAATCATGGATTATTCACCTCATGGAGCCTCTCTAGAGTTCGGGAGCTTGATGATCGCAGCGAAGGGACCATAACTCGGAGCTTGTGAAGCGAAGGAACGGACTACAAAGGATGTAATCCATATCACTTAGAAGTAAAGTAGTTTACTTGTTGTTTCTAACCCTAATTCTCTAGTAAAGATTCTTGCTTAGGTTGTTTGGCACTTGAAAATTTTAAATACGGCATGTTTGATGCCTTGTAGTGTTAGTTATATGTATGCCCTAGAGGCCATTACTGTACATACGATGTATATTGTAGTGGATACTTGGACATATATAGGTAAGACTTTCTTGCTCGACATGATAGTATGCTATCTGGTTGCTCTTTATCTTAACATGTACTCTGATTGTCTCTATATTACATGTTGATAAAGCCCTTAGGATGAGTACATGACTACCAGGACTATGATGCAGATCATACTAGTAGGGATAGTGTAGTCACCAAGTACATCCTTCAAATGTTTCTAGTCGTAGGTGTATCGAGACAGGGCATCGATATACCAGAGTAGACTAGCGTATGCACTTTTTGACCCATATGATGGGCGATGGATGATCCCATATCTATTGGTGTTTGACATCAGAGAAGGTATACGGGTGCTCAGTGGAGACTGGGTACACTGGACGGACTGGCCGAGAACTCCCAGATGGTATTATACCTCACGTCAGATCGCAGTTCTCTGGTGACACTGGTACAGGTTAGTCTGTAGACCCGAGATCGTCATAGAGTCTTATGTGATTCCCACTGTGCTTTGATTTCCATCATACCACGTCCGAGAGGGCATGCAAAACGGTGGCTTTTGGGTACAGTCCCGAATCACATGGAGGCAATGAGCGATAGGAGGGGTTTCGTCTCTCCCGGTATAGGGAGTTGATGTTGCGCTGTGTTCGATTGGCTATAACTGGAAATCCCTGGCCAGGGTTGCTGAGATTTACTGGTAAGTGTTATCATTAGTTTCTCTAACTGTTATGGACCTCATATCGACACAACTTATCAAGCTACTGGGGTCTTACGTTACCACCCCTAGGCGAGATATGCGACATATCAGACGAAGAGACCGGACTGTACGGGAGTGTTACTGATTGGATTCGCAGGAGTACGGACAGGCTTGCTTGTTGATCTTCTGATCGCTCAATACCCAGGTGGCCGTTACATTTAGCAGACCGCTTGCGATTTGTGGGTGTTTGATATGATCATCACCTACTGCCGGCGTATTGACGAGTCTTTAGAGTCCTACACAGAGGTTTCCTGGCTCAAGCGAAACGGAGTAGGAGCGCATATGTGATATGTGAGGGAACAATATTAATGCGAGTATGTGATACCGTATTATATTCACGCGATGTGTGACATGATTGGTTATATGTAATATAGCCGAGTTATCGGATCAAGTGTTGATTCGATAAGATGTTGCATTTGATATTAGTCGGTTATATGTGATATAGCCGGATTATTAAATCAAGAATTGATTTGACAATTTAATGTATAATTATATATTTGATATATTATATTACATTAACTAATATTAAGCTCACTATTGATTTCTTTTCTCACATGATTTGCACATTGCATATATGTGATATGTATATTTGTGTACATGGATTGTGTCATGTTTGATGATACATACAAGATGGGTGTATGAGATTAACACCATTCTAGGGTTAAGCTAGGGTTTCTATTTATGTTAAGCTAATTCAAAAGAGATTGATTTTTGTCATGGTAAAGCTTGCACAAAAGCTTTTGGATAAGCTTTGACAAAGTCAACCCTTTTGTCTAGTTTAAGATATTTATCAAACCCAACCCTTAACCATAGCCTTGAGTTAATTCTCTACATGAGTTAAGCATGATAGCTTTAACTCAACCATGGGTGCAATAATTCATTTGGATGAATTATTCATGAGTTCTTCTTCTTCTTCTTAAAGCTCCATGAAAAGCTTTCTAGCTTCAATGGAGGTATGAGAAATAATGTGAGAAAATCAATTCTAAAGTGAGCCCACCTCCTACTTCTTCATCCTCTACCACTTGCCACATAGTAGAGTGTGTTCTCTTCACAAAGTGCATGACCTAGTGAAGGAATAGCTTGAGTCAGTGTCTCCTCGACGTAGATCATTTTCAGTCTCGAAGTCATCAAAGCAAGCACGTTCGTTTCTTCATAAAGCCTATCTAGAGTCCGGAGTTTACGATCGCAGCAAAGGGGAATACAACACGGAGCTATTTGAAGTGAAGGACCGGACTACTGTCACGACATGAAAGTACGGAACATGACTGGCACTTAGACTACGAACGTCTCGAGGCGTACGGACTCTAAGTAAGCCGAACCCAGAAGTCTAAACCAAGAAAAGTAGTAGAAAGTAGGAAGAACCATAACAAATCAACCTGTATGCAACATAATATACAACGCCTAAAGGCGAGGATCACAAAAGAATGAAACTCAACCACCAAGAACCCATGGAAATATAACACTCGACTCTAAGGTAGAAAGAATAACATCACTGGTCTCTATCTCAAAAATAAATACATGTTTGGTTGATGGAACTTCTAGATACAACTGAATATAATATACAATGTATAATGATGGGTATGATGCAAATAACCCACCTACTAGCAAGTCACCCGAAAGGAACAGTGCCCGCAAAGCCGTAATGAAATCCGTACGGCAACACCTGCAAGAAACTGGGGCACAACGGGGGTGAATTGCCAACTCGTGAGTAGAAAAAGATCTACGAACAGAAAATTGCATGTATGACGCAATCCTAGGTCATACGATCAATATATATAACCCTCAAAGATATAACCAGCAATCTCTAACCATGGCTAGTGTAAATATCTAACCCAAGTGTAAACCCATGTGTCTATGCCAGTGCATCAGGTGGCAATATATATCATATGAATGATGTATGAATGCATGAAGCAGAATGCATGTACTAAAGAAAACTGCTTTCATAAATTTGTGAGATTTCTGTATTTTAAAATGAGGTATCATAATGAAATCAGCATAAAACAGTGCATAGTGCACAAAACATAAATCTCAATATCTCGATATCTCTGTATCACAATCTCTGTACCTCAATATCTCAAATCTCGATGTCTCAATCATAATATCCAGGGCGCCGTCAGTCCAGATCGGCCCCTACCATCCATCTCATGACTACGACGGTATCCTCCGGATATCCGACGTGTCGGGTAATATCACCGGTCGGTCGTACTCCCCTGCCAGGCTCAACGCCATCTCCTGCGATCTTCTTGCCCCGGGGTACCGCACCGGGCCCACCATGTACCCGAAACGGTTCCTCCACTCCTCGAATCGGGTCTCGAAATCCATCAGCAAACTCATGGTGGACGACTCATACATCATGGAAAAACCGCATTTATTTAAAAAGAGAAAAAGCAGTATATATATGTTTTGCGGTTTTCCTCCAAATCCAGAAAACATCATGGAAATCCGAATAATCAATAGTATGTAAACCATGAATATAAGCATGAGAATCCATGAATGCGGCATATAATGAACAACAGTATGCATGATGTGACAAGCAATAGCTACAATGTCAAGCTGGCATATGAGGCAATGCACTAATATCATGTCACTACTAGCTAACAAGCTAAATCAGGCAATAATATTCTCTAAGTGTACGTGACATGGCAATTACCGATGAAGATGTGTGTGCGACAGCAAATGAGTGAACGTGGTACATACGCATCATCGGTAATGGTGCTGGTGTCCTAGCAGCAGGATATCAATAATAGAATATGAATTACAACAGTATGCGATGCAGAGAAACAATAATAATCTGCGGGAACTGAAATACTGAACATCATGATCTCTAAACTGCATCTAATGTCATAATGAGTCATATTGCTATACCACTAAAAGGCTGAGCTAAACCTAACAGTAGGTAAGGAAAACCGCCTAACCTCTGAGTCGATACATAAATATACACATATATAGTCGGTGATCCCGCCTCGATCATATCACATCCGATACCATATCTCTATAATCGGTTATTCCCAAGTCAAGTAGGCGGATCAAACATCAAAATATAGCTCGTACGTAAATCCTCCGTACGGCATCCCCAAGTCTGGGTACGGGTCAATATCACAATCATTATATTACTCATCAGGTATTCTCTTTATCAATTATCAAAATCTGGGTACTGACCTATGTCTAGTACAATGCTAACATTAACACTATAATCAAGATCTGACTACTGATCGACAATCTAGTATAAATCGATATTGTCATCATACATCATCACCAAGAGTATACATCGCCCAAGGCGGCCTATCACAAGTATCCTGTCATATTATATCATATCATATCTCAAAACATAATTATATGTCGATCACTTAAAATATATATATGTCACTATTACTAGGGCACCATCATTCCCAAAATCCTCTAAAGTATCAAGACGTATCAAAAACATGAATTTTACCGTCATAACTGGTCATATCACCGATATCATAATCTCAGATCAACTCATCGACTCATATCAATCCCATGTATCATCCTCAAATCCCATGTGAACACATATCTATATAGAATCCCATAACCACATATGAACAAGGATGTATGCAAGTATGTATGTGTGTATGTATATGTGTATGTATGTGTAGTGCACCCACTACCCTAGGGTTCGTAACATTTCACCATTCCAACATACCAATAACTATTTAACATCAATAATTTCCCGAACAACATATAATAATAATTGTAGGTGTGTATACGCATCCGTATACATCACCACGGACTGCGGGGGTGCTATACGCCATCCACCCGTCTTCTCCCCGTAGATATGAATCTACTCACCTAGTTATGTGTGCCGGTGCCGATGTCGCCGTTTGCATCTCCAACGCCTCGACGCCACATGGGGTACCTACAAGGATATCACGCGCTAAAACTCATGAAAACCATGTCGGAAACCAAAATGGTGCACACTACGCCCATAGGTAAAAACCTGTGACCTTGTGTGCAAAAACAGCCAATCACCACTGTCGTTGACGTCCAAACGCCACCCGACAGAAACGAATCATCGAATACCAAAAATCCATAAGGAAAATAGGTCGTAAATCATACGCCAACTCATGAAAAACAACCCAGATTCTATCCAAACTGGAATCAGTCAAAACTACACATACAGGGGGTCAAATTTACATGAAATAGGGCCGTGCACGCAAAACGAGGCGATTTTACCCTGCTCTGGCCTCAAATTACGGCTAGGGGGATTAAATCTGCGGTCGGGGTTTTGAGATGGGGGCTAGGGCTTTGGGTAGTGGTTCCAGGGTGCCTGCACAGCTCACTGCCAAGTCAATTTTACCCTAGGAGGCCCCGGGTGAAAGCAGGTCTCAGAAAGGTCTATAAGTCGACAAAAATGCTAAATACGCCAAGTATAGCAAATCTGGTAATTGGGTGAAATCTGGAACAAATCTTGGTCACAATGGTCTCAAATACACCTAATAAGGATACCCTAACATTCAAAACCAACTCTTGGCCAAATCTCACTCAAAATCACTAAACTAGCACTAGATTATGGATATAAAGTAACTTTTATTTTAACCAACCATAACTTGACAAAAAGGAGTTGGGTTGCAAGATTATACCTCAAGAGAATCCTAGAATGATAGAGAAAAGAGGATTTAAGGAAGGAGGAAGGGCTGCTGTTGCTGGGAAGCTGCTCCATTTTCTCTAGTTGCTGATGCTGGGTTGTGCTGCATCAGGCTGCTGTTGCCTTGGCTGCTGCTGCTGTTGTTGCAACCCTCTCTCTCTTTTTCTCCTGTGGCTGAGGTTTGAAATGGATTGTGTTTGTTGTAGCAGCAGCTGGAGTGGTGTTGGGGCTGAAGTTGTGGTGTAGGATGGTGTGGTGTTGTGGTATCTGATGTTGATTGGGAGTTGGGGCTGAAGTGTTGATAATGGGGCTAGGATGCATCAGCTTGTAGCAGCAGCTAGGGGCTGATGTTGCTTCAGCTACTGATGCTAAAATAATGACATATGGCCTAGGTTTGGGGCTGATGTGCTGCTGCTGATGTGAGGGGTTTGGGGTGTAGGTTTTGGGCTTTGGTGCTAGGGTGGCTGCAGCTGATGGGTTGGGGGCTGATGTGGTGTTTGTGTGGCTGTTGCAGCTGAATTTAGGGGATGGGGTGGCTGCTGATACAGCTGATGCTTTGTTGCTGTTTTTATGGAGTTAGGGTGGCTGTAGCAATGTTTCAGCTGCTAAAATATTCTGGGCTAGAGCTGTTTTAGTAATGGTGGTGGCTTTGGTGAAGTGTGAGAGTGATGTGGTGTGAATGGGGTGTGTGAGTGAGAGGGAGATATGAGAGATGAAAGCAAAGAGTTGATATGAGAGGGGCCATGACACCCTAGAGCCACCCCTCTCTCTCTCAAAACATGTTAGCACCCACAAGCCATCATGGTTCACCTTTTCCTACACAAGTCAACCTTAACCAATTTTAATTAAGGCCACACCCCTAGTTAAACTCACTAACTAAACCAAAACCAAAACCCTAATTAACCCAATTATCCTAATCAAATGGTTCAACCCACCATGGTCATCTAAGCATGGTTCAACCCTAGGCTACCATGACCAAAACATGAAACAAGTGTAACAAGTGTAGAAAATGTCATGTGCACATTTTGCACAAAAGTCCAAAAATACAAATTAGCGATTTTTAATCGCGGTTAACACCAAAGTAGCATTTACGTAACCATAAAAGCTAAAAAAAATGACATTTTTCCACAAAATACCCTATTTTAGAATTTCCAAAATTTTCTCCATTTATCGGTATTTAATTATACCGACTATTAAAATATTCATTAAAAATTGATATTAATTTATGAAAATCCCAAAAATAGTATTTTATTTTTTTGAAATGTTACAGTCTTCCCCCCTTAAAGAAATTCGGTCCCCGAATTTAAATTTAAACTCCCAAATTCTAAAACTTTTTAATAAAATGTCCAAGTCAACGGGGCTCCGAAATCATCAATATATAAAAGGCATCATAGCGCAATACATGAGCACGAGTAACGAGCAGATAACTCGAAATCAAAACTCCGTCAAGCATCCCGCAATCATCGGAGTCAAGGTGAAATACAAATGCTAAATCCAAACAAAGCCGATATGCTATAAACCGGAACTATACGTGTAAATATATGAAGGAAATGCATGCCAAATTTCTTTAAAATCGATGTGCAATGCGCATAACACTGCACAGTGGCGGACGTCTCTATAAGAAAATAATCATATATGTATATATCTTTTGTTTAATATGCACGTTCCGCCGTTTTGAAACAATTTTAGAAGGGTTCCCTCGTTTTAAACGTTTCGTGTCGTATCGGACACATATGTAAATAATGAGTCTATAGCTCGCTTTTGGAAATCCCCTGGAAAACTGTCAATGCATGCAAAATATACCCAGGCACTGTCCTCTGACTAGTCCTACTCAGTACGAAAACACATAGCAAATATCATAAAAATGTACTGCTCCATCAGAAATCAATCCCAAAAGCGCATATGAAAACCCTGTGCGTCCGGTGCGCACGGAAATCAAAATCCATGAATGTGCTAAGCAGGTGCACAAAAACGACATCAAGGTGCAACGGGTGTGCACACAGCATCGGTCATAGGCAACGCGTGTGCCTGACCGCAAAATTAGATGCATCTGTCATGCACAAAAAATCTCGATTTAGTGCATCTGGTGTGCACCAAATCGCATCTCATAACAGGCGCCCAACATGCGCTAAAAATCCAAATCCGGTGCATCCATCATGCATGAAATCATGAAGTCCAATATCAAGCGCCGAACACGTGCAAAATCCAATCAGGTGTATAAAATGCACAAAACAAATGTCAAGCATCACCCTCGAAATCGAAGTTCAGTGCATCCAAGTGCACAAAATACATGTCACTGCACTGCAAGCATATATAAACTATACAGAGTGCAAGATCCAAATCGTGTGAGTGCATACGCACAAAATCAACTCAAATGTCTAAAATCATAAAATCACAAACATGTGAAACCAAAGCACGAAAACGATATCAAGTGCAACAACTGTGCAAAAATCGTAAATCCTCAATCATCAAAATCAAGTCATGCGAATAAATCACCCAAAACATCGAAATCAAGTATGGAGGAATAGTTCCGCTCAAGCGCATCCTCCAAGAATCTCGGGCCAACTTTCGCGGTCATTAGTGGGACGTCTCGTCGATGATCGTGAACTCTGGCCTGCTGGTGTGCGTAACAATGACCACTCCTGGGTCAAGGTCTTCACTGTGAATTACCAATCTCTCGGTCCATCGGCTCATCGGCCCTGTCAGGTGTGCTAACGGGGACGATTCCGTTCTGGCACTTCTCTGGTCATCTCTCGGCCAATCATCGCGACCACTCGTAAGACAGCATGTTACTGGCGTCGGCCTCTGGCTCTCTGAATGTACGTGACACATCTGATCCTGGGTGCAAATCTCATCTCTGCCAATTGTCCGGGAGTCATCGTCCTTTACCATATCTGCTTATTGTTCCGGAACGGCTGCATACTCATCGCGACTCCTTCTAGAAGGTATATCCAGTTACAATGCCTCGGTATGCGCATCGCATTTCTGATGTCGGCGGAGTGGAACGTCATCTCCTCTAGATCTGGCACGAACCTCTTACCCCACTTTTCTCTAATGTCGACTGCTTTGGACTCGTCTCGTCGTGGCTGCATGGACTGAGCTCCAACGGCTATCCTCGTATCTGGAGTCTCTCAAGAAATGTATTTCACCATCTAGCATCCGAATTAAGTCGAGCCATCCGATCGATTGATCAAAACCTCATAGTCCCCCAAGAGCTCAACATCTTGGGTACAGTATAATAGTATCGAGTACATACCTCAGCATCGGTGGTCCAGCCGTAGAAGGGCAAACCCAAGCCTCACTAATGGTGCTGAGGAACTGCCGTGAACCCTAAGGTTCAAAGGCTTTCACACGGTCATTAAATCGAGTTAGGGTTTCATTCTTCTAGAGGGACCATAGAATTGCCTGCATGTCTTTCCGAATACTTTAAACTTGGAATAATAGGTTTCTGACATTCGATCGTCTCTGTCGACTCCCAACGTCTTCGCGTGAAGTCATCTCTAGCTGGAATCAATCTATCTGATGACCTCGCATCGGGGTAGCGAACAATCCACATGTCCTAGTCATTCATCCTCGGTGACTAGCGACCTCCTATCATCTCTTAGTACGATCTCGTACTGCCATAGCTCCAATCATCTGGGGCGATATCTCGTCGTTCGCAGCAATAACTGGCTCACTCGTCTGCACGCTGGACGGTGCCTCAATCATCATGAGTAAGCAATATACCAACGGTCATCAAAATCTGGCTGGCCTCTGTCAGTGGCTCAATCCTCTGGTGCTGATCTGCACGTCCGAGTAATCTCATACAGCGATCCATCCAATGCCCGTGGCGCAAAACATAATCAAAAGACACATCTCTGCAATCGTGTGTCGCCGAAATCATGCCATGGTCAGTCCTCGTTCGTGATGAGCTCGTGATGACCTCAACTCTAGCCGTAGCTCTCCCTGCCCGTAATCGTGGCAGCAAAACCAAAACTGGTACCGATGAGGCTAAATCAGGAAGGAATATGATACTGAACAAGGAAATGTACATCCTAAGGCTTCTTAAGTGGAGTGGCGTATCGTAAATATGCCGCGGACATACCACGGTACGTCATTCTACTTTAGTCACCTATTCCATCAACCAGGGGTCATCCTATACTCCGAAAGTAAAACCTAACGCTCTGATACCAACTTTATCAAGACCCAAAAGTACGGAACATGACCGGCACTTAGACTACGAACGTCTCGAGGCGTACGTACTCTAAGTAAGCCGAACCCAGAAGTCTAAACCAAGAAAAGTAGTAGAAAGTAGGAATAACCATAACAAATCAACCTGTATGCAACATAATATACAACGCCTAAAGGCGAGGATCACAACAGAATGAAACTCAACCAGCAAGAACCCATGGAAATATAACACACGACTCTAAGGTTGAAAGAATAACATCACTGGTCTCTATCTCAAAAATAAATACATGTTTGGTTGATGGAACTTCTAGATACAACTGAATATAATATACAATATATAATGATGGGTATGATGCAAATAACCCACCTACTAGCAAGTCACCCGAAAGGAACAGTGCCCACAAAGCCGTAATGAAATCCGTACGGCAACACCTGCAAGAAACTGGGGCACAACGGGGGTGAGTTGCCAACTCGTGAGTAGAAAAAGATCTACGAACAGAAAATCGCATGTATGACGCAATCCTAGGTCATACGATCAATATATATAATCCTCAAATATATAACCAGCAATTTCTAACCATGGCTAGTGTAAATATCTAACCCAAGTGTAAACCTATGTGTCTATGCCAGTGCATCAGGTGGCAATATATATCATATGAATGATGTATGAATGCATGAAACAGAATGCATGTACTGAAGAAAACTGCTTTCATAAATTTGTGAGATTTCTGTATTTTAAAATGAGGTATCATAATGAAATCAGCATAAAACAGTGCCTAGCATCGGCACAAAACATAAATGTCAATATCTCGATATCTCTGTATCACAATCTCTGTACCTCAATATCTCAAATCTCAATGTCTCAATCATAATATCCAGGGCGCCGTCAGTCCAGATCGGCCCCTACCATCCATCTCATGACTACGACGGTATCCTCCGGATATCCGACGTGTCGGGTAATATCACCGGTCGGTCGTGCTCCCCTGCCAGGCTCAACGCCATCTCCTGCGATCTTCTTTTCCCGGGGTACCGCACCGGGCCCACCATGTACCCGAAACGGTTCCTCCACTCCTCGAATCGGGTCTCGAAATCCATCAGCAAACTCATGGTGGACGACTCATACATCATGGAAAAACCGCATTTATTTAAAAAGAGAGAAAGCAGTATATATATGTTTTGCGGTTTTCCTCCAAATCCAGAAAACATCATGAAAATCCAAATCATCAATAGTATGTAAACCATGAATATAAGCATGAGAATCCATGAATACGGCATATAATGAACAACAGTATGCATGATGTGACAAGCAATAGCTACAATGTCAAGCTGGCATATGAGGCAATGCACTAATATCATGTCACTACTAGCTAACAAGCTAAATCCGGAAATAATATTCTCTAAGTGTACGTGACATGGCAATTACCGATGAAGATGTGTGTGCGACAGCAAATGAGTATACGTGGTACATACGCATCATCGGTAATGGTGCTGGTGTCCTAGCAGCAGGATATCAATAATATAATATGAATTACAACAGTATGCGATGCAGAGCAACAATAATAATATGCGGGAACTGAAATACTGAACACCATGATCTCTAAACTGCATCTAATGTCATAATGAGTCATATTGCTATACCACTAAAAGGCTGAGCTAAAGCTAACAGTAGGTAAGGAAAACCGCATAACCTCTGAGTCGATACATAAATATACACATATATATATTCGGTGATCCCGCCTCGATCATATCACATCCGATACCATATCTCTATAATCGGTTATTCCCAAGTCAAGTAGGCGGATCAAACATCAAAATATAGCTCGTACGTAAATCCGTCGTACGGCATCCCCAAGTCTGGGTACGGGTCAATATCACAATCATTATATTACTCATCAGGTATTCTCTTTATCAATTATCAAAATCTGGGTACTGCCCTATGTCTAATACAATGCTAACATTAACACTATAATCAAGATCTGACTACTGATCGACAATCTAGTATAAATCGATATTGTCATCATACATCATCACCAAGAGTATACATCGCTCAAGACGGCCTATCACAAGTATCCTGTCATATCATATCATATCATATCTCAAAACATAATCATATGTCGATCACTTAATATATATATGTCACTATTACTAGGGCACCATCATTCCCAAAATCCTCTAAAGTATCAAGACGTATCAAAAACACGAATTTTACCGTCATAACAGGTCATATCACCGATATCATAATCTCAGATCAACTCATCAACTCATATCAATCCTATGTATCATCCTCAAATCCCATGTGAACACATATCTATATAGAATCCCATAACCACATATGAACAAGGATGTATGCAGGTATGTATGTGTGTATGTATGTGTAGTGCACCCACTACCCTAGGGTTCGTAACATTTCACCATTCCAACATACCAATAACCATTTAACATCAATAATTTCCCGAACAACATATAATAATAATTGTAGGTGTGTATACGCATCCGTATACATCACCACGGACTGCGAGGGTGCTATACGCCATCCACCCGACTTCTCCCCGTAGATATGAATCTACTCACCTAGTTATGTGTGCCGGTGCCGATGTCGCCGTTTGCATCTCCAATGCCTCGACGCCACGTGGGGTACCTACAAGGATATCACACGCTAAAACTTATGAAAACCATGTCGGAAACCAAAATGGTGCACACTACGCCTATAGGTAAAAACCTGTGACCTTGTGTGCAAAAACAGCCAATCACCACTGTCGTTGACGTCCAAACGCCACCCGACAGAAACGAATCATCGAATACCAAAAATCCATACGGAAAACAGGTCGTAAATCATACGCCAACTCATGAAAAACAACCCAGATTCTATCCAAACTGGAATCAGTCAAAACTACACATACAGGGGGTCAAATTTACATGAAATAGGGCCGTGCAAGCAAAACGAGGCGATTTTACCCTGCTCTGGCCGCAAATTACGGCCAGGGGGATTAAATCTGCGGTCGGGGTTTTGAGATGGGGGCTAGGGCTTTGGGTAGTGGTTCCAGGGTGCCTGCACAGCTCACTGCCAAGTCAATTTTACCCTAGGAGGCCCCGGGTGAAAGCAGGTCTCAGAAAGGTCTATAAGTCGACAAAAACGCTAAATACGCCAAGTATAGCAAATCTGGTAATTTGGTGAAATCTGGAACAAATCTTGGTCACAATGGTCTCAAATACACCTAATAAGGCTACTCTAACATTCAAAACCAACTCTTGGCCAAATCTCACTCAAAATCATTAAACTAGCACTAGATTATGGATATAACAGTAACTTTCAGTTTTAACCAACCATAACTTGACAAAAAGGAGTTGGGTTGCAAGATTATACCTCAAGAGAATCCTAGAATGATGGAGAAAAGAGGATTTAAGGAAGGAGGAAGGGCTACTGTTGCTGGGAAGCTGCTCCATTTTCTCCAGTTGCTGATGCTGGGTTGTGCTGCATCAGGCTGCTATTGCCTTGGCTGCTGCTGCTGCATCCCTCTCTCTCTTTTTCTCCTGTGGCTGAGGTTTGAAATGGATTGTGTTTGTTGTAGCAGCAGCTGGAGTGGTGTTGGGGCTGAAGTTGTGGTGTAGGATGGTGTGGTGTTGTGGTATCTGATGTTGATTAGGAGTTGGGGCTGAAGTGTTGATAATGGGGCTAGGATGCATCAGCTTGTAGCAGCAGCTAGGGGCTGATGTTGCTTCAGCTACTGAGGTTGAAATGATGACATATGGCCTAGGATTGGGGCTGATGTGCTGCTGCTGATGTGAGGGGTTTGGGGTATAGGTTTTGGGCTTTGGTGCTTGGGTGGCTGCAGCTGATGGGTTGGGGGGTGATGTGGTGTTTGTGTGGCTGTTGCAGCTGAATATAGGGGATGGGGTGGCTGCTGATGCAGCTAATGCTTTGTTGCTGTTTTTATGGAGTTAGGGTGGCTGTAGCAATGTTTCAGCTGCTGAAATATTCTGGGCTAGAGCTGTTTTAGTAATGGTGGTGGCTTTGGTGAAGTGTGAGAGTGATGTGGTGTGAATGGGGTGTGTGAGTGAGAGGGAGATATGAGAGATGAAAGCAAAGAGTTGATATGAGAGGGGCCATGACACCCTAGAGCCACCCCTCTTTCTCTCAAAACATGTTAGCACCCACAAGCCATCATGGTTCACCTTTTCCTACACAAGTCAACCCTAACCAATTTTAAACAAGGCCACACCCCTAGTTAAACTCACTAACTAAACCAAAACCAAAACCCTAATTAACCCAATTATCCTAATCAAATGGTTCAACCCACCATGGTCATCTAAGCATGGTTCAACCCTAGGCTATCATGACCAAAACATGAAACAAGTGTAACAAGTGTAGAAAATGTCATGTGCACATTTTGCACAAAAGTCCAAAAATACAAATTAGCGATTTTTAATCGCGGTTAACACCAAAGTAGCATTTACGTAACCATAAAAGCTAAAAAAAATGACATTTTTCCACAAAATACCCTATTTTAGAATTTTCAAAATTTTCTCCAGAATTTTCACCATTTATCGGTATTTAATTATACCGACTATTAAAATATTCATTAAAAATTGATATTAATTTATGAAAATTCCAAAAATAATATTTTATTTTTTTGAAATGTTACAACTACAAAGGTTGTAATCCCTAACTCTTAGAAGTAATGTTGTTTACTTGCTCTTTGTTTCGCTTAATCTCTAGTCTACGATCTGTTAGTTATATGTATGCCCTAGAGGCCATTACTATACATAGGATGTATGTTGTAGTGGATGCTTGGACATATATAGGAGGGACTTTCTTGCTCGACATGATAGTATGCTATCTGGTTACTCTTTACCTTAACGTGTACACTGATTGTCTCTCTGTTACATGTTGGTAAAGCCCTTAGGATGTGTACTTGACTACCTGAATTATGATGCAGATCATACTAGTGGGGACATGGTAGTCCATAAGTACATCCTTCAAGGTCCCTAGTCGTGGTTGTATCGAGACGGGGCATCGATATACCAGAGTAGACTAGCGTATACCTTCTCGACCCATACAGATGGGCGATGGATGATCCCATATCCATTGGTGTTTGACATCAGAGATGATATACGGGTGCTCAGCGGAGACTGGGTACACTGGACGAACTCTCCGAGAACTCCCAGATGGTATTATACCTTACATCAGATGGCAGTTCTCTGGTGACACTAGTACAGGTTAGTCTGTAGACCCGAGATCGTCATAGAGTCTTGTGTGATTCCCACTGTGCTTTGATTTCCACCATACCACGTCCAAGAGGGCGTGCAAAATGGTGGTTTTTGGGTACAGTCCCGAATCACATGGAGGCAATGAGCGATAGGAGGGGATTCGTCTCTCCCGGTATAGGGGGTTGATGTTGCGCAGTGTTCGATTGGCTATAACCGGAAATCCCTGGCCAGGGTTGCTGAGATTTACTGGTAAGTGTTACCAGTAGTTTCTCGAACTGTTATAGACCTCATATCGACACGACTTATCGAGCTATTGGGGTCTGACGTTTACCACCCCTAGGCGAGATATGCGACATATCAGACGACGAGACCGGACTGTACGGTAAGTGTTACTGGTTGGATTCACAGGAGTATGAGCGGGCTTGCTCGTCGATCTTCTGATCGCTCAATACCCGGGTGGCCGTTACGTTTAGCAGACCGCTTGCGGCTTGTGGGTGTTTGATATGATCATCACCTGCCGCCGGCGTATTGATGAGTCTTTAGAGTCCTACACAGAGGTTTCTTGGCTCAAGCGAAACAAAATAGGAGAGCATATGAGATATGTGAGGGACCGAGAATAATACCAGTATGTGATACTGGATTCTATTCTCACGATTTGTATCAACGGCAGGTTATATGTGATATAGCCGGGTTACCGAATCAAGTGTTGATTCGATACATTGATACACTTGATATTAGTCGGTTATATGCGATATGACCGGATCATTAAATCAAGTGTTGATTTAATGATTTGATGTATAATTATATATTTGATATATTACTTTACATTAACTAGTATTTGTTCACTTAAGATGGATTTTCTCACTTGATGTGCACATGTAGTATATGTGATATATTTTTGTGCACTAGATTGTATCATGTTTGATGATACATGCAAGCTTGGGTGTATGTTTATTTTAAACCATGGTTAAATGAATGTTTAGGGCTTTGAATTATTCACTAATTCATTTTATTTATTTATTTGTTTATTTTGGCAAGAATAAAATGGTGGCTTAATTTGTTTCATTCTTGAAACTTCATGAAGCTTTGAAAGCTTTGACCATTTTGTTTTTTCCTTAACCCTAACCATTCAACTAAACCCTAGTTTATTCTCTACTCTTGTTAAACTAACCCAAGGTTGCATTATGATAAGAATCACTTCATTTTCCATTTATTTAATGATTCTTATCATATTCTTTTTCTTCTTCTTCTTCAAGAAGAAAGAAGCTTGCTAGCTTCAATGGTGACTTGAGAAAAAGAGTGAGAAATCCAATTCTAAAGTGAACCCACTTCCTATTTCTTCATCCTCTACCACTTGCCATGTAGTATAGGGTGTTTTCTTCACAAGTTTCATGACTTGGTGAAGTTGGAGCTTGATCTTGTGTTGCCTCGACGTAGATCATCTTCGGCATCAAAGTCGACGATCTAGCCCGATCATTTCTTCGATGAAACCATTACTAGAGTCCGGTATCCGATGATCGCAGCGGAGGGACGTCAACGCGGAGCTATGGAGGTGGAGGACCGGATCTACAAAGGTTGTATTTCCGTTCACTTAGCACTAAAGTAGTTTAGTAGCTTTTCGTTTCGCCTATTCTCTAGTTAACGATCTAGTTTAGGGTTTCTCGGCACCGGAAAATTTTGAATTCGATATTGTTGATGCCTTGTGAGACCTCATTTGTGTGCCTAGTAACCCTACAGTGGTATCAGAGCCTAGCTAGAGCCTTAGGCGAAGTGTAGACGATGTTAGAAATCCGAACGAACCCCGAAACCCTAACAAAACCACTCTCTGGAAATTTCTGGAATTTTGGATTTTTATGAATTAAAAATTGCCAAAAAATTCAGCAGGGAATTGTAGGAGTTACTGTGAAGTACGTGACGCTAACTCGACCAAAGCGCTGCGGAACCGTGGCCCCACCCTGGCTTGCGCGGCGGTTCCGCGACCATATTGGTGAGTTAGGCCACGTGGCTTGCACAGTAATTCTTGTCTGGAAGTGCTGAGTCTTCTGGGAATTTTTATATTTTACTCAACAGTTGAGTTTTCTGGGGTTGTTTTGGGAACTCGTGGATTCAATCGGATTGTCTAATCTTGTCTATGTGTTTTACGGATAATTATTGAATATGTTAAAAAGTTCGACCGGATATAAATACCCAATTTTTCCCCTGCCGGAAAATTTCCAAGAGTTGGATTTTCCCGTGGTTTAAAGACGTTCTAAGTAGTGCAAGTAACGCGATGTACCCTCTAGAAGACAACAAACCTTAACTCGATTATGTGACCGTCTTGAACCGCCCTTTGAACCTTCGGGTTTGGGGCAGTACGGCGTGCCACATGTGAGGTGTTGGCTTGACCCTTCTACGGCTGGACCGTTGGTACTGAGGCATGAAGTGAATGTTTTTAAACTTATTTCATGAGTTGATCTGTTTCGGGAAAACTTGGGTGTTTGGATGTTCGATCGGAAATTTTAACATTTTCTATTTATCTGGAATGTGATACAATAATTGGAATTCACAAGAAGTTATGAGATAACTGAATGAATGTTATAAACACAGCACTTTAGTCTCACTTGATCGGTTGCCATGGAATTTTGATGTGATCAAAAGTCCGTCGCAATCACGTAGCGTACGCGGATACTCGCCGGGTAAACTTAATAGACAACTACACCCCATAGCCCTGACCAAGTGACTGTAGGAGAACCCCGTCGCCGAAAGCATCCGTTCGGGTGCTCGCGGCAGCGGTGTTCCGCCTTGGTGCACTTCGTCGACGGCGTCGGGGGTGCGGCCGCCTACTAAAGTTTGCGACGAGCATTCGATCAGAATGTCGGGAATTCTGTTGAATTGCCTGACTTGATATTGAAAAGAGTTTTCGATAATGAGACTAAAATGCGGGGTTTATAATTGTTAGACATGCGATGTCTAAGTATTTCATTTGGTTAGGCATGCGATGTCTATGCAGGTTGCGGATTCCAACTGTTGTAGTTTTAAACTTTCTTTTCTGTGACCGTAAGTGTAATATGTGATATCGCCGGTTTCGTTGCTATATGTCAACGACAATTGGGATACGCATGTTTACTTACGTTGATGACATATGATGTTATGTGTTGCTGGATAAGTTATATTGGATCGTCGTGTTTGAATAGCCGGGGGTTTTTATGTGAGATGAGTGTCTTTCATTTTCATTCATGTAAAAACTTGTATGTAATATTCTTTTATTGGGGTACTTCCAGGTTGCGGAAGATGTCATCTTTTGTATATTATTTACTTTTCCGCACTAGGATAGACCCAAGGAGGAGAGCATAAGTAACCGGGTTCTGGAGTCCAGTGGGAGACCAACTCGAGGAGTCGAGTCCGGGTCTCCTAACTCTAGAATTGGTAGGGTTGTTTGCCGCTCTCGTATGGGTCTAGGGGTGTGGGTTTGGCTATTCATCGCGACCGTGGAATCCGTGTTTTATACTGGCTCGTATTGAAAATACGGACGTCCTAGCATATCCAACATTTCATATGATTCTTCTGCTGCGATATCTGTGATGTGATCATGTGATGTTCTGTGATAAATACTGTATATAGTATATATGATATATTATATACACGTTACTTATGTTTTACACCCGCGCTAGCCCTGCCCCGCTCTGTCGTTAGTTACCTAACCTAATGGTGCACGAGGGGACAGCGAGACGAATGCGGATGGCATAAGTGTACGTCGTATTTATCTGTGATGTTTAGGTATTTAAATGATGGGACTTCATTAATGTGATTAATGAAAGAAAAGAAATCTAAGATGTTGTGGAATCGAATTTCTAAATAAAACAGGTAGCTACAGTTCTTGCTTTGCATCGCGGTGTTCCTTGTAAAACATCCTGCACCTTATTCGATAAGGAAAGGACCGAGATCTCTTCACCGGGAGTGACTCCTTTAGCAATAACTGGAAGATGCTACAACCCTCGGTTTGTCTTTTGATTGCTTCTATAGTTTTTGCTTTGCACAGCGATATATATGATATATCCCGCACCTCATTCGACGAGGAAAGGGCCGACGATCCCTTCACCGGGAGTGACCCTTTAGCAAAACTAGAAAAGCCTCAAAAACACTCCATTTCAAAATCATTTGATTCTACAACGATATCAAGTTCATTACGCAATAGGTTTTCAGAAAAACCTGTCGTAGCCCTCCGTCATTTCAGATAATTACTAGTTAGTATTCGTGCTGCGGTAGTTTGGCCTCCGTCAAGGCGTAGTGTACGGTAGCTAACTAGTGCTTATCTGCTAGCATATGATGCAATTGGATTAAGGTATTTGTACGGCGTTGTTTGGCCTCCGTCAAGGGTCATGCGGGTGGGTTTAATTCAATCAGGAAATGACGGGTTGAACTTGACTAGCGGACTATGGGTTGTTTGGCCTCCGTCAAGGTCATAGGACGCTAGGGGCAAAATTATCGGGAATTTCAAGTGTTGAAATTTGCAATGAGATTGCATACCTTCTATGAGATAGTTGGATCCTGATACCCGCTGCGAGTAAGAGTTACTCCTGGGAGAGTTTTACACACTACAATTAGCCGATCAAGTAGGTGTCTAGAAAGGTGTCAACGGGGTTACGCCTCTAGGAAAACGATGTTTACATTAATTAGGTTCGTGCGAAAGCACGGGGGACCTCTCTCAAAGTACCGACACTGGCCTGGCTGAAAGATTGGCGAACTTGTAGCGTGTAATTAATCCCGGCTAGTCTTTCCTTTTAGGGTTTGAAGGAAGATTTGATTAAAACAGTGGGAGCCATCCTGATTAGATAAAATAATAACCAATCTATTCTTGCAAGAGCGCACGCTGAGTGTTTTCTTCTCTTTCTCTCCAGGTAGCGACCATATCACGCCTTAATCAAGATAATAATATGGATATTTGACCGAACCCGCTTGTTATTTTGAGCTGGGGAACGTTGGTCCCGCTCCAACTTATAATTGTTATAAGACAGAGCAGGAAATAGGGGATTACCAGAATTCCTGTGCCGCCCAAACGAAGAGAGTGCATGTTGATGCATCATCTTCGGGTGTGTTCATTATACAGAACTGTTTCTTAGTATGCTTTACGTCCTGGATATGAGATACCAGATCAGGATCCCGCATATATAATCTGCTACATGGGCTAAGGAAGAGAACTGAGAACGGGTGATAAGTTTCATGAGACAGAAAACAGGGCAAGTGTTGCAGCCAAGTCTGTTGGTCACTGTCACCCTGTATTACCAATACATTGATTCTGAACAAATGTTATTAGATACCGAACCTGATATACAACACCATATCAGTCTCTTTATTCGTAAAGAAAGGATGCAATTTTGTATTGTTGGATAATGTTTTGAACATTTCCTAAATCAAAAGTTGATCGGTTCAGGCACGTTATCTAAAAGCATTGACGTTCTAAATCAAACTACAGTTCTTAGTATACAGAACACACACAAGAGGAAGAGTTCAGAAATGAATGAATCCTTCTTGAGGTATTGTAGACTAGGTCATATCAATGCGACCCGACTAACTGAAGTTACATTTAGATGCATATTTAAATCTGTTTGAATTTACATCTTGTGAAACTTGCTAGTCATGTCGCAAAGATAAGATGACCGTAGCTCCGTTTACTGAAAACAGAGAAAGAGTTAGTAAACTCTTGGATTGATACATGTTGATGTATGTAAAGTTCCCCGTCTACACATGCCAGGACCGGTTCTTTGTACTTCATTACATTCTCTGATGATCTCTCAAGATTCAGTCATATGTTCCTGTTGAAACACAAGTCCGAACCTTTTGAGATATTCACAGAATATAAGTTAGAAGTAGAGAACCAAAACGGGTATAAGTATTATGTCCTTTGATGTGATCAAGGAGGAGAATACATGAGCACGGAATTCTTGGACTTTTCTAAACGAGAATGAGATTCTCTCTCGGCATTACTCCTCCGAATACACCATAGCACGTTGGTATATCGGGGCGGAGCAATCACACCCTATATGATAAGGTGTGCTCTATGATGAGTACTACTGAGTTACCTATTTCCTTTTGGGAGTTATGCACTTGAGAAGCTGCATACCTATTGAATATGGTTCAAATCAAATCAGTTGCCTACCACTTCATATGTGATATGGAAAGGGAAGAGCCCTTCTCTTAAGTCAGTTAAGATTTGGGGTTTTCCGGGCTATGTCTAAAAGTATAATCCGGACAAGCTCGAGGCAAGGTCTGTAATGTAGAACTGGAAAGGTTCCAGCTATACAAACTACAGCTGATGATTTGATAGAACCAAAGGATTCAATAGTCACCGACGAACCTCAGCCTCTCCGCCGATCTAGTAGGATTCCTCACCCACCTGAGAGATACTTCGGTTTCTCTATAACAGTGGGAGCGAGGATTGCATCATGAGATGATGACCCAACTAGTTTCGAGCAGGCCATCGAGAGTAGGGACTCTGTAAGAATGGCAGGATGCTTAGCGATCTGAGATGGAATCCATGTACACCAACAAAGTATGGACTTTGGTTGCTATATCTGAAGGGTTAAATCCCCATCAGGAGCAAGTATATCTTGAGAAGATTACTTGGTGTAGATGGAAAAGTTGAGACTTTCAAAGCTAGACTTGTTAAAGGTTTTCGTCATCGACCAGGCGTGGATAATGATGAAACCTTTTCCAGTGGCTATGCTTAAGTCCATTCAGATCCTACTTGCCACGGCTACATACCATGACTACGACATCTGGCGGTTGGGTGGCATGACTGCTTTTATAAATAATGTTTTGGAAGAGAGCGTCTATAAGTACACAGTCAGAGGGCTTCGTAAACAGTGGGAGCAGCGGAAACGTGTACAAGATGCTTTATAGGATAAAGCAGGCATCGCGGAGTTGGAACATCTGTTTTGATGAAGTAGTCAAATAGTTTGACTTCATCAAAATGGTAGATGAACCATGTATATACAAAAAGGTAGTAGGGAGTATGGTGGCGATCCTCGTAGAGTACGTGGATGACATACTCTTGATAGGGAAGGAGTTTCCTATGCTACGCTCGATCAATCTCCGCTTATCACAATGACTCTCCACAAAGGATCAAAGTGATACCTACTAAATCCTGGGTTTTGGATCTATGAGATAGATCTAAATGGATGTTAGGATTCTCACTAGTTGAAGTGAGACGGTATCAATCGATCGTGGGGAGAATCACTGGAAAGGTTCCAGGGTGATAAGAACGACTGAATGTCAGTCACAGGCATTGTCTTTACCCTCAGTAAAGGGACGGTATGTTGGAAGAGTTCCAAGCTAGATACCGTGGCATACTAGACGATAAAGGCTGGATACATCGCTACTTAAGATGCTACCAAAGAGGTAGTCTGGATGTATATTAGTTCATGAGATGAACTTCGTTCCTACCATTGTGAGACAATGGAGTTGTGGCTTATGCCAAGGAACGCCCGTCCCATCAGTGATCCAGACATATTCTAAGGCAGTGTCACCTGATCATGGAGATGGTTGATCTCCAGGGTGATCGAGGTAAGGAGAGTAGACTCAGAGGACAACACGGCGGATCCACTAACAAAGGCCTTTTCCCAGAGAGAGACTTTTATGGGATGGTTGAGTATGAGATACTACAACCACTGCTATCAGATGGCCCTAGTGAAAGTGGGAGATTGTTAGTTATATGTATGCCCTAGAGGCCATTACTATACATAGGATGTATGTTGTAGTGGATGCTTGGACATATATAGGGAGGACTTTCTTGCTCGACATGATAGTATGCTATCTGGTTACTCTTTACCTTAACGTGTACACTGATTGTCTCTCTGTTACATGTTGGTAAAGCCCTTAGGATGTGTACTTGACTACCTGAATTATGATGCAGATCATACTAGTGGGGACATGGTAGTCCATAAGTACATCCTTCAAGGTCCCTAGTCGTGGGTGTATCGAGACGAGGCATCGATATACCAGAGTAGACTAGCGTATACCTTCTCGACCCATACAGATAGGCGATGGATGATCCCATATCCATTGGTGTTTGACATCAGAGATGATATACGGGTGCTCAGTGGAGACTGGGTACACTGGACGGACTCGCCGAGAACTCCCAGATGGTATTATACCTTACGTCAGATGGCAGTTCTCTGGTGACACTAGTACATGTTAGTCTGTAGACCCGAGATCGTCATAGAGTCTTGTGTGATTCCCACTGTGCTTTGATTTCCATCTTACCACGTCCAAGATGGCGTGCAAAACGGTGGTTTTTGGGTACAGTCCCGAATCACATGGAGGCAATCAGCGATAGGAGGGGATTCATCTCTCCCGGTATAGGGGGTTGATGTTGCGCTGTGCTCGATTGGCTATAACCGGAAATCCCTGGCCAGGGTTGCTGAGATTTATAGGTAAGTGTTACCAGTAGTTTCTCGAACTGTTATAGACCTCGTATCGACACGACTTATCGAGCTATTGGGGTCTGACGTTTACCACCCCTAGGCGAGATATGCGACATATCAGACGACGAGATCGGACTGTACGGTAAGTGTTACTGGTTGGATTCACAGTAGTATGAGCGGGCTTGCTCATCGATCTTCTGATCGCTCAATACCCGGGTGGCCGTTACGTTTAGCAGACCGCTTTCGGCTTGTTGGTGTTTGATATGATCATCACCTGCTGCCGGCGTATTGACGAGTCTTTAGAGTCCTACACAGAGGTTTCCTGGCTCAAACGAAACGAAATAGGAGCGCATATGAGATATGTGCAGGACCGAGAATAATACCAGTATGTGATACTGGATTCTATTCTCGCGATTTGTATCATCGGCAGGTTATATGTGATATAGCCGGGTTACCGAATCAAGTGTTGATTCGATACATTGATACACTTGATATTAGTCGGTTATATGCGATATGACCGGATCATTAAATCAAGTGTTGATTTAATGATTTGATGTATAATTATATATTTGATATATTACTTTACATTAACTAGTATTTGTTCACTTAAGATGGATTTTCTCACTTGATGTGCACATGTAGTATATGTGATATATTTTTGTGCACTAGATTGTATCATGTTTGATGATACATGCAAACTTGGGTGTATATTTACTTTAAACCATGGTTAAATGAATGGTTAGGGCTTTGAATTATTCACTTATTCATTTTATTTATTTATTTGTTTATTTTGGAAAGAATAAAATGGTGGCTTAATTTGTTTCATTCATGAAACTTCATGAAGCTTTGAAAGCTTTGACCATTTTGTTTTTTCCTTTACCCTAACCATTCAACTAAACCGTAGTTTATTCTCTACTCTTGTTAAACTAACCCAAGGTTGCATTATGATAAGAATCACTTTATTTTCCATTTATTTAATGATTCTTATCATATTCTTTTTCTTCTTCTTCTTCTTCAAGAAGAAAGAAGCTTGCTAGCTTCAATGGTGACTTGAGAAAAAGAGTGAGAAATCCAATTCTAAAGTGAACCCACTTCCTATTTCTTCATCCACTACCACTTGCCATGTAGTATAGGGTGTTTTCTTCACAAGTTTCATGACTTGGTGAAGTTGGAGCTTGATCTTGTGTTGCCTCGACGTAGATCATCTTCGGCATCAAAGTCGACGATCTAGCCCGATCATTTCTTCGACGAAACCATTACTAGAGTCCGGGATCCGATGATCGCAGCGGAGGGACGTCAACGCGGAGCTATGGAGGTGGATGACCGGATCTACAAAGGTTGTATTTCCGTTCACTTAGCACTAAAGTAGTTTAGTAGCTTTTCGTTTTGCCTATTCTCTAGTTAACGATCTAGTTTAGGGTTTCTCGGCACCGGAAAATTTTGAATTCGGCATGGTTGATGCCTTGTGAGACCTCATTTGTGTGCCTAGTAACCCTACAGTGGTATCAGAGCCTAGCTAGAGGCTTAGGCGAAGTGTAGACGATGTTAGAAATCCGAACGAACCCCGAAAGCCTAACAAAACCACTCTCTGGAAATTTCTGGAATTTTGGATTTTTGTGAATTAAAAATTGCCAAAAAATTCAGCAGGGAATTGTAGGAGTTACTGTGAAGTACGTGACGCTAACTCGACCAAAGCGCTGCGGAACCGCGGCCCCACCCTGGCTTGCGCGGCGGTTCCGCTGCCATATTGGTGAGTTAGGCCACGTGGCTTGCACAGTAATTCTTGTCTGGAAGTGCTGAGTCTTCTGGGAATTTTTATATTTTACTCAACAGTTGAGTTTTCTGGGGTTGTTTTGGGAACTCGTGGATTCGATCGGATTGTCTAATCTTGTCTACGTGTTTTACGGATAATTATTGAATATGTTAAAAAGTTCGACCGGATATAAATACCCAATTTTTCCCCTGCCGGAAAATTCCCAAGTGTTGGATTTTTCCATGGTTTAAAGACGTTCTAAGTAGTGCACGTAACGCGATGGACCCTTTAGAAGACAACAAACCTTAACTCGATTATGTGACCGTCTTGAATTTCCCTTTGAACCTTCGGGTTTGGGGCAGTACGGCGTGCCACATGTGAGGCGTTGGCTTGACCCTTCTACGGCTGGACCGATGTCTAAGGAGGTTGCGGATTCCAACTGTTGTAGTTTTACACTTTCTTTTCTGCGACCGTAAGTGTAATATGTGGTGTATCGCCGGTTTCGTTGCTATACATCAACGACAACTGGTATACGCATATTTACTTACGTTGATGATATGTGATATTATGTGTTGCTGTGATATGTTATATTGGATCGTCTTGTTTTGAATAGCCGGGGGTTTTATGTGAGATGAGAGTTTTTCATTTTCATTCATGTAAAATTCATTGTATGTAATATTCTTTTATTGGGGCACTTCCGGGCTGAGGATGATGTCACCATTGTATATTATTTACTTTTCCGCATTAGGATAGACCCAAGGCGGGGAGCACAAGTAACCGGGTTCTAGGGTCCAGTGGGAGACCATCTCGAGGAGTCGAGACCGGGTCTCCTAACTTTAGAATTGGCAGGGTTGCTTGCCGCTCTCGTAGGGGTCTAGGGGTGTGGGATTGGCTATTCATCGCGACCGTGGAATCCATGTTTTATACAGGCTCGTATTAAAACACGGACCTCCTAGTATATCCAATTTTCATATATGTTCTTCAGCTGCAATGTTCTGTGATGAGATCATATTACTGCCTGAGACGAATTTTTATATTATATATATGAGATATATATTATATATTGTTGATTTCATTTCATATCTGACGCTTGTGAAGCATAATAAAATGGGACTTTATTAATGAGATTAATGAAACTAAAAGAAACCTAAAGATGTTGTAGAAACTTGTCTTAAAAACTGATAGCTCTAGTTCTTGCTTTGCATAGCAGTATTCTTTGTAGAATATCCAACACCTTATTCGATAAGGAAAGAGCCGAGATCCCTTCACCGGGAGTGATCTCTTTAGCGAAACGAGCAGATGCTACACACTCGGTGTGTCTTTTGATTGCTTCTATAGTTTTTGCTTTCCATAGTGGTATTTGTAAAATATCCTGCACCTTATTCGATAAGGAAAGAGCCGACGATCCCTTCACCGGGAGTGACCTCTTTAGCAAAACTAGAAAAGCCTAAAAAACACTCCATTTAAAATCACTCGATTCTACAACGATATCAAGTTCATTACGAAAAAGGTTTTCTTAAAAACCTGTCGTAACCCTCCGTCATTTTAGGAAGTAGAGTACTTAGTATTCGTGCTGCGTGTGTCGACCATAGTTGAGACGTAGTGTACGGTAGCTAAGTGATGTCTTCCTATACAGCATATGATGCGATTAGTTAGGACATTCATGTGATTATGTCGACCATAGTTGAGGGTCATGTGGGTGAGTCTAATTACTTATGAAATGACGGGCAGAACTTGACTAGTGCTTATGATATGTTGCCTTAGTTAAGGTCATAAGTACTAGGGGTAAAATATTATAGGGAATTTCAAGTGTTGAAATTTGCAATGAGATTGCATACCTTCTATGAGATAGATGGATGCCGATACCCACTGCGAGTAAAAGTTACTCCTGGGAGAGTTTTACACATTACAATTAGCCGATCAAGTAGGTGTCTAGAAAGGTGTTAACGGGGTTACACCCCTGGGAAAACGAGGTTTATTTTAATTAGGTCCGTGCGAAAGCACGGGGAACCTCCTTCAATGTACCGGCACTGGCCTGGCTGAAAGATTGGCGAACTTATAGCGTGTAATTAATCCCGGCTAGTCTTTCCTTTTAGGTTTTGAAGGAAGATTTGACAAAAACAGTAGGAGACATCCTGATTAGATATATTAATAACCAATCTAATCTTGCAAGGGTATACGCTGAGTGTTTTCTTCTCTCTCTCTCCAGGTAGCGACCATGTCATGCCTTAATCAAGATAATAATACGGATGAATTGACCGAACCCGCTTGTTTTACTGTGCTAGGGAACGTCGGTCCCGCTCCAACTTATAATTGTTATAAGATCGAGCAGGAAATAGGGGATTGCCAGAATTCCCGTGCTGCCCAAACGAAGAAAGTGTATGATGATGCATCATCTTCAGGTGTGTTCATTACCAAGAACTGTTTCTCTGTATCTTTTACGTCCTGGGTATGAGATACCGGATCATGATCCCATATATGTAATATGTTACATGGGCTACAGATAGGTAGAGAACTGAGAACGGGTGATAAGTTTCATAAGATAGAAACGGTGCAATTGTTGCAAGCCGGGCAGTTGGCAATTATCACCCTGTATTACCAAATACATTGATTCTAACCGAATGTTATTAGATACCGAACCTGATATACAACATCATATCAATCTCTTTATTTAATAAAGAAGGATATAATTTTTTTATTGATGGATAATGTTTTGAACATTTCCTATATCAAGAGTTGATCGGTTCAGGCACGCTATCTAAAAGCATAGACGTTCTAAATCAAACCATAGTTCTTAATGTACAAAACACACACAAGAGGAAGAGTTCAGAAATGAACGAATCCTTCTTGAAGCATTGTAGACTAGGTCATATCAATGCGACCCGACTAGCTAAGTTACATTTAGATGCATATTTAAATTAGTTTGAATTTACATCTTGTGAAACTTGCCGGTCATGTCACAAAGATAAGATGACCACAGCTCCGTTTATTGGAAACAGAGAAAGAGTTAGTGAACTTTTGGGATTGATACATGATGATGTATGTATGAGGTCCCCTGTCTATACATTCCAGGATCGGTTCTTTATACTTCATTACATTCACTGATTATCTCTCAAGATTCGGACATGTGTTCCTGTTGAAACATAAGTCTGAACCTTTTGAGAAATACAATGAATATAAGAAAGAAGTAGAGAACCAAAACGGGTATAAGTATTATGTCCTTTGATGAGATCAGGGAGGAGAATACTTGAGCATGGAGATCCTGAACTATTCTAAAAGAGAACGAGATTCTCTCTCGGCATTACTCCTCCGAATACACCACAGCACGTAGGTGTATCGGGGAGGAGCAATCACACCCTATGTGATATGGTGTGCTCTATGATGAGTACTATTGAGTTGCCTATTTCCTTTTGGGTAATATGCACTTGTGAAGCTGCATACCTATTGAATAGGGTTCCAATCAAATCAGATGCCCACCACTCCATATGCGATATAGTATGGGAAGAGCCCATCTCTTAAGCATATTAAGATTTGGGGTTGTCCGGCCTATGTCTAAAAGCAAAATCCGGATAAGCTCGAGGAAAGGTCAGTTCTGTAGAACTGGAAGGAGTTCCAGCTATACAAACTGCAGCAGATGATTTGGTAGAACCGAAGGATTCAATAGTAACCAACAAACCTCAGCCTCTCCGCCAATCTGGTAGGGTTCCTCATCCACCTGAGAGATACTTTGGTTTCTCTATGACAGTGGGAGCGAGGATTGCATCATGAGATAATGACCCAACTAGTTTCGAGCAAGCCATCAGGAGTGCGGACTCTGTAAGAATAGCTGGATGCTTAGCGATCTGACATGGAATCCTTATACACTAACAAACTATGGACTTTGGTTGCTTTATCTGAAGGGTTAAATCCCCATCAGAAGCAAGTATATCTTGAGAAGATTACTTGGTGTAATGGAAAAGTTAAGACTTTCAAAACAATGCTTAAGTCCATCCAGATCCTACTTGCCATTGCTATATACCATGACTACGATATCTGGCGGTTGGGTGTCATGACTCCTTTTCTAAATAGTGATTTAAAAGAGAGCATCTATAAGTACACAGCCAGAGGGATTCATAGACAGTGGGAGCAGCGGAAACGTGTGCAAGTTACTTTATAGGATAAAGCAGGCATCGCGGAGAAGGAACGTCTGTTTTGATGTGGTAGTCAAAGAGTTTGACTTCATCAAAATGGTAGATGAACCTTGTATATACAAAAAGGAAGTGGAGAGTAGATGATCCTCTTATTGTATGTGGATAACATACTCTTGATAGGAAAGGAGTTTCCTATGCTACGCTCGGTCAATCTCCTCTTATCACAATGATTCTCCATATAAGGATCAAAGTGATACCTCCTAAATCCTAGGTTTTATGTCTATGAGATAGATCTAATTGGATGTTAGGATTCTCACTAGTTGTAGTGAGATGGTATCAATCGATCCTTTGGAGAATCACTGGAAAGGTTCCAAGGTGATGAGGACGACTGAATGTCAGTCACAGGCATTGTCTTTACCCTTAGTAGAGGGACGGTATGTTGGAAGAGTTCCAAGCTAGATACCGTGACATACTAGACGATTAAAGGTTAGATACATCGTTACCAAGGATGCTACCAAAGAGGCAGTCTGGATATAGATAATAGTTCATGAGATGAACTTAGTTCCTGCCATTGTATGACAATGGAGTTTTGGCTTTTGCCAAGGAACCCCCGTCCCATCAGAAATCCAGACATATTCTAAGGCAGTATCACCTGATCATGGAGACAGTTGATCTCAAGGGAGATCAAGGTTAGGAGAGTAGACACAGAGGACAACAGCGCGGATCCACTCACAAAAGGCCTATTTCCCAGTAGAGACTTATAGGATGGTTGAATATGAGATACTTCAACCACAACTGATTGTTGGGTATGCGATACCACAAAAAAATGGCCCTAGTGGAAGTGAGAGATTGTTAGTTATATGTATGCCCTAGATGGCATTACTGTACATATGATGTATATTGTAGTGGATGCTTGGACATATATAGGTAGGACTTTCTTGCTCGACATGATAGTATGCTATCTGGTTGCTCATTATCTTAACATGTACTCTGATTGTCTCTATGTTACATGTTGATAAAGACCTTAGGATGAGTACTTGACTACCAGGACTATGATGCAGATCATACTAGTGGGGACAGTGTAGTCGCCAAGTACATCCTTCAAATATTCCTAGTCGTAGGTGTATCGAGACAGGGCATCTATATACCAGAGTAGACTAGCGTATGCGCTTCTTGACCCATATGATGGGCGATGGATGATCCCATATCCATTGGTGTTTGAAATCAGAGAAGGTATACGGGTGCTCAGTGAAGACTGGGTACACTGGACGGACTCGCCGAGAACTCCCAGATGGTATTATACCTCACATCAGATGGCAGTTCTCTGGTAACACTGGTACAGGTTAGTCTGTAGACCTGAGATCGTCATAGATTCTTGTGTGATTCCTACTGTGCTTTGATTTCCATCATACCGCATCCGAGAGGGCATGCAAAACGGTGGCTTTTGGGTACAGTCCCGAATCACATGGAGACAATGAGCGATAGGAGGGGTTTCATCTCTCCCGGTATAGGGAGTTAATGTTGCGCTGTGTTCGATTAGCTATAACTGAAAATCCCTGGCCAGGCTTGCTGAGATTTACTGGTAAGTGTTACCAGTAGTTTCTCGAACTGTTATGGACCTCATATCGACACGAGTTATTAAGCTACTGGGGTCTGACGTTTACCACCCCTAGGCGAGATATGCGACATATCAGACGAAGAGACCGGACTGTACGGGAGTGTTACTGATTGGATTCGCAGGAGTACGAACAGGCTTGCTTGTTGATCTTCTGATCGCTCAATACCCGGGTGGCCGTTACGTTTAGCAGACCGCTTGCGGCTTGTGGGTGTTTGATATGATCATCACCCACTGCCGGCATATTGACGAGTCTTTAGAGTCCTACACAGAGGTTTCCTGGCTCAAGCAAAATGGAGTATGAGCGCATATGTGATATGTGCGGGAATTAAATTAATGCGAGTATGTGATACTGCATTATATTCTCGCGATGTGTGACATGATTGGTTATATGTGATATAGCTGAGTTATCGGATCAAGCGTTGATTCGATAAGATGTTGCATTTGATATTAGTCGGTTATATGTGATATAGCGGATTATTAAATCAAGAGTTGATTTGATAATTTAATGTATAATTATATATTTGATATATTATATTACATTAACTAATATTAAGCTCACTATTGATTTCTTTTCTCACATGATGTGCACATTGTAGGGTTCCTAGGCACTCTTACAAGGGTTCATAAGGCATCAACCATGCCCGAATAAAATTTTAGACGTGCCGAAAAACCCAAAGCCGGGATCTTCGCTAGATTATTAGGGTTTAATATGCAAGTAAACATCTTTACAACTAAGTGTGAGGGATTGCAACCTTTGTAGTCCGCTCCTTCGCTTCATAAGCTCCGAGTAGAAGTCCCTTCACCGCGATCCACGATCTCGACTCGAACGATCCATGCTAGCTTGTAGTGTTCCTTTTCTCCGATGATCTACGTCGAAATTGCTATAACTCAAGCTCTCTCACTCTAATGAGGTGAATACCCTAATCTAATCGGCTAGATTAGATGAGGATGATGGAGTAGTATTTATACTTTCTTTTTATATCAAATTCTCACATGAAATCATCACAAAATGAATAACTAGTAAGCTTTCTCAAAGCTCAAGAGAGAAGAAGATGATGATAAAATGAGTTAATCCTTTTGTGATGAATAATGAAATGAATGTATGAATTAATAATGCAACCATGGTTTAGGATGACAAGGATAACCCTTGCAGATAATTAACTAGGGCTAGGGTTTGGTTGGGTTAAAGAATGAGTCATAGAAAAATATCAACCATAATATCTAACTCATGACAAAAGGAATTGCTTCTAGAAGGTACATGAAGCAACTAACCCTAATCAAACCCTAACCTTGTTTAATCTCCGCTAAACATGTTTCATTATTAATCATATCATGTTACAATAATATATATCACATATATATTATATATTTGTAACAAAAGAAAATAATACAATTAACATATATCGCATATATATCAATGTATTCCCCGGTGAGAAAATGAAATAATAAAGCGAGCCAATATTAGATAATGTAATACAATATATCATATATATTATTATACATTAAATCATCGAATCAACACTTGATCCGACAATCCGGCTATATCGAATATAACCGACTAATATATCATGTACCGATTCATCGAATCAATACTTGATCCGATGACCCGGTTCATATCTAAATATCGCGAGAATATAATACGGTATCTCATATCGCATTATCCTCGGTCCTGCACATATCACATATGTGCCTCTACTCCGTTTTGCCTGAGTCAAGAAATCTCTGTGTAGGACTCTAAAGAATCGTCAATACACCGGTAGCAGGTGATGATCATATCAAACACCCACAAGCTACAAGCGGTCAGCTAAACATAACAGCCATCCAGGTATTGAGCGATCAGAAGATCAACAAGCTAGCCTGTCCATTCTCCTGTGAATCCAATCAGTAACACTCCCGTACAGTCCGGTCTCTTCGTCTGATATGTCGCATATCAAGTCTAGGGGTGGTATACGTCAAACCCCAGTAACCGATAAGTCGTGTCGATGTGAGACTCATAACGGGTCGAGAAACTACTGGTAACACTTACCAGTAAATATCTATATCAGCCCTGGCCAGGGACTTCCAGTTATAGCCAATCGAACACGGCACAACATCAACTACCTATACCAGGAGAGACGAATCCCCTCCTATCGCTCATTGCCTCTATGTGATTCGGGACTGCACCCAAAAGCCACCGTTTTGCACGCCCTCTTGGACATGGTAAGGTGGAAATCAAAGCCCAGTGGGAATCACACAAGACTCTATGACGATCTTGGGTATACAGACTACCCTGTACCAGTGTCACCGGAGAACTGCCATCTGACCCATATGATGTCCGTCCAGTATACCCAGTCTCCACTGAGCACCCGTACACCATCCTTGATTTCAAAACACCGATGGATATGGGATCATCCATCGCCCATCATATGGGTCAAGATGCGTATACGCTAGTCTACTCTGGTGTATCGATGCCCTGTCTCGATATATCCTTGACTAGGAACAGTTATAGGATGTACACATCGACTACCGTGGCCCCACTAGTATGATCTCATCATAGTCCCAGTAGTCGAGTACATATCCTAATGGCTTTATCAACATGTGAGAGTAAGACAGTAAACAATATATAAGTCAACATGTTAAGATAAAGTGAAACCAAATAGCATACTATCATGTCGAGCAAGAAAGTCCTCTCTATATATATCCAAGCATCCATTATAATATACATCATATGTACAACAATGGCCTCTAGGGCATATACATAACTAACAATCTCCCACTTGCACTAAGGCCAGCTGCTGCAGTATCACATACCTAGCATCCCGAATAATCTCTCAAACTGTATCTGGGAAATGGCCTTCGTGAATAGATCCGCAGTGTTGTCCTTCGTATCTACTCTCCTGACCTCGATCTCCCGGCGATCAACTATCTCCTGATGAGGTGATACAGCCTCAGAATATGTCTCGACTTTTGATGGGACCTGGGTTCCTTGGCCAAAGCCACAGCTCCATTGTTATCGCAATACAGAGGTATTGGATGCTCAATGGATGGAACCACACCAAGTTCACTAATGAGCTTCTTTATCCAGACAACCTCTTTGGCAGCATCGTTGGCAGCGATGTATTCAGCCTCTATCGTCGAGTCTGTAATGGTATCCTGTTTGGAACTCTTCCAATATACCGCCCCACCAATGAGGGTAAAGACAAATCCCGAGTGCGATTTAGAGTCGTCCTTATCACTTTGGAAGCTGGAATCGGTAAAGGACTCCACCTGGAGTTCTCCGTTACCATACACCAAGAACATCTCCTTAGTCCTTCGCAAGTACTTGAGAATGTTCTTCACAGCTGTCCAGTGACTCTCTCCAGGATCTGCTTGATACCGACTCACTACACTTAGTGAGTATGCTACATCGGGTTTGGTACATAGCATCACATACATGATAGAGCCTACTGCCGAAGTATAGGGTATCCCTTGCATGCGAGCTCTCTTCAAATCACTCTTGGGATACATCTCTTTGGAAAGAGTGAGTCCAGAGATCGTGGGTAGGTTCCCACGCTTGGATTCTTCCATACTAAACCTCTTTAGTATGGTGTCAATGTACCTGGATTGGGACAATCCCAGTATCCGTTTAGATCTATCTCTATAGATCATTATTCCCAGTATGCAGGAGGCATCACCTGGATCTTTCATTGAGAATCTTTATAATAAGAAGAGCTTGACTGATTGCAGTATAGGAATATCATTTCCTATCAAGAGTATGTCATCGACGTACAATACGAGGAAGACAACCTTACTCTCTGCAACCTTCTTATAGATACAAGGTTCGTCTATGTTTTTGATGAAGTCAAACTCTTTGACTACAACATCAAAGCAGATGTTCCAACTCTGCGATACTTGTTTTAACCCATAAATGCATTTAAGTAGTTTGCACACCTTTCCGCTGCTCCCACTATCTACGAAGCTCTCTGGCTGAGTCATGTACACGCACTCTTCTAAATCACCGTTTAGAAAGGCGGTCTTAACATCCATTTTCCGGATTTCGTAGTCATGGTATGCAGCAATGGCAAGTAAGATCCGGATGGACTTAAGCATAGCCACTGGAGAAAAGGTTCCGTCATAATCCACACCAGGTCGTTGACGAAAACCCTTTGCAACAAGTCTAGCTTTGAAAGTCTCAACTTTTCCATCTAGACTAATTTTCTTTTTAAAGATCCACTTACTCTCAATGGGTTTTACCCCTTCAGGAGCATTTTCCAAAGTCCATACTTTGTTGGTGTATATGGATTCCATCTCAGATCACATTGCATCCAGCCATTTCACAGAGTCACCACTCGTGATGGCCTGCTCGAAACTAGTCGAGTCATCATCTTCCATGATGCAATCCTCACTTCCACCATCAATGAGAAAACCGTAGTATCTCTCAGGTGGATGAGAAACCTTACTAGATCGGCGGAGAGGCTGGGGTTCGTCGTGAACTACTGAATCCTCTGGTTCTATCAAAACTTCTGTTGTAGTTTGTTCTGCTGGAACTTCTTCCAGTTCTACCTCAGAGCCACTAATCTCTTTTGCAAGAAATTCCTTTTCTAAAAAGGTGGCGTGTTGAGCAACAAACACCTTTTGTTGTTCACTATGATAGAATAGATATCCATTTGAATGTTTAGGATATCCTATAAACTTACAAAGAACAAATCGTGCCTCGAGTTTGTCCGGATTTTGCCTTTTGACATAGGCCAGACAACCCCATATCTTAACTCGTTTAAGACATGGTCTCTTCCCACTCCATATCTTATATGGTGTGGTAGGTACAGTTTTTGATGGAACCTGATTCAATAGGTATGCTACTGCTTCAAGCGCATAACCCCAAAAGGAAATAGGTAACTCAGCAGTGCTCATCATAGAGCGCACCATATCTAATAGGGTGAGATTCCTCCGCTCTGATACACCATTGTGCTGTGGTGTATAAGGAGGAGTAAGCTGAGAGAGAATCCCATTCTCTTTTAGATAGTCCAGAAACTCATTGCTTAAGTATTCTCCTCCTCGATCAGATCGAAGGATCTTAATACTTTTGCCCGTTTGGTTCTCTACTTCGTGCTTATATTCCCTGAATTTCTCAAAAGCCTCAGACTTGTGTTTTATCAGGAACACATGTCCGTATCTTGAGAGATCTTCAGTGAATGTAATGAAGTAGGAAGAACCGTTCCTGGCATGTGTAGACATGGGACCACATACATCACTATGTATCAGCCCTAAGAGTTCGGTAACTCTTTCTCCGTGTCCACTAAACGGAGTTTTGGTCATTTTTTCTTTGAGACATGAATGACAAGTATCATAAGATGATAATTCGAACGGATTCAAATATCCATCCTTATGTAACTTAGCTAGCCGTGTCGCATTGATATGACCAAGTCTACAATGCCATAAGATGGATTCGTTCATTTCTGAACTTTTCCTCTTATTTGTGTTTTGTATATTAAGGACTGTATTTTGATTGAGAATGAATATGCCATTATGTAACGAGCCTGATGCAATCAACTTTTGATTTAGGAAGATGTTCATAACATTATCCTGTACTACAAAATTATATCCTTCTTTACTTAATAAAGAAACTGATATAATGTTGCACATCATGTTCGGTATATAATAGCACTCATTCAGAATCAGTGTATTACTACTTGGTAATATAAGGTGATATTCGCCAACTGCTTTGGTTGCAATACTTGTACGGAATGATCACCCTTTCCCAGTTCTCTACCTTTACGTAGCCCACATAACATTTTACATATATGGGATCCTCATCCGGTATCTAATACCCAGGACGTAAGGTGAACTGAGAAACAGTTCTCAATAACTAACACACCCGAAGAAGATGTATCAGCATGCATGTTCTTTGTTTGGGCGGCGTGAGAATCCAGATATTCTCCTATTCCCTGTTCAGTCTTATAACTCTTATAAGAAAGAACGGGACCAACGTTCCCCTGCTTAGTATAATAATCGGGTTCAGTCAATACATCCATATTATTAGCTTGATTAAGTCCTGACTTGGTCGCTACCTGGAGAGAGACAGAAGGAAACACTTTAGCGTATGCTCTTGCAAAATTAGATTGGTTATTATCTTATCTAATCAGGATGTCTCCCACTGTTTTGATCAAATCTTCCTTCAAACCCTAAAAGGTAAGATTAGCCGGGATTAATTACACCCTACAATTTCGTCAATCTTTCAGCCAGATCAGTGTCGGTACTTGAGAGAGGTTCCCCGTGCTTTCGCATGGACCTAATTAAAATAAACCTCGTCTTCCCAGAGGCATAACCCCGTTAACACCTTTCTAGACACCTACTTGATCGGCTAATTGTCTTGTGTAAAACTCTCCCAAGAGTAACTCTTACTCGTAGTGGGTATCAGGATCCATCTATCTCATAGAAGGTATGCAATCTCATTGCAAATTTCAACAGTTGAAATTCCCGATAATGCTTTTGCCCCTAGTGTGCTATGACCTTGACAGAGGTCAACAAACCATAGTACACTAGTTAAGTTCAACCCGTCATTTCTTGATTGAATCAAACCTACTCGCACGACCCTTCACAGAGGTCAACAAGGTCGTATGACCACCCTAATCCAATCACATCACATGCTTTACAAATAATTACTAATTAGCTACCGCACACTACGCCTTGACAGAGGTCAACAAACGCAGCACGAATACTAAATAGTCTTTATCTGAAATGACGGAGGGCTACGCAGGTTTTTAAGAAAAACCATGAGCGTAATGAACTTGATATCGTTGTAGAAACAAGTGATTTTGAAAAGGAGTGTTTTTGAGGCTTTTCAAGTTTCGCTAAAGAGGTCATTCCCGGTGAAGGGATCTCGGCTCTTTTCCCATCGAATAAGGTGTAGGATATATCGTATATATAGCTGTGCAAAGCAAGAACTATATAAACTGTCAAAAACTAAACCGCGAGTTTGTAGCATCTGCCAGTTTCGCTAAAGAGGTCACTCCTGGTGAAGGGATCTCGGCTCTTTCCTCATCGAATAAGGTGCAGGGTATATCATATATACCGCTATGCAAAACAAAACTGTAGCTACCCTTTTTATAAAGTTTTGATTCTACAACATCTTTTAGGTTTCTTTTCTTTTTATTAATCTCATTAATAAATCCCATCAGCTTATGCTACCTAAGCATCACAGAAGAAACGAAAGCAGTAATATTTATATATCAGCATATATATATAGTATAAGCATTCGTCTCAGGCAGTAATATGATCTCATCACACAACATTGCAGCAGAAGAACATATATAAAATATTAGATATACTAGGATGTCCGTATTTTTAATACGAGCCGGTATAAAACACGGATTCTACGGTCGTGATGAATAGCCAAACCCACATCCCTAGACCCCTACGAGAGAGGCAAGTAACACTGCCAATTCTAGGGTTAGGAGACTCGGTCTCGACTCCTCGAGATGGCCTCCCACTGGACCCTAGAACCCGGTTACTTGTGCTCCCCTCCTTGGGTCTACCTAATGCGGAAAAGTAAATAATATACAATGGTGACATCATCCTCAGCCTGGAAGTGCCCCAATAAAAGAATATTACATACATATGAATTTTACATGAATGAAAATAAAAACCCTCATCTCACATAAAAACCCCGGCTATTCAGAACACGACGATCCAATATAACATATCACAGCAACACATAATATCACATATCATCAACGTAAGTAAGTATGCATACACCGATCGTCGTTGATGTATAGCAACGAAAACCGGCAATACAACTACATACTACACTTACGGTCACAGAAAAGAAATTATAAAACTACAACATTTGGAATCCATAATCACTTTAGACATCGTAAATCCGAAATATCACATACTTCGCATTTCATGCCTAACTATATGAATTCCACATATTGTATCACATTCCAGATAAATAGACAATATTAAACTTTCCGATCGGATAATCAAATACCCAAGATTTCCTAAATAGCTCAACACTTGAGCGGAGTTCAAATAATCCCAGAATATGTCACAGTACCGATGGTCCAGCCGTAGAAGGGTCAAGCCAACGCCTCACATGTGGCATGCCATACTGCCCCAAACCCTAAGGTTTAGAGGCGGTTCAGACGGTCACATAATCGAGTTAAGGTTTGTGTTCTTCTAGAGGGACCGCCGCGTTAGTTGCATGTTTTTCCGAAAGATTTAAACCCGAGAAAAATTCAACACTTGAAAGTTTTTCGTGCCGGGAAAAAATGAGTTAATGATATCCGTTCGAACATTTTAACAGTTTCTAAATATCCAGAAAACATAACGAAATTAAATTTTCCGATCGAATCAATGAATACAAAATAATCCCCAGAACACTCAACACTTGAGTCAGATTAAAAATACCCAGAAATACGCACAAACAGAAATAGATATTACTGTGCAAAAAGAAAAGACAAATCCAATAGTACGGCCGCGGATCCACGGCCCAAGCAAGGTATGGCCGCGGTTCCGCGGCGGTCCGTACGATTTAGCTTCTCATTTTTCACATTTATTCTTATAATTCCCTGCTGAATTTTTTAGGTATTTTTAATACAGAAAAAATCACATTTTTAAAATTTGTCCAGAGAGGGGGTCAAAATTGGTATTTCGGGGTTCGATCGGAGTTTTAACTTCGTATACACGTCGCCTAATGCTCTAGCTAGGCTCTGATACCACTGTAGGGTTCCTAGGCACTCTTACAAGGGTTCATAAGGCATCAACCATGCCCGAATAAAATTTTAGACGTGCCGAACAACCCAAAGCCGGGATCTTTGCTAGATTATTAGGGTTTAACATGCAAGTAAATATCTTTACAACTAAGTGTGAGGGATTACAACCTTTGTAGTCCGCTCCTTCGCTTCATAAGCTCCGAGTAGAAGTCCCTTCACCGCGATCCACGATCTCTTGGACTCAAGAGAGGCTCCATGACTCGAACGATTCATGCTAGCTTGTAGTGTTCCTTTTCTCCGATGATCTACGTCGAAGTTGCTATAACTCAAGCTCTCTCACTCTAATGAGGTGAACACCCTAATCTAATCGGCTAGATTAGATGAGGATGATGGAGTAGTATTTATGCTTTCTTTTTATATCAAATTCTCACATGAAATCATCACAAAATGAATAACTAGTAAGCTTTCTCAAAGCTCAAGAGAGAAGAAGATGATGATAAAATGAGTTAATCCTTTTGTGATGAATAATGAAATGAATGTATGAATTAATAATGCAACCATGGTTTAGGATGACAAGGATAACCCTTGTAGAGAATTAACTAGGGCTAGGGTTTGGTTGGGTTAAAGAATGAGTCATAGAAAAATATCAACCATAATATCTAACTCATGACAAAAGGAATTGCTTCTAGAAGGTGCATGAAGCAACTAACCCTAATCAAACCCTAACCTTGTTTAATCTCCGCTAAACATGTTTCATTATTAATCATATCATGTTACAATAATATATATCACATATATATTATATATTTGTAACAAAAGAAAATAATACAATTAACATATATCGTATATATATCAATGTATTGCCCGGTGAGAAAATGAAATAATAAAGCGAGCCAATATTAGATAATGTAATACAATATATCATATATATTATTATACATTAAATCATCGAATCAACACTTGATCCGACAATCCGGCTATATCGAATATAACCGACTAATATATCATGTACCGATTCATCGAATCAACACTTGATCCGATGACCCGGTTCATATCTAAATATCGCGAGAATATAATACGGTATCTCATATCGCATTATCCTCGGTCCTGCACATATCACATATGTGCCTCTACTCCATTTTGCCTGAGTCAAGAAATCTCTGTGTAGGACTCTAAAGAATCGTCAATACGCCGGTAGCAGGTGATGATCATATCAAAAACCCACAAGCTGCAAGCGGTCAGCTAAACGTAACAGCCACCCAGGTATTGAGCGATCAGAAGATCAACAAGCTAGCCTGTCCATTCTACTGTGAATCCAATCAGTAACACTCCCGTACAGTCCGGGATCTTCGTCTGATATGTCGCATATCAAGTCTAGGGGTGGTATACGTCAGACCCCAGTAACCGATAAGTCGTGTCGATTTGAGACTCATAACGGGTCGAGAAACTACTGGTAACACTTACCAGTAAATCTTTATATCAGCCCTGGCCAGGGACTTCCAGTTATAGCCAATCGAACATAGCACAACATCAACTCCCTATACCGGGAGAAACGAATCCCCTCCTATCGCTCATTGCCTCCATGTGATTCAGGACTATACCCAAAAGCCACCGTTTTGCACGCCCTCTTGGACGTGGTAAGGTGGAAATCAAAGCACAGTGGGAATCGCACAAAACTCTATGACGATCTCGGGTCTACAGACTACCCTGTACTAGTGTCACCGGAGAACTGCCATCTAACGTGTAGGATATCACCATCTGGGAGTTCTCGGCGAGTCCGTCCAGTGTACCCAGTCTCCACTGAGCACCTGTACACCATCCTTGATGTCAAAACACCGATGGATATGGGATCATCCATCGCCATCATATGGGTCAAGATGCGTATATGCTAGTCTACTCTGGTGTATCGATGCCCTGTCTCGACACACCATCGACTAGGAACAGTTATAGGATGTACTCATCGACTACCGTGGCCCCACTAGTATGATCTCATCATAGTCCCAGTAGTCGAGTACATATCTTAAGGGCTTTATCAACATGTGAGAGTAAGACCGTAAATAATATATAAGTCAACATGTTAAGATAAAGTGAAACCAAATAGCATACTATCATGTCGAGCAAGAAATTCCTCTCTCTATATATCCAAGCATCCATTATAATATACATCATATGTACAACAATGGCCTCTAGGACATATACATAACTAACACATATTGTATATATGTGATATGTATATTTGTGTACATGGATTGTGTCATGTTTGATGATACATACAAGATGGGTAACACCATGCTAGGGTTAATGAGATTAACACCATGCTAGGGTTAAGCTAGGGTTTCTATTTATGTTAAGCTAATTCAAAAGAGATTGATTTTTGTCATGGTAAAGCTTGCACAAAAGCTTTTGGATAAGCTTTGACAAAGTCAACCCTTTTGTCTAGTTTAAGATATTTATGAAACCCAACCCTTAACCATAGCCTTGAGTTAATTCTCTACATGAGTTAAGCATTATAGCTTTAACTCAACCATGGGTGCAATAATTCATTTGGATGAATTATTCATGAGTTCTTCTTCTTCTTCTTCTTGAAGCTCCATGAAAAGCTTTCTAGCTTCAATGGAGGTATGAGAAATAATGTGAGAAAATCAATTCTAAAGTGAGCCCACCTCCGACTTCTTCATCCTCTACCATTTGCCATGTAGTAGAGTGTGTTCTCTTCATAAAGTTCATGACCTAGTGAAGGAATAGCTTGAGTCAGTGTCTCCTCGACGTAGATCATCTTCGGCCTCGAAGTTATCGAAGCAAGTACGTTCATTTCTTCATAAATCCTCTCTAGAGTCCGGAGGTTACAATCGCAGCGAAGGGGACTACAACACGGAGCTATTTGAAGTGAAGGACCGGACTACAAAGGTTGTAATCCCTAACTCTTAGAAGTAAAGTTGTTTACTTGCTTTTTGTTTCGCCTAATCTCTAGTCTACGATCTTGATTGGGTTGTTCGGCACATGAAAAATTTGATTTTGGCATGGTTGATGCCTTATAGAACCTCATACTTGTGCCTAGTAACCCTACATGTAGAACCTTGTTCTAGTGCCTGAAAACCTTACATCGGTATCACACGGGCTGTGAGTATGCGTCACCGCAATAATTAGCCTAAGTGCAAGTGGGAGATTGTTAGATATAGTGCCCTCAAGGCAATTATCATAGTCGCTTGCAGGTGATTATGATGATTGAAGGAGGACCTATACCGGTAGAACAATCTTACTCGAGATGATAATATGCTATCCGATTTGTCTTTATCATAATGTACAACATTAGGTAACATTATAGATCACTATTACATGTTGATAGAACCCATATGATTCTTGCTTGACTGCCAGCAGTATGATGGCGATCATATACGTGGGAGCTGGGTTGTCTATAAACACATCCTTAAATGTCCCTAGTCGTGGGAGTTTCGAGACTGGGCATCGATACTCCAGAATAGACTAGTGTATACTAATCGAGACCCCGACGAGAGACGGTGGCCGGTCTCACAAGCTATTGGTGTCGGTTTGTTCACCTAAGATATATACAGGTGCTCATTGGGTTATGAGTACACCGGACGGACTCGCCGGGACTATGCTAGTTGGTATTATACCTATTGTCAGATAGCAGTTCCCTGATGACTTGTGTACAGGTTAGTCTATCGACCTGAGATCGTCATTTTTCTCGTGTGAGTTCTCACTGTGCTTTGATTACTACCCTACCACGGCTCAAAGGAGTCATGCAAACAGGTTTTAGTTGGGTACTGTCTTGAGCCATATGGAGGCAGTGAGTGGATCGTCAGGGGATTCGTCTCTCCTGGTATTAGGGGTTGATGTCGCGCAGTGCACGGATGACTATCACCAAAAATCCTTTGCCAAGCTTGTCGAGAATTACTGATTCGGATCAGTAATTTCTCAGTGGGTGATGAGCTTCATACCTACACTAAATGTCGCGTTATTAGGGGTCTGACTTTATCCATCCCTAGACTCGATCTGCGATACTCATAGACGAACGGACCAGACTGTACGGATATTGTCACTGTCAGGTTCAGTAGGGGTTTCAGGATGAGTTTGCTCTTCGGCCTCCCTTTCGCTCAATACCTGAGTAGCCGTTACGTACAACTAGTGCCACTGACGTGCTTATGGTTAAACCCACTACTAGCGTATTGTCGAGTCTTTAGAGTCCCACACAGAGGGTTTCCCTACTTCGGGCGAAACGATGCAGAGGTCATATGGTTTTATAGCAGGGTTCGATCATATACGTGTACTTGTGTACGGTTGATGTTCGGATGGATAATACTAGTGGGCTCTGGTTTAAGTGTGATCCTAGTATTATATTGTTGAATTATTTTGGTCTCATTGTATTCGTATTCTTTGGCATACGGATGCGGGTATGTATATACAGATGATGAGTATTCTTGTAATTTCTTATAAGATTACTTTTAGAAGATTACACCTTATTATTGTTTAGACCTTTTTGGATTAAAAGGTTATTGAGGTGTAGGATGAGGTGTTTATTGCATTTTTGTGGCATGGCTTATTAGTGACCCATGGTTACTTTTCTAAGCATGATTAAGTTTTTGTTTTTTGTGAGATTTTGTTGACTTGAGATATTTTTGGTTGAATCTAGATATTTTGGAGCCATAGGATATTTATGTGGATGGTTTCAATTATTGAAAAGAATTAACACAAAAAGAAATCTCACAACAAAGAAAAAGACTTATCCATTTTCTTTCTTCAGTTGCCTCACTCTCATCCTCATGGCATCTTCTTCTACCTTCACCTAAACCCTCTCATGTGTTGAGAAACCTTGGGTGTCTTGAGACAAATTAATACTTCATCACTCTCTACTTCTTCTATGGTATCTAGTGTAGCGATCTAAGTACCCTAGTTACCTCGAATATGAGGTTGGAGCTCGATTCATAGACTCTCGGTTGGATCATCTTCGATGAGGGGAGACCGGAGATCAAGCTTGATCAAGAAGGCCTCTAGTAGCTCAGGAAGATGGTTCAATACCGAAGAATACGGATCATTCGGTATAACCATTCTAACTCCTTTGTATGTTTTGTTATCTAGGGCTTATGGATCGATCAGGGTTATGGGGTTGTTCTAGCGCCGGTTTTTGAAAATTTTTGTTCCACAATGGCCACGGTTTGATGGTCGGGGCGCTTGCATAACCCAACAGTCTAAACTGTTAGTTAAGGTTTATTAGGCTTTGATACCACTGTAAGTCGATATCGCACACCCCGCGGGTTCGCAGGGAGGTGGAATACGCAAAAAACGATTTTTGCGGGCTTCGCAATACCGACTTGAACTCCAGGATCGATACTAAACCCTAATTAGCAAAACTGTATGAGGTTAACTACTTGGAAAGAATGTTATAACTCACAGTATCATGTCCTTCGGGTCTTCTTACTGTCCTTCTCCTCGTCATAAGCTCCTCGGATCGTATACGGATCCGGCCTTTTCGTCGGTCTCCTCAAGTCAAAGACGATCCACCCGAGAGTCTATAGTCCGAGCTCCAACCTCAAATCCGAGGTAACTAAGGTACCTAGTTCGCTAAATTAGATGTCCTAGATGATGTAGAGAGTGTAGATGGATTACTTTGTCTCTAAATATCTTAGGTTTCTCAACACATGAGACATGAAAGGTATGAGGAAGAAGAAGGGGAACTTGAGGAAAAGAGAGTGAAGCAAGAATATTATAATGAAGATGACTAGTTTGTGATGAATAATGAACCATACCAATAATGCAAAGCAAAATATCAAGCATGGTTCAATAAATATCTAGTGAGTTACCTTCATGAGTCATCCTATAAGTCACCTAAGAGCCATGTCTCATTTAAAGTAAATCTCCACCTCATTTCCTCCACCTCATTTATCTTTTAATCAAAAGATTAAATAAAAAATGAGGTGTCTTCTTCTAGAAACAATCTTGAGTAAATTATAAGAATTCCCCTCATCCGTGTGTGTGTGTGTGTGTGAGTGTATCTGTATCCGTATTCCGAAAAATACGAAAACAAAGAGATGAAAATAATCCATCAATATAATACTAGGATCCGGCTTAAACTAAAGCCTACTAGTATTATCTGTCCGAATCATCATCCGTGCACAAGTACACGTACGTGATCGAACCCTGTCGTAAAACCATACAACCACTACATCGTTTGCCCGATGCAGGGAAACCCTCTGTGTGGGTCTTTAAAGACTCGACACTACGCTGGCATTAGGTTTAACCACAAGCACGTCGGCGGTACACGTAACGGCTATCCAGGTATCTGTCGATAAGAAAGCCGATGAGCAAACTCATCCGAACTCCTACTGAGCCTATCTGTGACAATCTCCGTACAGTCCGGTCCGTTCATCTAAGAGTATCGCATATCAGGCCTAGGGGGCGGTAACCGTCAGACCCCTAATAGAGCAATAAGTCATGTCGGAGTCTAGCCCAAAACATCCTAAGAAACTACTGGAGTACCTACTAGTAAATCTCGCTTGCCCTGATCAGGGACTTTGTGTAATGGCTTTCCGAACACAGCGCAATATCAACCCCCAATACCGGGAATCCTATCTAACTGCCACTGCCTCCAAGTGCTTCTGGACTGCACCCAACTACTACCTTTTTGCATGACTCCTTTGAGCCGTGGTAGGTTAGTAATCTAAGAACAGTGGAAACACACTCGAGGCGAACTAGCAATGTCAAGTCGATGGACTAAGCTGTACTCATGTCATCTGGGAACTGCTACTCGACGATAGGTATAATACCCACCAGCAGCTCCTTACGAGTCCTGTCCAGTGTACTCATAACCCAATGAGAACTTGCATACTATCTCCAGTACGACATACTAATGGCTGTAGGACAGACCATCTTCTCTGCTGAGATGAGAAGCGTATACACTAGTCTATTCTGGAGTATCGATGCCTTGTCTCGATAATCCTATGACTAGGGATTTGTATAAGGATGTGCTTATAGACTACCCATCCCCCACTAGTGTGATTACCATCACAACGTTGGTAGTCAAGCAAAGATCCCAAGGGTTCTACCAATATGTATAAGCGATAGGTTAAAAGAAACATATGCACACATTGAGATAGAAAAAAACCAGGTAGCAAACTACCATTTCGAGCAAGACTGTTACTATATCCGTGTATATCTCAAGCTTCCAATATGTAATATACAAACCAGTATGATACAATAACAACCTCTAGGGCATATATCACTAACAAAGTGTTTAGGAGTATTTCTTATACTCATGTTCCTGATCAGAAGAGAAAGAAGATGGATGATAGAAGCATTCCATATGTATTTGTTTACCCCAATCAGAGCAAAGCTCTGTTCAAATTCCAAGGCGGGAAACGAGGCAACGCTTCTGTTTCCCCCAATCAGAGCAAAGCTCTGTTTTGAAAATTAAAATTAAAATAAATGAAGCAACGCTTTGGATCCCCTGCGCTGCGCGCAGAGCGCCACGTGTCAAAATCAGACACGCCAGCGCAGGGAGCACAACGCCCAAGGCAGCGCACTCAATCAAGAGCAAGGCTCTATTAAAGAAGCAATGCTTCAGCTGACTTGCGCTCTGCGCTTCGCGCCACGTGGCAGCGCAGTTGCGCTGCGCTCTGCGCTGCTCGCCACGTGGCAGCGCAGTTGCGCTGCGCTCTGCGCTGCGCGCCACGTGGCAGCGCAGACACGTATCAGCGCAGTTGCGCTGCGCTCTGCGCTGCGCGACACGTGTCAAGCGTAGGTGCGCTTGCACCAAACAGAAAAATTCTGGAATGATCTTTCTCAATCTTGTTAAAAACAAGAAGATTGCCTTCTGTAAAACAGAAGCCCTTGGATCAAAGATCCAATGGTGGGGAAAAATCCCCAAATCACTCAGAGAAAGATCTCTTTAACTAATTTAACAAACCAAATGGCACTATAAAAAGGTCCCTAGACCCCAACTCACAAGAATGAACAACACAGAGAGAACTCCTCTAAAGAAAATTTTGAGAAGAACTCAAACAGAGAAAAAGGTAAACCCTTTGAATAAGAAAGAAGAACTTCTTCTGAAAAGATCATTGATCTAAGAACAAGATCAAGGATCTTCAATAAAAAAATATAATAAAAAACAAAGGCATTGCCTTTTGATAAACCACTGGTTCTTTGAAAACAAGGAAATTTGTTTTCTTTGATTTAAAATTGATCAAAATAATAAAACAGTGCCTTGCACTTGTAAATCTGCACTATTGCGCTACTGGGTTGGCGCAAACCACCAGAAAGCGCCACGTGTCAGCTCCACAACGATCTGCGCTATGCGCTGTTAAAATAGAGCACTGCTCTCATGAATTGGCGCAACCCAGCAGGGCGCGCCACGTGTCAGAAGCGCAACAGCGCAGCGCACTGGCACAGCGCACTGCGCTTGCGCTCACCAGAGCGTGACACGTGTCGCCTCCATATGGACTTGCGCCTTGCGCTCCTCAATCAACGCAAATTGCCTGACAAGCCACGTGGCACTCTGTCAGATTAATTAATGCAGCGCATTATTAAAGGGCAGAGCCCAATTAAAAGGCCTAATGGACCAAAACAAATGCTCTGCATTATAAAAGGGGGACAGAGCCCAACTTAAAAGGCCTAAAGGGGCCAGAATAAAATACAGTGCAGGGGCAGAGCCCTAGTTAAGGTCTAATAGGCCTAATGCAAATAAAAATGTTGAACATCTTCAACTGGACTTAGCCCAATCATGGCCGTAAGTCCTTAAATTAAATTGACAGAGCACGGCTGCTCTCTTAAATTAATTTACACCTGGTTCAAGGGTACATCTCTGAACTCCTTTGACACCTGTCGCTGTAATTCTTCAACGTCGTCAGAGAGGTGACGGGTCCCGACGGCCATACATTCAATGGACCACTATGTCCCTAAACTGGAACATGGACCACTACGTCCCTAAACTGGAACAATAGAGCCCCTAAATGCTCTTCCCGTTAAGTTGATCTGAGTCTGGAGATTAGGCTCGCGTATCCTTAATGAACATTTAAGTTGATCTTAGCCTCAATAGGGCTAACGTATCCTTAAACTAAAACACCAAACCCAAATCTAAGTAAATACGGATTTGGACTAATCCACGTCCTACGGGCGACGGCATAATTTAGTCTCCGTATACAATCCACGGGCAACCACAAACAAAACAAACACATACGACACGAAGTGAAATTCTGGAGAAGGAGAAAGTTGTTACCGCGATGCGGTAGCGTAATTAACTGCAGGGGCTTGCGCCTGCAGGGAAGAGCGTCCCCATAATCAAAAACCCCTCAAGCGAGGGGGAATCTGACGAAGTCTGCTACATCGGCCGCATCCGTCTAAACCTCCGATACACGGTGCTATAAATCAACTTGGCATCTTCGGAGAGGTGGATGGATAAAAACCAAATACCATCTGCCCCGAATCTCAGGCAAGACGTTTTCATGTCTTGGCCGTCGTTCGGAGGGGAATAGATTCTGGCACGCCCGGTGGGGCATTTTCCTCTTTCCACTCCACACTTCGTGTGTTGTGTTCGCGAACGAATCGCGGTTTGTTAATGGTTGCCTTTGGATTTCAAGCTACTAAGATTTGGTCTTTTGCCTGGCGCAGAAATCAAGCATCAATGGCCTCCAATTGCTCGAGTTGTTCAAAGTGCCAGTGCAACCGATGCTCCACCTCACCTGGAGGTGTAGCTTATGGGCCTCAAGCGGCCTCCATCCTTGCCATGCCGGTAGAACAGGTGACCCAGGCCACCACCGGCCTATTTTTCGGAACTATGATCCCGTCTGCAAGCTTCACCATGCCAGTGCCCGCACCGGAGGCGAACAATAAGTCGGTCTTCGATCGGCTCATAGCTACAACGGCCCCTTTCAACGGGTCGTCCAATATCAAGCCGGCGGCCTCCGTCTTTGCCAGGCTGAGCCAGAAACCTGATGGGCCCGCCAAAAAGCCCATAATACTTGAGAAGGCCATCCCAAAGAAGACGGCTGCTCTCGAAGTCGCCAAAGCGGTTACTCCTATCAAAGAGTCAGTCTTTTCAAGGCTGACTATTCCGGCTCCTGCCCCTGCTCGAGGATCTGTCTTTGACAGATTGAATATTGCCACTCAAAGGACGACCTCCGTCTTTAAGAGGCTGGCACCGGCAACACCTCATTCAGACAGGGGGCAAAAAGAAGCTGTCTCTATCGCCGAGCCAGTCCCAACGGCTCGTCATGCTCGACGTCGCCACTGGCGTCGAGTAAGGAAGGCTGGGGGCAACTCCCCCTTGGGGCTAACTCCACCCGCTCTAATGGTGGAAGTTGATGCTGCTGTTCCAACTGTGAACAACTTTGAACCGTTAAGGAGGGTGCGTAAGAACTTTCCAACTGCTATGCTGAAAAGATCTCCTCCACCTGCGGAGAGGGTTACAGAAATAAAGATGGAGCAGCCCCCTCAACAGCTGTCCTCCAAAATTTACAAGGTCTGGCGGAGGGTCCAAGACTCCGTAATCGACCAAGATCACTTTCGCCAACAGAAAAGGGCAAAAGTGCAAGAAGAAAAGAACCGTCCGAACAAACAGCAAAAGACGACCACCACTAGGGTGCCTGCTGCAACGGCCCCCTCAACTTCAACGGCCCATAAGAGAAGGAGGCCAGAGAAAATTCCCACGGTCGCGGCAAATGCCAAAGGCGGTGAGCCTAAACGCCCTAAGTCCGGGGGCATCGTGGTCCATACCGTCTACATGGCGTCGGGGAAGGAAGACAGTCGTGCATCTACAGGTCATAGACCGCTTACACGGTCAATGACCAAGGCTCAGGAGCAACAGCAAAAGCTCCAGGAGATGATGAACGCGATGGCCGCACTCACTGGGCCAAAAGAAAGCCCTGAAACGTCTTCGGATGAACGCCAGGAGCAAGAAACTGACGCCGAGTTCCTTCGTCGGATATTGGAGAAGAAGGATAAAGAGGCTGCTGAACAAGCAGCCAACATAAAGCGAATGGCCCTCCTGTTCCAGGACATGGTGGGAATGATGATCCAAAAAGATCCTTCTGCTGAAGATCCTCCAATCGTCCTTAAAGACGATAGGGGAGAAACGTCAAATCCTCCACCGGCTCTGTCAACAGCCAAGGAGGAGGCAATCTCCAAGGCTAACCTGGACAAATATATAGCTCGGCAGATCCGGGTTCATCAGGTGAATGAGGCAGCCGGCCAAGTTGTCAAGATGGGGCGACCGTATCCAAGCTGGTACGATCAGATTAAGTACCCGCCGGGCTATACAATACCGAAATTCCATGTCTATAAGGGGACGGGCAATCCCCACCAGCATGTTGCCCAGTTTAGGGCGCTTTGCGGCAACACCGGCGGTGATGACAAATTGTTGCTTCGCCAGTTCGTTGGCAGCTTGTCAGATACAGCGTTCGAGTGGTATTCGGAGCTACCTAACGACTCTGTCAAAACATTTGCGGAGATGGAGCTACTGTTTACACAAAGATTCGCGAGTGCTAGTGGACGCACCCCGATAACAGCGCTGATTAACGCCAGGATAAGGCCCGGCAAAACGTGGGTTCAATACGCAACACGATGGCAAAATCTATGGTCGAAGTGCGAACAACGCATTGAAGAAGCACCTGCGGTAGGCATGTTTGTGGGCACTCTCGATCCGCAAGCGACCATTTCCCAGTTCATGATATTTTTTAAGCCGACCACCTTCCAGGCCTTGATCGACAAATTAGCCCAAATGGACCAGATGGGCCATGGACCGTCTTCTCCAAAACCAGACTCTCGAAATGAGAAGGGAAAAGGGAAAGTGACCGTCGTCGCCAATGCTCAACAACAGCCGAGCAACTCAAAGCCGGTCGTTCGCCAAAATAACGTGCGTCCACGCCCATCCCTCGAGGAGAGACTGGGACGGCCTTACTCGTTTCCTCAGAATAAAACAAGGAAACTGTTCGAACTGGCAGTGAGCAACAGACTCATCAATCTGCCGAGTCCAAAACGTCTGTTGCAGCCAGGCGATCTCAACAATCCCAATTATTGCCCTTACCACCAAATGGTAAGTCACCCGATCGAAGATTGTTTCGTCTTTAAGGGGTGGATCGAGGATCAGTACCTACAAGGAAAGTTCGCGCTGTCTGAAAAGTGAAAAGTAAACCCACCACAGCCGCACACTCTGAAGAAGATGGACACGCCGGGGGCAGCTTGTTCTTTTGTTGAGGACGAAAACGATGGAGAAGACTCATCAGATGAATCCGAGGAATACGTAGCGAGTTGTCATGTGATCTCTCACTCATTGATAGACGATAAAGAGGCTCCTTACGCCGAGAAAATGAGGGCGGATTCTAAACCGGAACTTCTGTGGCCGTCAGACGAAATGATCGAGACCTTCCTGAATGAGATTCGTCTGAAAGTTAAAGCCAATCAAGAGCGTGAGATGGCTATATTGGAAGAAGCCAAACGCCGGCGACTAGACGAAAGAGTCGAGGCACTCCCGTCAAATCAAAAGACATACGCTGCCGATAAAAACAAATTCAAGACGAGGAAAAAGTTCGCTAAGGCCATATCAATAGGAATGAAGCTACCGCCTTCTGAAGAAAACACTCTCGATGGAGTAGAGATGCATCCTAACTACTGCTTATATCATCGGAAGATCGCACATCCCACTGAAGACTGTGACTCCTTTAAGTGTTGGTGGCAAGGGTATGTCGCCCACAGGCAATACGTCAACAGAAAAAAGCGTGAAGCTCGTAGACAGGGGAAGAATACGACCGATGAGCATAAAAGAGTTGCCGGCAATTGTCATAAGGATGAGCCCGGGGGATCACGAGTTCTCACCTTCGGGAGCGATTCCGACGAAAAAGTAGCCGTCGGCCCTCTCTTCAAGGAGTCCATCTCTGAAAAATTGAGGAATTGCGAGACCATTCAGCCGCTCAATTACACGATATCCGGAGAGAATCTCGGATCCACCAACAATGGAGCGAATAAAAAGGATAAAGGAAAGGGGAAAATGACCTTCTTTGCCAACACTCAATAACAATCGAGTGGCCTTAGACCGGTTGTTCGTCGAAACAACATGCGTCTACGCATATCTCTCGAGGAGAGGCTAGGACGTCCTTACTCGTTTCCTTAGGATGATATAAGGAGACTGTTCGAGCTGGCACTACGCAACAGACTCATCAATCTGCCGACTTCAAAATGTCCGTTGCAACCAGGCGATGTCAACGATCCCAATTATTTCCCTTACCACCAAACGGTAAGTTACCTGAACGAGAATTGCTACGTCTTCAAAAACTGGGTTGAAGACCAATACCAACAGGGCAAGTTCGTCATCTCCGAAAACTGGAAGGTGAGCCCGCCACAACCGCATGCTCCGAGAAAGATGGATACGCCAGGGGTATCATGCTCATTCATAGGGAAAGCCCCATAGACCGAAAAGTTAGTAAACTAGAGATTCGCCTCAAATACGGCGACGGCGGACTGAAACTTCCTTAAACTAATGACGGACCACTACGTCCTAAAACTAGCTAATGACTGAAACGTCTTTAAACTACTACCGCGGCATCCTCAGGCTGACGTGATAAAAAATTTTATAAAAAATATAAAAAAAAAATAAAAACGGTATGTCCATAAGTAAAATGGGCACGGATGAAAACCCGAAAGGGCTCCGTGAGCAAAAACAGCAGAGCTACCGGCGAGTGTTCGTGAAAACCCGAAAGAGCGCGACCTCGTTAGAAAAAAAATAAAAAAAAAAATATATATAAAAAATAAAAACGGTATGTCCATAAGCAAAATGGGCACGGATGAAAACCCGAAAGGGCTCCGTGAGTAAAAACAGCAGGGCTACCGGCGAGTGTTCGTGAAAACCCGAAAGGGCGCGACCTCGTTAGAAAAAAGAATAAAAAGAATAAAAAAAAAGAAGACGGTATGTCCATAAGCAAAAAAGGGCACAGATGAAAACCCGAAAGGGCTCCATGAGTAAAAATAGCAGGGCTATCGGCGAGTGTTTGTGAAAACCCGAAAGGACGTAACCTCGTTAAAAGACACTTACAAGGTCCTCTCGACCTTGTAAGGAGAAACCACCCGCGTGAAATCCTTACGACTCACAAGGGAGAAACACACTTAGGTATCCTCACGATTCCTAAGGAGAAAATACACTTGCGAGATCCTCACGACTCGTAAGGAGAACTCTCTTATGGGACCCTCACGGCTCATAAGATTTGAAAGTCTTAAGTTACAGAGACCTGAACCTGTTCTTAAGCAACTCCCACAACCTTCCACTATTGCCCTACAAGTGGTTCAATGCTGACCCTTGTATACAATCCACGGGCGCGAATAAACATTTCCCTAGCCAAGTCCCATCCGTGACTAGGGATATGTCCATACGGTGAACAACCTTTGTAAGTCCTCTCGACTTATAAGGAGAAAACCCTTTTGTAAGATCCTTACGACTTACAGGGGAACATACACTTAGGAATCCTCATGATCCCTAAGGACAAAACACACCTACGAGATCCTCACGACTTGTAGGGAGAAATACCTTTGTGAGACCTTTACGGCTCATGAAGTCAAAAGCCTTAGTCGACAGGACCCTAACCCTGTTCGCTAAGCCATCTTTGTTCGACATCGACAGAGGCAAATGATGATTCGCTCCTGGCAATATCCCAGTTGTAGCGATGCAGATGCCTGTAGGGTTCCTAGGCACACTAATGAGGTCTCACAAGGCATCAACCATGCCAATTTCAAATTTTTCCGGTGCCGAGAAACCCTAATACGGATCGTTAACTAGAGTTTTGGCGAAACTACAAGCTACTAAACTAGTTTAATGCTAAATGAACGGAAATACAACCTTTGTAGATCCGGTCCTCCACCTCCAAAGCTCCATGATGAAGTCCCCTCGCTGCGATCATCCGATCCCGGGCTCTAGCGTCGGCTTCATCGGAGAAATGGGCGGGTTAGGTCGTCGACTTCGATGCCGAAGATGATCTACGTCGAGGCAACACAAGATCAAGCTCCAACTTCACCAAGCCATGAAACTTGTGAAGAAAACACCCTATACTACTTGGCAAGTGGTAGAGGATGAAGAAATAGGAGGTGGGTTCACTTTAGAATTGGATTTCTCACTCTTTTTCTCAAGACACCATTAAAAGATGCAAGGTTTTCTTCATCTTGAAGAAGAAGAAGAAGAAGAAAAGAATATGATAAGAATTATATGGAAAATAGAAAATAAGGTGATTCTTATCATATCTCAACCATGGTCAAGTGTAGAGAATAAACTAGGGTTAGGTTTAAGGAATAAAACAAAATGGTCAAAGCTTTTTCAAAGCTTCATGAAACTTCAACAAAATCCAAAGAAAGTCACCATTTTATCTTAAGCCAAAATGAAATAAATAAATAAATAAATAAAGCAAGTGAAACCCTAACCATTAACTAACCATGGTTTAATCAAACATACACACTTTCATGTATCATCAAACATGATACAATCAAGTGCACAAAAGTATATCACATATACAATGTGCACATCAAGTGAGAAAAACATCTTAAGTGAACCAATATTAGTTAATGTAAAGTGATATAATAAATATATAATTATACATTAAATCATTAAATCAACACTTGACTTAATGATCCGGTCATATCATATATAACCGACTAATATCATTAGTAACAACTTATCGAATCAACACTTGATCCGATAACCCGGCTATATCGCATATAACCGATCAATGTCACAAATCGCGAGAATCGAATACAGTATCACATACTGGTATTATTCTCGGTCCCGCACATATCTCATATGCGCTCCTATTTCATTTCGCTTGAGCCAGGAAACCTCTGTGTAGGACTCTAAAGACTCGTCAATACGCCGGCAGCAGGTGATGATCATATCAAACACCCACAAGCCGCAAGCGGTCTGCTAAACGTAACGGCTACCCGGGTATTGAGCGATCAGAAGATCGACGAGCAAGCCCGCTCATACTCCTGCGAATCCAACCAGTAACACTTACCGTACAGTCCGGTCTGTTCGTCTGATATGTCGCATATCTCGCCTAGGGGTGGTAAACGTCAGACCCCAATAGCTCGATAAGTCGTGTCGATATAAGGTCTATAACAATTCGAGAAACTACCGGTAACACTTACCAGTAAATCTCAGCAACCCTGGCCAGGGATTTCCGGTTATAGCCAATCGAACACAGCGCAACATCAACTCCCTATACCGGGAGAGACGAATCCCCTCCTATCGCTCATTGCCTCCATGTGATTCGGGACTGTACCCAAAAACCATCATTTTGCACGCCCTCTTGGACGTGGTAAGGTGGAAATCAAAGCACAGTGGGAATCACACAAGACTCTATGATGATCTCGGGTCTACAGACTAACCTGTACCAGTGTCACCAGAGAACTGCCATCTGACGTAAGGTATAATACCATCTGGGAGTTCTCGGCGAATCCGTCCAGTGTACCTAGTCTCCACTAAGCACCCGTATATCATCTCTGATGTCAAACACCAATGGATATGGGATCATCCATCGCCCATCTGTATGGGTCGAGAAGGTATACGCTAGTCTACTCTGGTATATCGATGCCCCGTCTCGATACACCCACGACTAGGGACCTTGAAGGATGTACATATGGACTACCATGTCCCCACTAGTATGATCCGCATCATAGTCCAGGTAGTCAAGTAAGCATCCTAAGGGCTTTACCAATATGTAACAGAGAGACAATCAGTGTACACGTTAAGGTAAAGAGCAACCAGATAGCATACTATCATGTCGAGCAAGAAAGTCCTCCCTATATATGTCCAAGCATTCACTACAATATACATCCTATGTATAGTAATGGCCTCTAGGGCATACATATAACTAACAATGCCTAAACCGGTATCAAATTCCAAGCCCCTTCATGGCAAATGATGATTCGCTCCTGGCAATATTCCAGTTGTAGCGATGTTGATGCTGAGATTGGCGTCAGATTCCAAGTTCCACACTCGTGATAAAAAAAAATCAGCGAGCCATACATGCATACGAAATAGCCGAAATGATGGGGCAACTTGTAATAAAAATCAGCAAGTAGAAATGTATGCGTGCGAAATAGCCGAAATGATGGGGCAACTCGCAATAAAAAGTAGCGAGTGAAAATAAAATAAAAGGCCGAAATGATTGGGCACCGTGAAAAATAGCCGAAATGATTGGGCAATCGCGACATTCGCGATATAAAAGCTGAAATGATAGAGCATCGCGGAAATAAATAAAATGAAAAATATATATAACGAAATTCATGCCCTACAGGTGAGATCACATCGATCCCTGTATACAATCCAAGGGCACAAACAAAGAGGGAACCATACCTTCCCAACAGGCTCCATCAGAAAGCAAAGCCAAATCTCGACGGTTCATAGACAACACAGAGACAATCTTGATATTTGTCGCAATATTGCAGACACAATGTCAACAAACGGAGCAAAAAGAAGATCCCTAGCTTCAGGGTCTTGACGTCGGATATCGACAACTTAGAGATCACCAACGGCGTTTCTCCCCACTCCAACAAGATGCAGACATGACGTCAACATCCGACCTCAGAGTCGCAATGAAACGGAGCTACGGTATAATCCCTAGTTCCAAATCTTAACGGCAATATCTACGGCCTAAAATTCAACAACGGCGTTCTTTCACAGTCCAGCAGGATGTAGATGCAACGTCAACAAAAGACCCCATGGTCAGTAAAGCGGAGTAACGGCAAAATCCCAGCTCCACCTCAGCATTCGTCTCGTTACAACAGACGCAATGTCAACAACAGTGTCCTTCCTCCAACAGGATTCGGACATGACAAAACAAAGAAAGCGAAGGCTAAATTCCTAGCTTCAAGGTCTTAACGGTGAGTCATATAAAGCCTGAAAGACAACTGGAGATCATCCCACACCAGTGCGGAATGTTCACCACTTCGACGTTCGTCTCGACACAGCAGACGCAACATCATCAAAAAACGGAGCCACGGCAAAATCCCTAGTTCCAAACCTCGACGGTTCGCAAGCAACCTAGATACAACCGCGACGTTCGTCTCGATACAGCAGACGAGATGTCACCCCAGCGTTCTTCCTCCAGCAGGGATCAGACGCGACAATCAAATAAACAGAGCCATGGAAAAATCCCAGCTCCACCTCGACGTTCGTCTCGATATAGCAGACGAGATGTCACCACAGCGTTCTTCCTCCAGTAGGGTTCAGACGCGACAATCAAACTAACGGAGCCACGGCAAAATCCCTAGTTCCAAAGCTCGACGGTTCACCAGCAACCTAGAGACAATCGCGACATTCGTCTCGATACAGCAGACGCGATACCAGCAAATGAAGCAAAGGCTAAATTCCTAGCTTCAGGGTCTTGACGGCAACTCCCATAAAACCTGAAAGACTATCGGAGATCATCCCACACCAGCGCGAAGTGGTTATGACTCATCGGGACTCTCCAAAATGAGCCTAACCTCGAGTAAAAAGCGGCATGGCAAATTCCTAACGCTTGCTCTTCCGACGGTCAAACTGTCTAGGATGATTGCTTGAAGATGTCTTGTCCAGCCCCCGAAGGGATCAGAGACACGGCAGTCGCAAGGCTACTCGAACAGCACAATTGCCTATCGAGGAATATATCAGCTGATGCGACGGTACGACGGCCAAAACCCTAAGTACCACAGACCCTAACGGACTTCTATCGTAAAGAGCAGAGGTTAACTGTGACGTTAGGATATTCTTGCGAGAAATGTTCGATTCGTCTCGACTTGTGAAGAAATTGATGTCTTTGCGAGAACGTCTCGATGCGGCTCGACTCGTAAGAAAAAGCCTTAGGCAGTAAGGATTAAAAAACTTATTCCCTAAGCACTGGGAGCCTATAAGTTGGCCCAAAACAGTCTCTTGCATACGATTCACGGGTCTCACTCTCCAAACTCGAATCTCGACAAGGAGGGAAACAACCGCTTACAGGTCCTCTCGACTCGTAAGAGGGAAAATTCTCTTATAAGATCCTTACGACTTATAAGAGAAAACGCACTTAGGAATCCTCACGATTCCTAAGGAGAAAATCCACCTATGAGATCCTCTCGATCCGTAGGGAGAAAAGTCTCTATGATACCCTCATGGCTCATAGAGTTGAAAAGTCTTAGGCAGCAGATTTGAAACTGCGGCCTAAGCCATCGCTGCCTTTTGAAGAAGCCAATACAGGATGTTCCCTCTATCACCTATCAACCATGTTTACTAAAGCAGTATACTGATAATAAAAGAAAGAGGGAAGCGACAGAAAGGACATTCGATTTGTATTTGATCAAGCGTTCGAAACGCATCCATTCATGTGTGTGCAAAAGACTCAAAACGAGAAATGAGACAAGGTGAAATAAAAAATTTTCCATTCATAGTACAAAAGGGTTCTTACAATCATAAAAAAATAAATAACAACATTATTAAAATGTCTACAATGGTATAACCTCAGACCCAGGACATGGATTGAGGAACTCAAAAGTAACCCTATCTAAGACTTTCCAAGCCTGGCGAACCATCCAAGTGTGCTTTCTTTGGCGAGCACAAGCGTCGGGGTCCCCCCTGATGTCCTCCTCCCTCCAATAAGCAGCGAGTATGGCGGACTGTTGGAAAGCCTGGTGCAGGAGATCGACAAGATTGTCTCGCCGTCTCTTCGAGATTAAGCGCATCAAATACGCCAAGCAGCACGGCAGAATAGAATAGGGGAAGCGCTTCCTAGATGGCTCCCACGATAAGCTTCAGGAGAGAGGAACGTCGGGGAAGCAGTTAACCGTTATATGCGTCGAAGCGGCTCATGATTTCAGCACACTCCGCATTTGTGAACTCTCGATTTTGAGAACGGCCAAGTCGGCGGATGTCCCCGTAAGAGATGATCTCGTCAAGATCGTACAAGTAGGTGTCTATTGTTTCTGTGAAAGAGAATCAACAAAATTATCAGAAAGACTGATTAAGAGAAGCGATATAATGCACCGAGCAATAAAATGCCATCTTTAAACTCCAAGATCAATGAAAAACTCCTAAGAGTTCTTTTATATGATTTGGGAGGAGCAAAGCTCCATTAATGAAATGAGAAAATACAAGGAAAATCTTTTAGAGAGCAAAACTCTATTAATGGAACTCTAATAGGGTTCTCCTTAGTTCTCCTTAGACCCCTTTAGGGCAAAGCTCTGCTAAGTGAAACCCTAAATGGGTCTTCTTTAGATCAGGGATCTATGGAGAGCAAGGCTCTGTCAATGAAAATTAATTTAATTTATTTTAATTTAAATTAAAATTTTCACCTAAAAGTTTTAAGAGTTTAACTCTTGGAGTTCTTGAAAATAAAGAGCGGGGCCCTGAGTTCTGAAAGTAAAATTTTGAAGATGAAAATCATCTAAGAGACCAAAGGTCCTATTTATAGTCATTAAATGCCCTTTCAACTTCCAAAAGTTGCCGCGACGGTAGGAATTCTGCCACCGCTGCGCTCATGTTTGGGGGCCACGTAAGCACAATGGTGAGGGGCATTTGTTTACCCCAATCAGAGCAAAGCTATGTTCAAATTCCAAGATGGGAAACGAGGCAAAGCTTCTGTTTCCCCCAATCAGAGCAAAGCTCTGTTTTGAAAATTAAAATTAAAATAAATGAAGTAACGCTTCGGATCCCCTGCGCTGCGCGCAGAGCGCCACGTGTCAAAATCAGACACGCCAGCGCAGGGAGCGCAACGCCCAAGGCAGCGCACTCAATCAAGAGCAAGGCTCTATTAAAGAAGTAACGCTTCAGCTGACTTGCGCTCTGCGCTGCGCGCCACGTGGCAGCGCAGTTGCGTTAGCGCAGTTACGCTGCGCTCTGCGCTGCGCGCCACGTGGCAACGCAGATGCGCTAGCGCAGATGCGCTAGTGCTCTGCGCTGCGCTCTACGCTGCGCGACACGTGTCAAGCGTAGGTGCGCTTGCGCCAAACAGAAAAATTCTGGAAAGTTCTCAATCTTGTTAAAAACAAGAAGATTGCCTTCTATAAAACAGAAGCCCTTGGATCAAAGATCCGATAGTGGGGAAAAATCCCCAAATCACTCAGAGAAAGATCTCTTTAACTAATTTAACAAACCAAATGGCACTATAAAAAGGTCCCTAGATCCCAACTCAAAAGAATGAACAACACAGAGAGAACTCCTCTAAAGAAAATTTTGAGAAGAACTCAAACAGAGAAAAAGGTAAACCCTTTGAATAAAAAAGAATAACTTCTTCTGAAAAGATCATTGATCTAAGAACAAGATCAAGGATCTTCAATAAAAAATATAATAAACAACAAAGGCATTGCCTTTTGACGAACCACTGGTTCTTTGAAAACAAGGAAATTTGTTTTCTTTGATCTAAAATTGATCAAAATAGTAAAACAGTGCCTTGCACTTGTAAATCTGCACTATTGCGCTACTGAGTTGGCGCAAGCCACCAGAAAGCGCCACGTGTCAGCTCCAGAACGATCTGCGCTATGCGCTGTTAAAATAGAGCACTGCTCTCATGAATTGGTGCAACCCAGCAGGGCGCGCCACGTGTCAGAAGCGCAACAGCGCAGCGCACTGGTACAGCGCACTGCACTTGCGCTCACCAGAATGTGACACGTGTCGCCTCCATATGGACTTGCGCCTTGCGCTCCTCAATCAGCGCAAAGCGCCTGACAAGCCACGTGGCACTCTGTCAGATTAATTAATGCAGCGCATTATTAAAGGGCAGAGCCCAATTAAAAGGCCTAATAGACCAAAAAAAATGCTCTGCATTATAAAATGGGGACAGAGCCCAACTTAAAAGGCCTAAAGGGGCCAGAATAAAATACAGTGCAGGGGCAGAGCCCTAATTAAGGTCTAATAGGCCTAATGCAAATAAAAATGTTGAACATCTTCAACTGGACTTAGTCCAATCATGGCCGTAAGTCCTTAAATTAAATTGACTGAGCACGGCTGCTCTCTTAAATTAATTTACACCTTGTTCAAGGGTACATCTCTGAACTCCTCTGACAACTGTCGTTGTAATTCTTCAACGTCGTCAGAGAGGTGACGGGTCCCGACGGCCATACATTCAATGGACCACCATGTCCCTACACTGGAACATGGACCACTACGTCCCTAAACTGGAACAATAGAGCCCCTAAATGCTCTTCCCGTTAAGTTGATCTGAGTCTGGAGATTAGGCTCATGTATCCTTAATGAACGTTTAAGTTGATCTTAGCCTCAATAGGGCTAACGTATCCTTAAACTAAAACACCAAACCCAAATCTAAGTAAATACAGATTTGGACTAATCCACGTCCTACGGGCGACGGTATAATTTAGTCTCCGTATACAATCCACGGGCAACCACAAACAAAACAAACACACACGACACGAAGTGAAATTCTGAAGAAGGAGAAAGTTGTTACCGCGATGCGGTAGCGTAATTAACTGCAGGGGCTTGCGCCTGCAGGGAAGAGCGTCTCCACAATCAAAAACCCCTCAAGTGAGGGGGAATCTGACGAAGTCTGCTACATCGGCCGCATCCGTCTAAACCTCCGATACACGGTGCCATAAATCAACTTGGCATCTTCGGAGAGGTGGAGGGATAAAAACCAGATAGCATCTGCCCCGAATCTCAGGCAAGACGTCTTCATGTCTTGGACGTCGTTCGGAGGGGAACAGTATTCGTTGGTTATAATTCGCGAACCAAAAGATATAAATTATATGATCCTTGCAACAAGAAGCTTGTCATTGGTCGAGATGTGTATTTTGACAAGGAAAAATCATGGGAATGGAGCAATGGAGAAGTTTGTAGCAGCTCGATCAATATTATTTATGAAGAAGCTGAGGTTCTAAAAGAAGTTCAAGCACATACTCTATCATCACCATCAACATCCCACTCTCCGGCATCATCCTCTTCATCAACCTCATCAAGCTCACCTCCAAGAAAAATGAGATCTTTAGAGAATTGTATGAGGTAATGGAAAATTAAAATGATTTAACATTGTTTTGCTTATTTGCCGACTGTGAGCCTCTAGATTTTGAGATAGCTATTCGAGATTAAAAAAAAAATGGAAAGCGGCAATGGATGAAAAAATCAAAGCAATTGAGAAAAATTGCATGTGGAAACTTACAATGCTTCCATAAGGAAAAAAGACAATTGGTGTAAAGTGGGTATTTAAAAAGAAAAAAAATGCGAAGGGCGAAGTTGAAAGGTATAAAGCAAGATTGGTGGAAAAATGCTACAAACAAAAGGCTGGAATTGATTATGATGAGGTATTCTCTCCTGTTGCTCGACTTGAAACTATTCGTTTGATTATATCTTTAGCTGCACAAAACAATTGGTATATATTTCAACTAGATGTGATGTCGGCATTTTTGATTGGTGTTCTTGAAGAATAGAGCTATGTTGAACAACCCCTTGGTTATGTAAAAGAAGGCGGTGAAACTAAAGTGTTGAAGTTGAAGAAGGCACTTTACAGCTTGAAGTAAGCACCGAGGGCTTGGAATAGTAGAATTGATGCCTATTTTCAAGATAATAATTTTGTGAAATGTCCTTACAATCATTCTCTATACACTAAGGTCAATGAAAATGGAGATTTTTTTTATTGTGTGCTTGTATGTGGATGATCTTATCTTTACAGGTAACAATCCACATATGTTTAGGGAGTTCAAGAACTCTATGGTTCAAGAATTCGAGATGACAGATATTGGGCTCATATCTTATTATCTTGGCATCGAGATGAAGTAAAGTAGTGATGGCATTTTCATCACCCAAGAAAGCTATGTGAAGTCAATTCTTAAGAAGTTCAATATGGATAAAAGCAACCCGGTCAACACACCAGTCGAGTGCGGCATCAAGTTGTCGAAGTTTGATGGCGGAAGCAAAGTTGATCCGACATATTTCAAGAGGCTGGTGGGAAGTTTTCGTTACTTGACTTGCACTAGACTGGATATTCTTTATGGTGTTGGGCTCGTTACTAAATACATGGAAGATCCGAGAACTTCACACTTGTTAGCGGCAAAGAGGATTCTTCGATACATCAAAGGTACAACAAATTATGTTTTGTTTTCAAATTCTAATAGTTTTGAACTTGTTTCATACACTGATAGCGATTGGAGTGGAGATATGGATGATCGAAAGAATACAACCGGTTATGTTTTCTTGATGGGTGACACCGCAATCACTTAGTCCTCGAAAAAGCAAACGATAGTTACCGTCTCCACTTGTGAAGCCAAGTATGTTGCTGCATCGTCTGGAGTTTGCCATGCATTGTGGCTGAGAAGCTTGCTTAAAGGCCTCCAGTTTGCTCAAATGAGACCTACAAAGATTTATGCCGATAATAAGTCGGTAATTGCACTTGCGAAAAATCCAGTGTTTCATGAAAGACGCAAGCACATAGACTCTCGCTATCATTTCATCCGAGAGCATGTGAAGAATAAAGATGTCGAGTTGAATATGTGAAATCTCAAGACCAAGTCGTTGATATATTTACAAAGCTTTTGAAGTTTGAAACATTCTCATTATTGCAAAGTAAGCTCGGGATGGTGAATCAAGTTTAAGGGGGTATGTTGGAAATATCATAAACTTGATAATAATCAGTTATTGGGAAGTCTAAGAGTTAAAGATAATGTGCATGAACTTGTTGTCATGCATGGATCTAATTTAAGTCGATTATTTAGTATATCAAATTCAATGTAAGAAGTTAAATAGTCTTGGCTATGTGAAGAGTCATTGTAAAACATATATAAGTGGGTTATATGTAAAGAGCAAGGCGTGCAAAAAACAAATATCAATATAAAGTTTATCTTCATCCTCTTCCAATTCTACTTTCTATAAAATATTATTCTCAAATTTATTTGTTATCAGAAACCCCCTGAATTTTACTTTCGTTACGCTGTTTGCCCCCTCTCCGTAAATCTCGCATTAAATGACCTAATTACCCGTCGTCTTCCCCAAATAAAACATATTCGGTTCCTTTTTAAAAAAATAAAATAAAAACCAAACTAAATTAGGGCTTGGGTTAAGGGAGATTGAGAAAGAGAAGTCCATCTACTTCAATTCCTTCTTTTTCTTTGAAATTCTTCGGTGGAGGCAGGTGTGTGGGGATCACAATAGCAGATTGAGGCAAAGAATGGTATATCAGACAGACGTTGAGGAAGATGCGAGGTATTACCTTAATTTTGAATCGATAGTTTGGGATTTGAGGTAATACCCAAGAAAATGTTATTTCTCTTTCATCCCATTATCTACTAAAATCAGGTAATTAAGACATTTGGAGCTAAAAGTTCATTGTCTATGTGAGTACAATTTGGTAAATGGTGGTATGCAATTTGTTGTTGATGATGAAATCCCATGAAATCAAGGAGGAAAAAGATCATATTTTGTTGAAATCAAGGAGAAAAAAGATCATATTTTGTTGATGGGGATGAAACCTGATGAGTCAATTTGTGTGTGTGTGAGTGAAAGATAGAGAGGAGAGAGAGAGAGATTTTAAGTTGCTTCTGTAAATTAAAGATTGATTGTGCTAAATTGTAGGAAATCTCTATTTTACTTAAATTGAAATTAAAGTGAATGCATATATCGAATAAGGTATTGGATCAATAATGGTCAGAACTACTCCTAACTCCGAGATGAACTTCCTCATCCAGACGGCTTCCTTGGCAGTATCATTTGCAGCAATATACTCAGCTTCCATCGTAGAGTCTGCAACGGTATCGTGTTTGGAACTCTTCCAACACACCGCCCCTCCATTGAGGGTAAAGACAAACCCTGAGATAGATTTGCTATCATCCTTATCACTCTGGAAGCTCGAATCGGTAAAGGCCTCCATTTGGAGATCTCCGTTACCATACACCAAGAACATTTCTTTAGTCCTTTGCAAGTACTTAAGAATGTTCTTCACAGCTGTCCAGTGATTCTCCCCTCGGTTGGATTGATACCTGCTTACTACACCCAGTGCATAAGCTACATCAGGGCGTGTACATAACATCACATACATTATAGATCCTACAGCAGAAGCTTAGGGTATAATGCTCATACGAGCTCTCTCTTCATCAGTCTTTGGGTAAAATTCCTTGGAGAGAGTGACTCCATGACTAGCGGGTAAGGCACCTCGCTTAGATTCTTCTATACTAAACCTTTTTAGGATGGTGTTAACGTACCTAGTTTGGGACAATCCCAGTAACCATTTAAATCTATCCCTATAGATCTTCATGCCCAATATGTACGAGGCATCACCCATGTCTTTCATGGAGAACCTTTGTGATAAGAACAATTTGACTGATTGTAGCATAGGAACATAGTTTCCTATCAGAAGAATGTCATCCACGTACAATACGAGAAATGTGACAGTACTTCCTACAATCTTCTTATAAACACAAGGTTCATCTGGATTTTTGACGAAATCAAACTCTTTGATAACATCATCAAAATAGATGTTCCAACTCCGTGATGCCTGTTTTAATCCATAAATGGATTTAAGCAACCTACATGCTTTCTCGCTGCTCCCACTATCGATGAATCCTTCTGGCTGATCCATATAAACGCATTCTTCTAAATCACCATTTAGAAAAGCTGTTTTAACGTCCATCTGCCATATTTCATAGTCGTAGTGAGCAGCAATAGCAAGTAGGATCTGAATGGATTTAAGCATGGCTACAGGAGAAAAGGTTTCGTCACAGTCTAGTCCTGGTCTTTGCCGAAATCCTTTCTCCACAAGCCTTGCCTTATAGGTCTCCACCTGCCCATCTACACCGATCTTTCTCTTAATGATCCATTTGCACCCTATAGGTTTTACCCCAGAGGGTACAACATCTAAAGTCCATAGTTTGTTGGTGAATATAGACTCTATTTCGGATCTCATGGCATCCAGCCACTTCACAGAGTCACCACTCGTGATAGCTTGCTGAAAACTGGTAGGGTCATCATCATCCATGATGCAATCTTCTCCATCACCATCAATGAGAAAATCGTAGTATCTCTCAGGTGGGCGATAAGTCCTACCAGATCTACAGAGTGGCTGAGGTTCATTAGGTTCTGTTGCAACTTCAGGTTCAACCAAATCGTCATTTGTAGCTTGTGTCTCTAGAACCTCTTCTAGATCTACCACATTGCCATCAGCATCATTTAGAAAAATCTCATTTTCTAAAAACGTGGCATACTGAGAAACAAACACCTTTTGTTCCTCCTTGTGGTAGAAAAGATACCCAAACGAATGTTTCGGATATCCCACAAATATACACTTGACCGATCGTGTCTCGAGTTTGTCTGGATTCTGCTTTTTAACAAAAGCCGGACAACCCCAAATCTTAACTCGTTTAAGAGATGGTCTTTTCCCATACCATATCTCATATGGAGTGGTAGACACGGTCTTGGTTGAAACTTTGTTCAACAGAAAAGCTGAAGTCTCCAATGCATGCCCCCAAAAGGAGAGAGGCAACTCAGTATCACTCATTATGGATTGCACCATATCAAATAGGGTGCGATTCCGCCGCTATGACACACCGTTGTGCTATGGTGTGTAAGGAGGAGTGAGCTGAGAGAGAATCCCATTCTCTTTTAGGTTCGAAAACTCTGTACTAAGATACTCTCCACCTCGATCTGATCGAAGTATTTTGATGCTCATTCCAGTTTGTTTTTCTACTTCAAGTTTGTACTCCTTGAATTTCTCGAAAGCTTCAGACTTATGCTTTAATAAAAACACATGACCGAATCTGGAGAAATCATCAGTAAAAGTTATGAAGTAAGAAAAACTGCCTCTCGCATGTGTAGACATTGGCCCACATACATCACTATGTATGAGACCCAAGAGCTCAGTAGCTCTTTCTCCGTGTTTAGTAAACGGAGTTTTGGTCATTTTCCCTTTGATACAAGACTGACAAGTCGCATAAGATTTATACTCAAAAGGATTTAAATATCCATCTTTATGAAGCTTGTTTAGTCTTGTTTCATTAATATGACCAAGTCTACAATGCCAAAGAAAAGCTTCATTTATATCTGAAAATTTTCTTTTATTTGTGTGTTGTATGTTGAAAACTGTGTGTTGATTAAGGACGTATATCCCGTTATTAAGTGTACCATAACAAATCAACTCTTGATTCAGTTTAATGTTCATAACATTGTGCTGCAATATAAAATGATATCCTTCATTGTCCAACAAAGAAACGAATATTATATTACAAATCATGCTTGGTACAAAATAACATGGGTTAAAAACCAATATACAACCCGATGGCAACCCTAGGTGATACTCTCCCACTGAAACTATATGTACATTGGAACCGTTTCCAACTCAGAGAGTATGATCACCGGTCTTCAAAACTCTACTATTTCTCAACCCCTGCACAGAATTGCAGATATGAGAACCTGAACCGGTATCCAATACCCAGAAAGCAAAGTTTATAGAAAAACAGTTTTCAGTTACGAACACACCTAAAACTGAAGCATCACTATGCTTCTTTTTCTTGAGACCAAGGTACTCAGTACAGTTCCGCCTCCAGTGCTCTGTCTTCTTGCAAAAGAAACATTCTCCTTTTCCCGACTCCGCAGCTTTGGATTTGTCTTTCCCCTTTGCCTTCTTGATTCCACCTTTTTGCTAGGTGGATTTCTTCTTGTTCTTTCCTTTGGCCTTGGCTTTTAGGACGGAAGAGGAAGATTGTCCAACAAGCAGAGAGGGAGACTTCGCCTTAAGCGTGCTCTCCGCACTTCTCAACATATTGAGAAGTTTGGGTAGTGACTTCCTCATGTTGTGCATGTTGAAGTTCACTATGAAAGGAGCAGAGGAAGAGGGAAGTGACTGTAGAACAATATTTGTATATTGCTCGTTATCCATTGTCCATCAAAGGCCCTCAAGCTCTTCAATAAGTGCTATCATCTTCAAAACGTGGTCACCTACTGAAGTGCCAGGAGCCATCCGCATCTGAAACAACTTTCGAGATGCTTCGTATCGTAGGATACGAGATTGCTCCCCATACAACTCCTTTGTATGGAGAAAGATGGATTGAACATCCATCTCCTCTTGCTTCTTTTGATATGTATTGTCCATCGATACAAGCGCGAGATATTTGGCAGTGGCACAGTCAATATCCCACATTTTGTGGATCTCCCGATCCGCTACAGAAGATTCGGGCCCTGGTTTAGGCGGGGCAGAGGCAGTGAGGACATATGATACTTTATCATATGTGAGAGCAATGTTAATGTTCCTCAACCAGTCTTTATAGTTCGGTCCGGTAAACTTATTTTTCTCTACTAGTAGCTTAAGTCCAGTCATGGTTATCTGCCATTAGGAGAGAGAAAAGAATACACTCAGCGAAAGCTCTTGCAAAGATCAGATTGGTTATTTATCTTATCTAATCGATGTCTCCCACTGCTTTTATCAAATTTTCCTTCAAACCTTAAAAGGAAAAAATTAGCCAGGATTGATTACATTCTACAATTTCACTAAGCGTTTAGCCAGGCCAGTGCCGGTACTTCTGAGGGAGGTTCCTCGTGCTTTCGCACGGACCTAATTAAAATAAACCTCATTTCCCAGAGATGTAGCCCTGTTAATACCTTTCTAGACACCTAATGATTTAGCTAATTGTAAAGTGCAAAACTCTCCCGGGAGAAACTATTGCTCACAGTGGGATCGGGATCCTACTATCATATAGAAGGTATGGAATCTCATTGCAAATTTCAACACTTGAAACTCCCGATATAGTTTTTACCCCTAGCACTCATGACCTTAACTGAAGTCAACATATCATAAGTACTAGTCAAGTTCTTCCCGTCATTTCGTGATTAACTAGACCCACCCATAAAACCCTTAACTACAGTCAACATAATCATACGAATGTCCTAACTAATCGCGTCATATGCGGTGTAGGAAGACATCACTTAACTACCGTACACCGCGACTTAACTATAATCAAAATACGCAGCATGAATACTAAGTACTCTACTTCCTAAAATGACGGAGGGTTGCGAATAGTTTTTAAGAAAACCTTTAACGCTTTGAACTTGATATCGTTATAGATGGTTTTAAAAGGAGTGGCTTAAGCTCCGCAATTTAAAAACTTGCTTTTTCATAAAAAGCCAAGTAGGTTTCAAATCTGATTCTACAACATTTTTTTAGGCTTCTTTTTGTTTACATTAATCTTATTAATGTAATCAGAAAAGAAACGAAAATAGAACGTATGCTTATGCCATCCGCATTCGCTACAAAGTCCCATTATGTACCGTTAGGTTACTTAACTAACGGCATAGCGGGGTGGGACTAGTGCAGATGCAAAATTTAAGCAACGTTTATTATATATCATATATATAATACATCATTCATCTCAACATATAAAGCGATCTCATCACAGAATATCAACAGCAGAAGCACTTATATGAAAATACAGGATATACAAGGAGGTCCGTATTTTGTATTTAGCCAACAATAGAAAATACGGATTTTGTGGTCGCGATGAATAGCCAAGCCCACACCCCTAGACCCCTACAAGAGCGGCAAGTGACCCTACCAATTCTAGAGTTTAGGAGACCCGGTCTCGACTCCTTGAGATGGCCTCCCACTGAACCCTAGAACCCGGTCACTTGTGCTCCCCTCCTTGGGTCTATCCTAATGCGGAAAAGTAAATAATATACAACAATGGTGACATCATCTTCAACCCGGAATTGCCCCAATAAAAGAATATTACATACAATTATTTTTACATGAATGAAAAGAAAAACTTTCATCTTACATAAAACCCCCGGCCATTCATTCACGACGATCCTGTACATCATATCTCAGCAACACATAATATCACATATTATCAACGTAAGTAAGTATGCGTTCCCCAATTGTCGTTGATGTATAGCAACGAAACTGGCGATACATCACATACTACACTTACGGTCGAAGAAAAGAAAGTGAAAAACTACAACAATTGGAATCAATACTGCTTTTAGACATCATAAACCCGGAATATCACATATTCTGTATTTCATACCTAACAATGCAAATCTTATATTTAGGTCTCAACCATGAAAACGCCTTTTCAAAACAAGTTGGGTAATTCAACAAGATTCCCGATTCTACCGAGGCCAAAATATTATATTTACACGCAACTAATTACTTTTCACAAAACTAATTAGTGTAGATTCCAATTATTGTATCACATTCACGAATAACTAGACAATGGTAAACGTTTCAATCGAGTCAACAAACACCCACAAATTACCCCGAAAACTCAACACTTGAGCAAGACTAAAATACCCAAAAACGTGCCACAGTGCCTACAGACCAACCGTAGAAGGGTCAACCCTTTGCCTCACCTATGGCGCCACAGGACTACGACAAACCCTAAGGTTTAGCCGCGGTTCCATGGTCATAGAATCGAGTTAGGGTTATGTTCCTCTAGAGGGTCCATAAGGATACTTGCATGAACATTCAAATATATTTAACTTAGGAAATTTCAACACTTGGAAAATTTCCAACGAGAGCAATGAGGGGGTGATTGATGTTCGCTCGAACAGTTTAATGTTATCCAAGTTACCAATACAATTTTAAAATATACGAATACGAAATACTCCGAATAATCCCCTAAGAAAAATTAGCATCACATGAAATTTTGGCTTAAACAAACAACACCTGAAACCCCAAAAACTACAGACCAGAGCACCAGAGGAAAACGAGGCTGTTCTGAGGCAGGGGGCCGGCCAGGCCGAATTTTTGAGGGTTGTGGCCGGTTTTTTTATGGTGGATTTGCCTCGTTTTTCTCCAGTGTTCTCAGTACATCATATGTAAGCTTCTGCCGTTGCTAAAAAAAATTTTCGAGCCCATTTTAAAATCGCAGAGAGCACTTTTTCAGGGTTGCAGAAATTGTTAATTCGGAGTTGTTTCGGTTTCATAATTAGTCTAACATCGTCTAAGTTTCTAGCTTGTCTCTGATACCACTGTAGGGATTCTCTAGCACCATCCTATATTTAGGGTTGCATCACACATGCTATATTAAAAATTTAGGAGGGTGCTAAACAATACCAACCATGAATCGAACTAGAAAAATAGAGTAACAACATGTAGTATCACATACTAACTAGTGTCTAACACTAAGTGGGGAGAAATACAACCATTGTAGACCTCCTTGAGTGACTCCTTGGCACAAGTAGGGTTTGAACCGGTTCGATTGAATCCTTCCGCGTCCATGATGATCCACCACGAAGTCCCTTTGCACAAGCTCCTACCTCCACTTGATCTTTGAAGAAATGGAGCAAACAACCTACACTAATGTCCTAGACTAGTATAGATTGGTGATGTGGGTTTGGATCTTACTTAAAAACCTTTTCTTTTTAATTTCTTCTCTTTTTTGAAACCCTAAAGAGCTTGAAGGAGAGAGAGGAAGAAGGAGATGGCTCTAACTTGACTCAAGAGAATAATGATAATAATAAACATAATCCCAAGTGAATGAGAGTTATACCATCCCTAACTATGGTTACAAAATATCTAGATATTTTGTGACTTGAGGTTAAGCAAAACCATGGGCTAAAACCATAGGCAATGAAACCATGGTATTGATTTTGGTCAACACAAGAGAGTGGAGAGTTGAATAGTTAACCATGATTTTATTGCCAATTGCTTTTCTCAAATAATCAAAATATACAAATATGCAACCATGTGATTCTTGCATTGCCACCACCAATGTATAATCAACCATGACACATGTAAGCTTGCATGTGTGCATCCATATCAACATATACATACACTCATGCATGCATCATAAAGAAATAGGTTTTAATAAATGAGTTAATAGACTTAATATTAGATCAACACTTGATTTAATAACCCGGTCATATCACATACGACTCGTCCAATAGTAAACGCCCGATTAAAATACGGTATCCAATACAAGCATTTAATCGAGCTCCCGCGCATATCACATATGCACCCCACATCATTTCGTCTGAGCTAGGAGACCCCTTTGTGGGACTCTAAGGCTCGTCAATACGCTAGCAGTAGGCAGTGATCACATCACATGCCCACAAACCGTCAGTGGCACAAGCTGTACGTAACGGCTCTCAGGTATTGAGCGATAAGAAGAAACACAGCAAACCTGCTAAAACTCCCGTCGAGCCAACTGGCAACACTTACCGTACAGTCCGGTCTCTTCGTCAGATATGTTGCATATCAAGTCTAGGGATGGTATCGTCGACCCCAATAACTAAATAAGTTATGCCGGTATATGGCTCATAACAGATCGATAAACTACTGATAACACTTATCAGTAAATCTCAGCAGCCCTGGCTATGGACTTCCTGTTATAGCCAATCGTGCATAGCGCAACATCAACCCCTAATACTGGTAGAGATGAAACCCCTCCTATCGCTCATTGCCTCCATGTGTCTCGGGACTGTACCCAAAATCCACCTGTTTGCACAACTCAGGAGAGCCGTGGTAGGGTGGAGATCAAAGTACAGTGGGAGGCACAAAAGACTCTATGACGGTTTTTGGTCCACAGACTAACCTATACCAGTGTCACCTGAGAACTGCTATCCGACGATAGATATAATACCACATAGGAGTTCTCGACGAGTCCGTTCAGTGTACCCAGTCTCACTGAGCACCCGTATACGGTCTTTGGTGTCACCACACCAATGGATATGGGATCATCCATCGCCCATCATATGGGACAAGTAACGTATACGCTAGTCTACTCTGGTGATATCGATGCCCCTCTCGATACACCCATGACTAGGAACATTTCAAGGATATGCTCATAAACTACACATGTCCCACTAGTATGATCCGCATCATAATCTCAGTAGTCAAACATATCCTAAGGGCTATATCAACATGTATCAAATGAGTGAAAGCATGATCAAATGAACATGTCAAGATAAAGTTCAACTAGATAGCATACTATCATGTCGAGCAAGAATATCCCCTGAATACACACACACACAAACACACACACACCGGTATATACACTATCATATAATGGCCTCTAGGGCATACATATATCCAACACTAAAAAGGTTTAGTATGGAAGATTCTAAGCGTGGTAATTTACCCGCTTACTCAGGAATCACTCTCTCCAAAGAAATGTCTTCCAAGACAAATTTGGAGAGGGCTCGCATGCAAGGGATACCCTATGCTTCGGCAGTCGGGTCAATCATGTATGCGATGTAATGTACTAGACCGGATATGGTTTACTCACTAGGTGTAGTGAGTATGTATCAATCAGATCTTAGGGAAAACCACTGGACAATTGTGAAGAACATTCTTAAGTACTTGAGAAGGACTAAAGAAATGTTCTTGGTGTATAGTAACAGTGAACTCCAGGTGGAGTCCTTTACCGATTCGAACTACCAGAGTGATAAGGACGACAGTAAGTCGGTCTCGGGTTTTTTCTTTACCCTCAATGGAGGGCGGTATGTTGGTGTTGGGTTATGGGAGCGCCCCGGCCAACGAACCGTAGCCAAATACGGAACAAAAATTTCTTAAAACCCGGCGCTACCATTACCCGATTAACAAGATCGAAACCATTAACCCTAAAACTAGCAATCTAAGAAAAGAGATAGGAATGATTATACCTAATGAACCAAGTCCTTCGGGTCTTCAACCATCTCTAAGCTCCTAGTGATGTTGCGGATCGACTTTGGTCGCCGGTCTTCCTCCATCTCCGATGATCCACCCGAGAGATGTAATTCCGGCTCTAGTTCCACGCCAAGATGCTAGTGGAGCAACTAGGGTCTCTAGGATGCTACCCTAGAGAGCCTAGGATGTAGTGTGTATGTATTCTTAGTGTTTGCTATCTCATATCATGAATAAGGTGGAAGCAAGCATGATAGCTAGAAGAGGTGAAGAACAAAAATGGTGAGGGTGGAGCTCAAGTTCAAGAGAAGAAAACCTAGCATGCTTCAAAAAATGAAGACCAAGGAGAGAGAAAATGAAGCATCCTTGGTTTTGTAAAAACCAATTTTCTATTTTAATAATCCTACCATACTTGAATAGTGCACCCTTTGTGAGCACTATTCCAAGCATGGTTCTCACCATTCCTCTTCATGCCATTTTCCACCTTATTATCCATTTTAATAAAAATGGTCAAATCCAAAATGAGGTGGCACCTTCTAGAATGTTATCCGGCAAAAAATACGGATTAAATTCTACTGTATATACATACCTGTATCCGTACTGAAATACGAATATCAAAGAGATAGAATAACACAAAGAATATAATACTAGAATATACGTATCGAAATACATATATGTAAATTATTAAATCAATACCTGATTTAATAATCCGGCTCAAACCCGAGCTGGATAGTATTATCAGCTGTCTGATCGAAAGTCCGCGTACTATGTACATCAATCGATCGGAACCCTGCACGTATCAAATACGGCTACTACACCATTTCTCTAGAACCAGGGAAACCCTCTGTATGGGACTCTAAAGACTCGTCAATACGCTGGCAGTGGGTTTAACCACAAGCACGTCAGCGGCACTAGCTGTATGTAACGGCTACCCAGGTATTGAGCGAAAGGAAGGCCGACGAGCAAACTCATCTGAACCCCTACTGAGCTTGTCAGTGACAAAATCCATACAGTCCGGTCTGTTCGTTTAAGAGTATCGCATATCGAGTCTAAAAGGGGTGGATAAAGTCAGACCCCTAACAACGCGATAATTCATGTCGGTATGAAACCCATCACTACCTGAGAAACTATCGATCCTGGATCGGTAGTTCTCACATACCCCGGCCGAGGATTTCTAGTGATGGCCACCCGTGCACTGCGCGACATCAACCCCCAATACCGGGAGAGATGAATCCCCGACGATCCACTCACTGCCTCCATGTGGCTCGGGACTGTACCCAACTAAACCTGTTTGCACGACTCCTTTGAGCCGTGGTAGGGTAGTAATCAAAGCACAGTGGGAACTCACACGAGACAAATGACGATCTCAGGTCGACAGACTAAGCTGTACACATGTCACCAGGGAACTGCTATCTGACTATAGGTATAATACCAACTAGCATGTTCCCGGCGAGTCCGTCCAGTGTACTCATAACCCAATGAGCACCTGTATACTATCTTAGGTGAACAACTGACACCAATGGCTTGTGAGACCGGCCACCGCCCCTCGTCAGGGTCTAGATAAGTATACACCAGTCTACACTGGAGTATCGATGCCCTGTCTCGATTCTCCCACAACTAGGGACATTTAAGGATGTGCTTATAGACCCCCAGCTCCCACGTATGTGATCGCCATCATAATGCTGGTAGTCAAGCAAGAATCCTATGGGCTCTATCAACATGTACATGATGATAAAGACAAATCAGACAGCATACTATCATCTCGAGTAAGACTGTTTTATCGGTATAGGTCCTCTCTCAATCATCATGATCACCTGTCTGGGACTATGATAATTTTCTTGAGGGCACTATAGCCAACAATCTCCCACTTGCACTTAAGGCTAATTAGTACGATGTCACATACTCACAGCCCGTGTGATACCAAACACCCAACTCCTCTACTAATCAGTTTCACAAATCTCGTTTGTAAGACTATTGCGTTCGAGAAATAGCCTCAGTGAGTGGATCCGCTCCAGCGTTACTTTCTATGTCTCTCTTTATCTCAACTTCGCGGAGAAAACTGTCTCCTGAAATGAGCAATACCCGTCTTAGAATATTTCTGGATATCTGATGGGACCCAGTTCACAAATGAACTCCAAATCCAGAAAACTTCTTAGACTGTATCGTCTATTGAACTTAATCAGTATGCTGCGCCATGCCTTCCTCAGTATCCGCTTGAACCACCTGTCCAAAATACTGCACCTCGTCAGAGGGAAAACAATAACTCTGACAGTCACTCTGTCATCCAGGTGACTTTGGAATACTGGAATGATAACCGTCTCCCAAAAGAAGCCGCCGTTATCAAATCCCTAGAACATCCACTTATGTTCATAAACTGCTTCCATTCGTTTTTCTCCAGGACTGGATTAATATATCAACTTATTGCATCTAGTGCAAAAACAACATCTGGTGTGGTACTTGACATGTCATGCTTTAACTCAATTGCCTAAGCAAGTGATATGCCAATCATGCACATCCCTCTCCCCTTTAGTCTGTAAGACACCTTTAGAGAGGGTAACTCCATCACCTGCAGGTTCACCACCATGCCAGGAGCCGTCCATTCTAAAATACTTTTAGAATACTGTCTAAGTACCCAGATTGGGACACTTCCCAAATCTAGATCTAAAACCATAGATCTAGTAACCAGAATGTCTGATATAATATCCATATCCCATATAGAGAAACCACTGTGTGACAACCACAATTTGTAGTATAGGAATTTCACTTCGTACTATGTGTATGTCATCCAAATTCCAGGACATTACACCCTACTACCTTCTTAACAGATCCATCTCCTATTCTGATGAAGTCAAAAACCTATGACTGTCACATCAAAAATAGATGATCTATCTCCGCTATATCCGCTTTATTCTATAAATAGACACAAGTTACTTGTCCACTACGCTTCCGCTGCTCCCACTGACTACGACAACCCTCTGGCAGAGTCATATACATGTGCACTTTTAAAGATAGTTTAGAATGACGCTATACTCTTCCTCCTGCCGGGTCTCTGTAAGTGCACGGCGGCGCCCCGGCCGTCAACCCAACGGCCAAATGCGGAAGCGGTGATAAACTTTAATTTTGCGAACTTTGCAAACCGGCACCACCGCGCACTAAACCCCAGATCGGGCCATTAAACTAGATCTAGCTAACAACAAGACGGGTAAGAGATATACCGAGTGATCCGAGTCCTCCGGTCTTCTCGTAGTCGTCCCGATCTCCCGCGGATCCTCCGGTCATCGCCTCCTTGCCGGAAGGGCACCACATCGCCTGTATCTTTTACGGGCTCCCACCTCAATACCGAGGCAACCCGGGCATGAAGCTGGCAAGTCGACGTGCCCAAGATATGCTGTAGAATGTGTAGTGCTTAGTCTCTTTGGGGTTAAGTTGCCTTGATGGAGGAATCAAGATGATATGAACTTGGGGATTTTTGTGGCAATGGAAAATGATATGAATGATTAATTTTCCCACACCAAATGAAACTCTCTCATTTTCTTCTTCTCTCCCAAAATGTTGGCCGGCCCCTCTCACTTGAAAATGGTGGAGGAGGCAAAGTCAAATACAAGAGGGAGGTGATGGTAGGAGAAAAGAAGTGGTGACCCTAAACAAACATCAACCATACTTCAAGCACATCAAAACCATACCCTCCCTTGACTTAATTAATGCAAGTCATGGAGCAAAAGAAATGAAGCTATCATAATCAATACTTTTGCAATAAAAACCCCCACAAGATGTTATTTGCAAACTTGCAAATAACCCCCTCCATCGGAAAAGTCCGGCCGGGAAAGAACAAAGGAAAATCGGCCGGAACGGAATGCAAACTGGCAACTCCAGAAAACTGGTCCCGTAATAAATTATAGGAAAACCCCGATACTGTGCATACACACCCGCATCTGTATTCCGTCCGGATACAAATGCAAAGAGACAAAATCTACACTGTACTATACTAGGATCCGGCTTAAACCAAAGCCGGCTAGTAATATCCGTTCGATCTTGATCCGTGCAATACCGCACGTATCTGATCGAACCCTGCCATATATCCATACGGCTACTAGTACATACTGTCCGATCCTGATCCGTGTAATACCGCACGAATCTGATCGGACCCTGCCATATCTCCATACGGCCTCTACAGCGTTTCGCCCGAAAGCTGAGTAACTGAAAGTGTGGTGGACTCTAAAGACTCGTAAATACTATGGCTGTGGATTTAACCACTAGCACGTCAGAGGTATAAGCCAATACGTAACGGGCCACCAGCTATTGACCAAAAGGGACGTCGATGAGCGAACTCATCTTGACACCCTACTGAGCCTGTCAGTGACAATATCCGTACAGTCTGGTCCGTTCGTCTATGAGCATCGCATGTCGGGCCTAGAGGGTGGGTAAAAGTCAGACCCCCAAAAGCGGTACAAGTCGTGTCGGAGTGTAGCCCAGAACACCCTGAGATACTACTGGAATACCTACCAGTAAATCTCCTGCCTTGGCCAAGGACTTCGTGTAATGGCTCTCCTAGACACAGCGCGACCTCACCCCCAATATCGGGAGAGACGAACCCCCGAAGATCCGCTCACTGCCTCCATGTGGCTCGGGACTGAACCCAACTAAAACCTGTTTGCACGACTCCTTTGAGCTGTGGTAGGGTAGTAATCAAAGCACAGTGGGAACTCACAAGAGACAAATGACGAGCCCCAGGTCGATGAACTAACCTGTACACATGTCACCTGGGAACTGCTATCTGACGTCAGGTATAAGACCAACTAGCATGTTCCCGGCGAGTCCTGTCCGGTGTACTCATAACCCAATGAGCACCTGTATACATCTTAGATGATCCAACTGACACCAGTGGCTTGTGAGACCGGCCACCGCCCCTCGTCGGGGTCTCGACTGTATACACTAGTCTACTCTGGAGAATCGATGCCCTGTCTCGAAACTCCCACGACTAGGGACCTTTTAAGGATATGCTTGTAGACTCCAGCTCTCACTTATATGATCGCCCTCATACTGCTGGTCGTCAAGCAAGAATCCTAGGGGCTCTATCAATGTGCAATAGCGACCTGTCAGGTCACCTAAAGCAGTACACAATGATAAAGGTAAACCAGATAGCATACTATCATCTCGAGTAAGACTGTCGTACCGGGATAGGTCCTCCCTCAATCATTGCAATGACGTGCCTGTGATCCAATAATTGACTCTGAGGGCACTATCTCCAACAATCTCCCACTTGCACTCAAGGCTAATTATTGCGATGTCGCATACTCACAACCCGTGTGATACCGAACACCCAACTCCTCTACTAGTCAGTCTCACAAAACCTGTTTGCGAAACCCTTACGTTCGAGGAATAGCCTCAGCGAGTGGATCCGCTCTGAAGTTTCTTTCTATGTCTATCTCTATATCTCAAGTTCGCAGAGAAAGCCATCTCCCGAAATGAGCAATACCTGTTTTAGAGTGTCTGGATATCTGATGGGACCGAGCTCAAAAATGAACTCCAAATCCAAACTTCTTAGACTGTATCGTCAACTGAACTTAATCAGTATCCTGCGCCATGCCACCCTCAGTATTGCCTTGGACCACCTGTCCAAAATACTGCACCTCGTCAAAAGGAAAACTATAACTCTGACAACCTCCTTGTCGTCCATGTCACCTTTGGAAGCCTGGAATGATAATTGTCTCCCAAATGAGGCTGTTATCATATCCCTATAACATTCACTTATGTTCTAAAACTGCTTCCGACTGTTCCTCCAGGATTGGATCAATATCAACTTATTGCATCTAGTGCAAGAACAACATCTGGTGTGGTACTTGACATCTCATGATTGACTCAATTGCCTAAGCAAGTGATCTGCCAATCATGCACATCCCTCTCTACTTTAGTCTATAAGACACCTTTAGAGAGGGTGACTCCATTACCTGCAGGTACACTACCATGCCAGGAGTCGTCCATTCTAAATACTCTTAGAATGCTGTCAAAGTACTCTGATTGGGAAACCACCCAAATCTAGATCTAAAACCATAGATCTAGTAACCAGTATGTCTGATATAATGTCCAAGTCCCTTATGGAGAAACCACTGTGTGACGACCAAAGTATAACCGATCGTAGTATAGGAATATCACTTCCTACTTTGTGTATGTCATCCAAAACCAGGACATCACACCCTACTACCTTCTTAACAGATCCATCCCCTATTCTGATGACATCAAACCTATGACTGTCACATCAGAAATAGATGATCTATCTCCGCTATATCTGCTTTAGTCTATAAATAGACATAAGCCTGAAGTCCACCAATACTTCCGCTGCTCCCACTGACTACGACAACCCTCTGCCAGAGTCATATAGACGTGCACTTCTAAAGCTAGTTTAGAACGACGCTATACTCATCCTCTTGCCGGGTCTCGCAGCCTGGAACAACAACAATGGCAAGTGTGGGTAAACAAGAACTTCCCTGTCACCGTCCTTGGGGCTACCGGAGTACCTCTCGGGTGCCTGAAGTTACCCACCTTATCTGCGGAGTGGCCAATGGAATGTCAAATCAGATTGAATCTTTAGGTTCCTTATCAAATCTTCAGTAATCGTTTGCGGTTCTGGAATCACTTCCAGTTCTACCATACTCCCACTACTGTTTTTGAAAAAATCCATTTTTAATAAAACTGTGGCGAGTTTAGAACAATATCTCTATTGATCTTCCAGATGGTAGAAAATCAACCCTCGTCATAGCCTGGGTCAACCCACAAACAGCCATCACAGAAACGTGCCTTGAGTTGTCCAGTGTCTGGTTTTAATCATAAGCCGGACAACTCCCCGTACCTTAACATCGTTAAGATATGAACTGTTTTATATCCAATATAGAACCAGAGGCACTGATTTAAATGAACCAGATTCAAATCATGCAGCTATCTCCAGTGCATGTCAACTAAATGGAAGGAGGCCGATCAGCGTTACTCAACTTAGGAATGCTTCCAATTATGAGTAACCTGAAAGAGAAGCAATTTCTCTTTATCATTACTATCCACTGAATACCATACACAAGTATCTACATCTTCGATCACCTTGAAGAATCCCGATACTTGCTACACCTGGTTCTCTACTCTATTCAAATACCTATAACTCCTCAAAACTTAGACCCTGTGTTTCTACGAAACACATGTCTAAGAACTAGAGAAGTTAAAAGTAAACAGAATATAGTATGAGGACCAACCCCTCTGTCCTAATGGACACTGGACAACATATAATACTCTGTATAAGTCCGCTGAGTCTAACAACTCTTTCACTGTGCGTCGTAAGTTGAAAACTGTACTTATGGTTGAGAAGAATTACACCGCTGTTTGATGCTCCTTACCTAACCTTCCACTGATATAGGTAAATGTCATCGACATAATATCAAAAGGTATATCTCACTCTATGAAAATAGACGTACAGATATATCAATTTGAAATTGGTGCATAACAACGGATATTCAAAACCAAATATTTGCCGACCGGCAAACAGCCCAGGTGATCTCCTCAAATATCATCGATTACAACGAATCCCAATATAATGAGGATGATCACCCAATTCCCAATAACTTACTCCCACTCATCATCTGTAAAACCATACAGATGTGAGAATCATACCTGGTAAATACATACCCTGGAGTAAGTATCTAATCGGGAAATCAGTTTTCTTTTAACAGTACACAGTGAACTGAAACAGTGAAATGTTTCGATGGGGTATCCTGGTATTCCTAGTAATACCTCTACCATTATCCAGATTCACAACTATAACCGCATAGTTCTTTGCCACCTCTCCAAATACCATTATATGTCTTTAGTCGTTACCTTCTGCACACCCCTTAGGCCAAATGGTTTTCTTCCTTCCCTACCGTTCGGCACCAGCCTATGGTTTGGAAGAAGACTATCCAATAAGCATAATGGGTGTACTGTCCTAATCCTAGGAGCACTCGCAATGCGAGAGAAGGTGAAGATAAAAGACAACCGAATAAACCTTATTCCTATTTCTCCTGGACCAGAATCCATCCCCGAACTGGAACAAGTTCCTTTCGAGTTCGTATATAACCATACGATGGAGTATCCAATAAACTGTGGATCTTCGTAGTGATACGGAGTGTCCTGGAGAAATACAAAGGTGATTTAGGATTGGCGAAGAAATACTTGGTTTGGTCGTGAATATCAGTCGCAATTTACTTTACCCTCTTACTAATCCCTTGCTTTGTCTTAACTTAATACCTTCTGTACACCATCGTTATGCTAATTGGTTTTCTTCATTCCCCACCGTTCGGCACCTGCCTAAGGTTTGGAAGAAGACTATCCAATTTGCGTAATAGGTGTACTATCTCCTAAACCAAGGAGTACTCGCAATGAGAGAAGGTGAAAAGAAAAGACAACTGAATAATCCTATTCGTTTTCTCCAGAACCAGAAACCATCCTCGAAGTCCTTCGAGTTCGTATATAACCATACGATGGTTTTGTCCAATGGAAGTGGACGTTCGTAGTAATATGGGGTGCCCTAGAGAAAAGGGTAAAAGTAGGAGTGGCAAAGAGGTTTGCAACTCTGACAATCCAAAAGCCAGTGTTAAGAAGGTTCGGTCAACTTGGTCACTGAGTCATAGTCCAGGGTCGGGTCAATGGTTGCTGCCAAAGAGAGAGAGAGAAAAGAAACACTCAGCGTGCACTCTAACATAGATCAGAATGGTTATCACTTTATCTAATCTGGAAACCTCCCACTGTAACCTCAAATTCTTCCCCAAACCTGAAAGAAGAATTATTCGGGGTCACCCGAAGAGTAAACCAACTCATCAGTGGGAATCGGGATCCAACTATCATCGCATGATAACATGACGGAATCCACTCACGTCACCACACTCCAGAAGGTATGCGCATGTCTGGCAAGTTTCAGTTCTTTTGAAACTCCCGATGTGATTTTTACCCCTAGGACCCAAGTGACCTTGACGAATAATCAACAAATCAAAAGGTCCTAGTCAAGTTCAGCCCGTCATTATCTTGATTGCGTTAAACCCACCCGCATGACCCTTGACGAATAATCAACAAAGTCGTACGACTGTCCTAACCAATCCACATATCCATGCGACAGAATAGCACAACAAAGCTACCGCACACTACGCCTCGGCGAATAGCAACGACAAACGCAGCGCGAATACTAAGCAATATTGATCTGAAATGACGGAGGGCTACGACTGGTTTTTGGCGAAAAACCTTTAACGTAATGAACTTGATATCGTTGAAGGAACTGGATAACTTTTTATAAAAATATAGTGACGAAAACCTTTACTAAAGAGGTCACTCCCGGTGAAGGGATCTCGGCTCTTTCCCCGTAGAATGAGGTGCAGGATATTCCAACTGAATACCACGATGCAAAGCAAAAGTAATCGGCTATAGTGAAGTTAATGCCCTGACGCAAACTTCTGTCCAAGGGGTCACTCCCGGTGAAGGGATCTCGGCCCTTGCCTCGTCGACTAAGGAGCAGGATATTCCAAATGAATACCACGATGCAAAACAAAAGTGAACTTCCTTGCAATAACAGCTTTTTGAAAAGTGTTCCAACAACATCAGATTAGGTTTGTTTATCTTGCATTGATCCGAATCAATGCAGTCCCATCAATTGATCACACCACAAATAACGAAAATATACTGACGTACGTATATGCCATCTGCATTCGCCACTGGGTCCCGTCATCACCCGTTAGGTTAGCTAACTAACGGCAGAGCGGGGACTGGACTAGCGCGGATGAAAAATATATATACCAATATATAGTATTTCGCTCAAGGCATGAATAAAAATGCAACATCACAGAAATGTACAGCATCACAGAACAATACAGATATCTGGGATCCCCGGGTTTCACAGAGCCACTACTGAAACCCGACGTTCCCCTGGTCGTGTGGATAGCCTGTGCAATGAAATCCTATACCCCCTACGAGTGCGGCGAATAGCCAGCGAATCCTGGAGTGAAGCCCCCTCCGTCCCAATGCCATGAGATGCGAGCTTGTTGCCTTCTAGAACCCGGCTATCCGTGCACCCCTCCGCGGGGTAACCCTAGTACAGAAAGTAAAATATACATACAATGGGTACATCAACCGCAACCTGGTCGTGCCCCAAAAGAATAATACAAACAGGCAGTGACGGCAGTCCACATGTCGGACGCTCGCCCCGCAATATCAAATGTACATAATACAACAACACAGTACTAGCATTGCATCCAGGCTATCCCCCACGACCGATCCGCAACAACACAGCATAAACACAGAACATCAACGTGAAAATCACGTTCGCAAATCCGTCTAACCGGGCTATAGCAGTTAGACAGGATTTACCGATCAAGTGATATTCACGGTCGCAGATATAATGTAAATACTGTGAAATAATGTGTTTAAAATATCCGATCAATCAAAAATTAACAAGTGGGCCCCCAAGCAATGCTGTAGCACTCACAGAAATTCTGGGCCCAATTTTAATATTCCAAAACCCCCAAAAATAGTCCACAAGCCCACTGAAAAATTTCGACCCATTGATCCCTTAAACCTGCGGCGGATCAGCGGCAACAAGGGGGATTTTGCGGCGGATCCGCGCTATTCCTGAGAGATCAATGTCTCGAATTTTCCCAGATCTCTTAGAACTTCTAGTACATCAATTTTCTACAACCTGAAAAATTTTTCGAGCAAGAAAAAAAAAACAACAGAAAACTGATGTACACATAAACGCGGTTTTTGGAATTTTGGTCGATCGGATAAGTAAAACGCATTAGAACAAGCTAGACAAGGTTAATGGCGTGGCTCTGATACCACTGTAAGTGCACGGCGGCGCCCCGGCCGTCAACCCAACGGCCAAATGCGGAAGCGGTGATAAACTTTAATTTTGCGAACTTTGCAAACCGGCACCACCGCGCACTAAACCCCGGATCGGGCCATTAAACTAGATTTAGCTAACAACAAGACGGGTAAGAGATATACCGAGTGATCCGAGTCCTCCGGTCTTCTCGTAGTCGTCCCGATCTCCCGCGGATCCTCCGGTCGTCGCCTCCTTGCCGGAAGGGCACCACATCGCCTGTATCTTTTACGGGCTCCCACCTCAATTCCGAGGCAACTCGGGCACGAAGCTGGCAGGTCGACGTGCCCAAGATATGCTGTAGAATGTGTAGTGCTTAGTCTCTTTGGGGTTAAGTTGCCTTGATGGAGGAATCAAGATGATATGAACTTGGGGATTTTTGTGGCAATGGAAAATGATATGAATGATTAATTTTCCCACACCAAATGAAACTCTCTCATTTTCTTCTTCTCTCCCAAAATGTTGGCCGGCCCCTCTCACTTGAAAATGGTGGAGGAGGCAAAGTCAAATACAAGAGGGAGGTGATGGTAGGAGAAAAGAAGTGGTGACCCTAAACAAACATCAACCATACTTCAAGCACATCAAAACCATACCCTCCCTTGACTTAATTAATGAAAGTCATGGAGCAAAAGAAATGAAGCTATCATAATCAATACTTTTGCAATAAAAACCCCCACAAGATGTTATTTGCAAACTTGCAAATAACCCCCTCCATCGGAAAAGTCCGGCCGGGAAAGAACAAAGGAAAACCGGCCGGAACGGAATGCAAACTGGCAACTCCAGAAAACTGGTCCCGTAATAAATTACAGGAAAACCCCGATACTGTGCATACACACCCGCATCTGTATTCCGTCCGGATACAAATGCAAAGAGACAAAATCTACACTGTACTATACTAGGATCCGGCTTAAACCAAAGCCGGCTAGTAATATCCGTTCGATCCTGATCCGTGCAATACCGCACGTATCTGATCGAACCCTGCCATATATCCATACGGCTACTAGTACATACTGTCCGATCCTGATCCGTGTAATACCGCACGAATCTGATCGGACCCTGCCATATCTCCATACGGCCTCTACAGCGTTTCGCCCGAAAGCTGAGTAACTGAAAGTGTGGTGGACTCTAAAGACTCGTCAATACTATGGCTGTGGATTTAACCACTAGCACCTCAGAGGTATAAGCCAATACGTAACGGGCCACCAGCTATTGACCAAAAGGGACGTCGATGAGCGAACTCATCCTAACACCCTACTGAGCCTGTCAGTGACAATATCCGTACAGTCCGGTCCGTTCGTCTATGAGCATCGCATGTCGGGCCTAGAGGGTGGGTAAAAGTCAGACCCCCAAAAGCGGTACAAGTCGTGTCGGAGTGTAGCCCAGAACACCCTGAGATACTACTGGAATACCTACCAGTAAATCTCCTGCCTTGGCCAAGGACTTCGTGTAATGGCTCTCCTAGACACAGCGCGACCTCACCCCCAATACCGGGAGAGACGAACCCCCGAAGATCCGCTCACTGCCTCCATGTGGCTCGGGACTGAACCCAACTAAAACCTGTTTGCACGACTCCTTTGAGCCGTGGTAGGGTAGTAATCAAAGCACAGTGGGAACTCACACGAGACAAATGACGATCCCCAGGTCGATGAACTAACCTGTACACATGTCACCTGGGAACTGCTATCTGACGTCAGGTATAAGACCAACTAGCATGTTCCCGGCGAGTCCTGTCCGGTGTACTCATAACCCAATGAGCACCTGTATACATCTTAGGTGATCCAACTGACACCAGTGGCTTGTGAGACCGACCATCGCCCCTCGTCGGGGTCTCGACTGTATACACTAGTCTACTCTGGAGAATCGATGCCCTGTCTCGAAACTCCCACGACTAGGGACCTTTTAAGGATATGCTTGTAGACTCCAGCTCTCACTTATATGATCGTCCTCATACTGCTGGTCGTCAAGCAAGAATCCTAGGGGCTCTATCAACGTGCAATAGCGACCTGTCAGGTCACCTAAAGCAGTACACGATGATAAAGGTAAACCAGATAGCATACTATCATCTCGAGTAAGACTGTCGTACCGGGATAGGTCCTCCCTCAATCATTGCAATCACGTGCCTGTGATCCAATAATTGACTCTGAGGGCACTATCTCCAACAGTCTCATAGTGTGGAACAACAGTAGTGTCAAGTCTGGGTAAACAAGAACCTCCCTGTCACCGTCCTTGAGGCTACCGAAGTACCTCTCGGGTGCTTGAGGTCACCCACCATATCTGCGGAGTGGCCAATGGAATTTCAAACCTGATTGAATCTTTAGGTTCTTATTAAATTTTCAGTAATCGTTTATGGTTCTGGATTCACTTCCAGTTCTACCATACTCCCACTCATGTTTTCTGAAAAAGTCTATTTTACTAAAACTGTGGCGAGTCAAGAACAATATCACTATTGATCTTCCAGATGGTAGAAAGTTCCCTTGTCAAAGCCCGGGTTAACCCACAAACTGCCATTACAGAAACGTGCCTTGAGTTATCCAGAGTCTGGTTTTAAGCATAAGCTGGACAACTCCCCGTATCTTAACATCGTTAAGATATGAACCATTCTATATAATATAGAAATGGAGGCACTGATTAAATTGGAACCAGATTCAAATCATGCAGCTGTCTCCAGTGCATGTCAACTAAATAGAGAGAGGCCGATCAGCATTACTCAACTTAGGAGTGCATCCAATTATGAGTAACCTGAAAGAGAAACAAGTTTTTCAAAACCATTACTATCAACTAAATACCATACACAAGTATCTACATCTTCGATCACCTTGAAGAATCCCGATACTTGCAACACCTGATTCTCTACTTTATTCTTTTACCTATAACTTCTCAAAACTTAGACTTTGTATTTCTATGAAACACGTGTCTAAAACTGGAGAAGTCACAAGTAAATAGAATATAGTACGAGTACCAGCCCCTTTGTCCTAATGGACACTGGACAACATACAATACTTTGTATAAAGCCCTTTGAGTTGAATAACTCAAACCCTGTGCGTTGTAGGTTGAAAATGGTACCCAGGCGATTTCCTCAAATATCACCAATTACAACGAATTCCGATATAATGAGAATGATCACCCAATTCCCAATAACTTACTCCCACTCATCATCTGTAAAACCATACAGATGTGAGAATCAAACCTGGTAAATACATACCCTGGAGTAAGTATCTAATTGGGAAATCAGTTTTCTATTAACAACGCATAGTGAAACTGAAACATGAAAATGTTTCGAAGGGGTATCCGGGCATTCCTAGTAATGCCTCTTCTATTATCCAGATTCATGACTGCAACCGTATCTTTCCTTGCCATATCTCCAAATCCCTTATTTTGTCCTTAGTCGATACCTTCTGTACACCATTGTTAGGCTTAAATGGTTTTCTTCCTTTCCCTACCGTTCGGCACCAGCCTATGGTTTAGAAGAAGACTATCCAATAAGCGTAATAGGTGTACTCTCCTAATCTTAGGAGTACTCGCAACCTGAGAGAAGGTGATGATGAAAGACAACTGAATAATCCTTTTTCCTATTTCTCCCGAACCAGAATCCATCCTCGAAAAAGGTTCCTTCGAGTTCGTATATAACCATACAATGGATTTATCCAATGGAATTGGATGTTTGTAGTGATACGGAGTGTTCTGGAGAAATACAAAGGTGAAGTAGGAGTGGCGATAAAATACGTGGTTTGGTCATGAATCATAGCAGTCGCATTTTACTTTGCCCTCTTTCTAATCCCTTTATTTGTCTTTACTTATTACCTTCTGCACACCACACTTAGGCTAATTGGTTTTCTTCATTCCTTACCTTTCGGCACCTGCCTATGGTTTGGAAGAAGACTATCCAATAAGCGTAATAGGTGTGCTGTCTCCTAATCCTAGGAGCTCTCACAACCTGAGAGAAGGTAAAAGGAAAAGACAACTGAATAGTCCTATTCATTTTCTCCAGAACCATAAACCATCCTCGAAAAAGTTTCTTCGAGTTCGTATATAACCATACGATGGTTTTATCCAATGGGAGTGGATGTTCGTAGTGATACGGGGTGTTCTGGAGAAAAGTAAAGGGTAAAAGAAGGAGTGGCAATGTTGTATGTAACTCAGACGATCCAAAAGCCAGTGTTTTTAAGAAAGTTCGGTTAACTTGGTTACTGAATTATAGTCTAGGGTCGGGGAATGGTCGAAGCAAAAGAGAGAGAGAAAAGAAACACTCAGCGTGCACTACAACCTAGGTCAGAATGGATAATCACTTTATCTAATCTGGATGGCTCCCACTGTTTCCTCGAATTCTCCTCCAAACCCAAAAGGAGAATTAGTCGGAATCACCCGAGGAGTAATCTTACTCATCAGTGGGAATCGGGATCCAACTATCGTCGCATGATAACTTGATGGAAGCCACTCAAGTCACCACACTCCAGAAAGTATGCGCAAGTCTGGAAAGTTTCCTGTATGTTTGAAACTCCCGATGTGATTTTTACCGCTAACGACCTATAACCTTGAAGCTTGCCAACAAGTTATAGGCCACTAGTTAAGTTCAACCCGTCATTGTCCTGGATTAACTCGAACCCACCCGTACAAACCCTTGACGCTTGCCAAAAAAGTTATACGACTATCCCGATCAATCGCATATGCATGCAACAAATAAGTATTATTCAGCTACCGTACACTATGCCTTGACGCTTGCCAACAAACACAGCACGAATACTAAATAGTACTTAAAAGAAATGAAGGAGGGCTACGGCTGGTTTTTGGCGAAAAACCTTTAATGTAATGAACTTGATCTCGTTGAAGGAATCCAAGTGGTTCTATAAAAATATAGTGGCAAAGAGGTCACTCCCGGTGAAGGGATCTCGGCTCTTTCCTCGTAGAATGAAGTGCGGGATATTCCAAACTGAATACCACGATGCAAAGCAAAAAGTAAACGACTATAGTGAAGTTATTACGTTGACGCAAACTTTTACTCAAGGGGTCACTCCCGATGAAGGGATCTCGGCCCTTGCCTCGTCGAATGAGGTGCAGGATATTCCAAACTGAATACCACTATGCAAAGCAAAAGCGTACGTCTGTAATGTCAGTTTTAAAAATCTTGGTTCCAACAACATCATATATATATAGGTTTGTTTTCCTTGCATTGATAAGAATCAACACGGTCCCATCAATTAACCACAGCAGAAAAGAACGAAAATAAAATGTACGTATATGCCATCCACATTCGCCACTGGGTCCCGTCATCACCCGTTAGGTTACTTAACTAACGACAGAGTGGGGACTGGGCTAGCGCGGGTGCAAAACATATACAACATCTACTAGTATATATATATAACAATCGTCCCAGGCATGAAAAATGCAACATCACAGAAAAGTAATAAGCATCATAGAACAATACAGATAATCTGGAAGCCCCGTCTTTCGTTTGAGCCACAACTGAAAACCCGACATTCCCCTGGTCGTGTGGATAGCCTGTGCAATGAACTCCTAGACCCCTATGAGCGCGGCAAGTTACCCACCAAAACCTGAAGCGAGGCAGCCCCCTTCAGCAAAGTGAATAGACCACCCAACACTTTACGGAATCCGGTAACTTGAGCGTCCCTCCTTGGGTCAACCTGTACCCCCTACGAGTGCGGCGAATAGCCCGCCAATTCTAGAGTGAAGCCCCCTCCATCTCAACGCCATGAGATGCGGGCCCGTTGCCCTCTAGAACCCGGCTATCTGTGCACCCAACCTTAGGGTAATCCTAGTACAGAAAAGAAAATAATATACAAGGGTGACATCGACCTCAACCCGGTTGTGCCTCAAAAGAATAATAAACAGACAGACAGTGACGGCAGTCCACATGTCGGACGCTCGCCCGCAATATCAAATGTACAAATAAATCCAAACTGCACTACCATTGCACGCAAGCTATCCACCACGACAAATCCGCAACATCACAGCACAACACAGAACATCAACGTGAATGTCACGTTCGTAAATCCGTCTAAAAGGATTATAGCGATTAGACAAGATTTACCGATCAAATAACATTCACGGTCGTAGATAGAAATGTAATGTACTGAAAACACACAATTAAAATTTTGATCGACTAAACTTTCCCAAAATGTCCCCAAGTGCTAAACCAGTACTCAAGAGAATCTGGGCAAAAACTAAACATCACAAAAATCATTTTTCCTTGTCAGAGAGTGCCAGAAAACATTTGGAGGCATTTGGCCACATAAGAGCGGCGAAACCGCCGCCAAATGGCATGTTTTGTGGCGGTTCCGCGGCCAAAAAATTGATTCAAGCTTCCAAATTTCTTGTGGTGCTCTACAATTGCCTGCAAGGATTTTTAAGCAATACAGAAAGATTTTTCGAGCAAGTTTTAAAATCGACAGAAACTTGGCAAAATGGAAAAATGATTTGGAAATTTTGATCGATCGAGATTTTAAGCTTGTGCAAACTAGCTAGTAGGGTTTAATGGGTGGCTCTGATACCATTGTTGGGTTATGGGACCGCCCCGGCCAACGAACCGTGGCCAAATACGGAACAAAAATTTCTTAAAACCCGGCGCTACCATTACCCGATTAACAAGATCGTAACCATTAACTCTAAAACTAGCAATCTAAGAAAAGAGATAGGAATGGTTATACCTAATGAACCAAGTCCTTCGGGTTTTCAACCATCTCCAAGCTCCTAGTGATGTTGCGGATCGACTTTGGTCGCCGGTCTTCCTCCATCTCCGATGATCCACCCGAGGATGTAATTCCGGCTCTAGTTCCACGCCAAGATGCTAGTGAAGCAACTAGGGTCTCTAGGATGCTACCCTAGAGAGCCTAGGATGTAGTGTGTATGTATTCTTAGTGTTTGCTATCTCATATCATGAATAAGGTGGAAGCAAGCATGATAGCTAGAAGAGGTGAAGAACAAAAATGGTGAGGGTGGAGCTCAAGCTCAAGAGAAGAAAACCTAGCATGCTTCAAAAAATGAAGACCAAGGAGAGAGAAAATGAAGCATCCTTGGTTTTGTAAAAACCAATTTTCTATTTTAATAATCCTACCATGCTTGAATAGTGCACCCAAATGAATTAACAATTCATTTGTGAGCACTATTCCAAGCATGGTTCTCACCATTTATCTTCATGCCATTTTCCACCTCATTATCCATTTTAATAAAAATGGTCAAATCCAAAATGAGGTGGCACCTTCTAAAATGTTATCCGGCAAAAAATACAGATTACATTCTACTGTATATGCATACCTGTATCCGTACCGAAATACGAATATCAAAGAGATAGAATAACACAAAGAATATAATACTAGAATATTCGTATCGAAATACATATATGTAAATTATTAAATCAATACCTGATTTAATAATGCGTCTCAAACCCGAGCCGGCTAGTATTATCAGCTGTCCGATCGAAAGTCCGAGTACTATGTACATCAATCGATCGGAACCCTGCACGTATCAAATACGGCTATTACACCATTTCGCCAGAACCAGGGAAACCCTCTGTGTGGGACTCTAAAGACTCATCAATACGCTGGCAGTGGGTTTAACCATAAGCACGTCAGCGGCACTAGCTATACGTAACAGCTACCCAGGTATTGAGAGAAAAGAAGGCCGACGAGCAAACTCATCCGAAACCTTACTGAGCGTGTCAGTGAAAATATTCGTACAGTCTGGTCTGTTCGTCTAAGAGTATCGCATATCGAGTCTAAGGGGGTGGATAAAGTCAGACCCCTAACAACGCGATAATTTGTGTCGGTATGAAACCCATCACTACCTGAGAAACTATCGATCCTGGATCCGTAGTTCTTACATACCCCGGCCGAGGATTTCTAGTGATGGCCACCCGTGTACTGCGCGACATCAACCCCCAATACCGGGAGAGACGAATCCCCGACGATCCGCTCACTGCCTCCATGTGGCTCGGGACTGTACCCAACTAAAACCTCTTTGCACGACTCCTTTGAGCTGTGGTAGGGTAGTAATCAAAGCACAGTGGGAACTCACACGAGACAAATGACGATCTCAGGTCGACAAACTAACCTGTACACATGTCACCAGGGTACTGCTATCTGACTATAAGTATAATACCAACTAGCATATTCCCGACGAGTCCGTCCAGTATACTCATAACCCAATGAGCACCTATATACTATCTTAGGTGAACAACTGACACCAATGGCTTGTGAGACCGACCACCGCCCCTCGTCAGGGTCTAGATAAGTATACACCAGTCTACACTGGAGTATCGATGCCCAGTCTCGATCCTCGCACGACTAGGGACATTTAAAGATGTGCTTATAGACCCCCAGCTCCTACGTATGTGATCGCCATCACAATGCTGGTAGTCAATCAAGAATCCTATGGGCTCTATCAACATGTACATGATGATAAAGACAAACCAGACAGCATACTATCATCTCGAGTAAGACTGTTTTATCGGTATAGGTCCTCTCTCAATCATCATGATCACCTGTCTGCGACTATGATAATTGCCTTGAGGGCACTATAGCCAACAGTTGGAAGAGTTCCAACCAAGATACCGCAGCAGACTCGACGATGGAGGCTGAATGCGTCGCTGCCAATGATGCTGCCAAAGTGGTTGTCTGGATGAATAAGTTCATAGCTGATCTTGGTGTGGTTCCAACCATTGTGTTGGATATAGTGCCTTCAAAGTCAATTATTGGATCACAGGCACGTGATTGCAATGATTGAGGGAGGACATATACCGTTAGAACAGTCTTACTCAAGATGATAGTATGCTATCTGGTTTGCCTTTATCATCGTGTACATGCTTCAGGTGATATTACCGATCACTATTACACATTGATAGAGCCCATAGGATTCTTGCTTGACTGCCAGCAGTATGATAGCGATCATATACGTGGGAGCTGGGGTCTATAAGCACATCCTTAAAGTGTTCCTAGTCGTGGGAGTTTCGAGACTGGGCATCGATACTCCGAGAGTAGACTAGTGTATACGGATCGAGACCCCGTCGAGGGGCGGTGGCTGGTCTCACAAGCCATTGGTGTCAGTTGGTTCACCTAAGATGTATATAGGTGCTTATTGAGTTATAGGTACACCGGACGGACTCTTCGGGAACATGCTAGTTGGAATTATACCTGTCGTCAGCTAACAGTTCCCTGGTGACATGTGTACAGGTTAATCTATCGACCTGAGATCGTCATTTGTCTTGTGTGAGTTCCCATTATGCTTTGATTACTACCCTACCACGACTCAAAGAAGTCGTGCAAACAGGTTTTAGTTGGGTACAGTCCCGAGCCACATGGAGGCAGTGAGCGGATCGGCAGAGGATTCGTCTCTCCCGGTATTGGGGGTGATATCGTGCTGTGTCTGGAGAGCCATTACACGAAATCCCTAGCCAGGGTAAATGAAATTTACTGGTAGGTATTCCAATAGTTTCTCAGGGTGTTCTGGGCTACACTCCGACACGACTTATACCACTATTGAGGGTCTGACATTTACCAGCCCCTAGGCCCGATATGCGATACTCATAGACGAACAGACCGGACTTTACGGATATTGTCACTGTCGGGCTCAGTAGGGTTTCAGGATGAGTTCGCTCATCGGCCTCCCTTTTGCTCAACACCTGAGCAGCCGTTACGTACAGCTAGTGCAACTGACGTGCTTGTGGTTAAACCCATTGCCAGCGTATTGATGAGTCTTTAGAGTCCCCCATATTCCCGCCAAAAAATTTCTGCGCAAAAGAGCCCAAGGTATCAAATGGCAGCGATACGTTTAAAAAAATGTGAACCAATATTTTCCGGGCTGTATTTTGATAAACTCCCAAATGTGAAATAGCTAAATTCTAATGGTATCGAAAGCGTCTCGAAAAAGCCTTCGATTTGATATATTATGGGCCTCATAATTCATCCGGGATCAAAAGTTATGAGGCATCACGTGCCCACATGTGACCGTTTACAGGCAAAGGCACTGAATAAAATAAATAACGTGCCCGCACGTGATAAGCCTTTAAGCGCACTGAAGTATAATAAAACAGCAAGAAAAAACCCCAATAGGGCATCACGTGCCCACACGTGACCAAGCGCCACGTGCTGACACGTGATAAGTTCCCGAATGCTTTAAAATAACAGAATTAAATTCTGGTTAAAAGCTTAATCAATGGGTCACGTGCCACCACGTGATGGGGTCTTAAAAATTCTCTGAGTTAAAGGAATGAAAATTCTAAACGGGGCATCAGGTGCCCACACGTGACAGGGGGTCACATGCCAACACATGATGGGTTCCTAAGATCTCTGAACTAGTAGAATTAAATTATAATTAAATAGTCAATCAGTGGGGTCACGTGCCAACACGTGATAGGCTCTTAAACCCTCTGAACTAATAGAATTAAATTCTAATTAAGGGAAATTAAAAACCCTAATATTCCCCTAAATCTTTCCAAACAAAAAGATTGCGCTCTGTAAAGCGAAGCACCGTTGGATTAAAAATCCAGTGGTGATTTAAAATCACCAATTTATATAAAGATTCTATACAAGGAAAGATTTCCCTAAAATTTGCCAGGAATAACAAATAAAATATCTTTTGGATTAAAAATCCAATGGTGAATAAAATTCACTGAGTGATCTAAAAGATCATGTTGGTTACAAAAACAACCAAAATCTTTCAATGAAAGATTGACTAAACAAACTGATTCTTTTCTTTCACCTATAAAAAGGAGCCAAGAAGAGAAGAGGAGGGACCTTTTTTTTTGAGATATACAACAGAGAGAGAAAAAAAGAGAGGAGAATTTAATTCTCAAGAGAGAAAAAGAAGATCTCTTTAAAGAAAAAACTCTAGGTGAGAAAAAAAGGAAGAAGTTCATTCTACAAGCTTTCACAAAATAAAAGAGAATTTAATTCTCAAATTAAGAGTTTAACTCTTCTGAATAAGAACTTAGTTCTTCATTTGGTTGAAAATCTGCAGAAGCAGATCTCCCAATAAGTTGAGAATTTAATTCTCATCGGGGAGATTCTGCCAAGCAGATCCAAAACTTAGAGGGAGAAGTAAGTTTAAAGAATTAATTCTTCCAAATTCATAGGAATTTAATTCCTCCAAATGAAACTAGGGTTTAACCCTACATAAGAATTTAATTCTTCCAAATTCATAGGAATTTAATTCCTCCAAATGAAACTAGGGTTTAACCCTACATAAGAATTTAATTCTTCCAAATACATAGGAATTTAATTCCTCTAAATGAAATTAGGGTTTAACCCTATAAAAGAATTTAATTCTTAAAACAAGAGACTTAAAGTTCTCTATGCACGTAAAGATCAAGTATCCAACATGATCACGTGGTAACACGTGACCCTTCATCCCAACGAACAAAAAGGAATGAATAAGGCATGCTCACGTTCCCCCACGTGACCCTTTAATGGACTCCTCAAAATAGGAAGGAATTAGCCTAGAGGCAATGCCTCACGTGCTCCCACGTGACCCTCAGAATAAAAGAGAACAAAGCCAAAAGCAGTACTGATCTAGGGCGCCTCACGTGTCCCCACGTGACCCCTGACAAACACCCATTTTCAAAAGAATAAAATAGGGGAAGACAAAGGAATTGATGCCTAACGCAGAGGCATTGTCACATGTCCACACGTGATAATTTCAAAGACTAAAAGTGTTTAACACTTATCTGAATATTCTGAGAACAAAATAAAGGAAGTCTGGCCCCATCTTCAGATGCCTCACGTGACCCCACGTGACCAATTCAATTTTAAGTGTTTAACACTACTTCAAGCGCTTCGTCCTAAGTGTTTAACACTATTTTCAGCACATCATGTGGGAGCACGTGATCGCCAAGTATCCTCTAGTGTTTAACACTATTTTAAAGCCAAGCTTAGCCCAAATTGGCTAAATCTTCCAGAGGCAAATCTCCCCATCAACTGAACCTCAAAATTGATCAGTTTATATGATGTGCAAAATAAAGTCTAGAGCTATAATGAATGGTTAGTGCTCAGCCAAAGACAAATTGTTGTCAGAGCCCCCAACCCCCATTTAGCATTGCTAAATAATGAGGGGGCTGAACCCAGACAAATGATTCAACAATCCAAACAAAAGTCCAACAATTCGAACCTAATTGGACTTAGCCCAAGTTGGCCATAAGTCCTCAATTCAGATTTAACTGCGCCAATGTGCTCATAATCTAATTAATTGATCTTAGTTCCAAATTGGACTACAGATTTCCCAATCAAATTTGGTTCAAGGGTACATCTCTTCACTCCTTTGATAGTTGTCGTTGTAATCCTTCAACGTCTTCAAAGAGGTGACGGGTCCCGATAACCAATCGTTCCATGGACTGTGGGGTCCTTAAATTCATGGATTATGATGTCCATAAACTTTATAGACTATGACGTTTTTAAACTACGGACTGTGGGGTCCTTAAACTCATGGACTATGATGTCCTTAACCTCAGACTGTGGGTTCCTTAAACCCATGGACTATGATATCCTTAACCTCGGACTGTGGGGCCCTTAAACCCATGGACTATGATGTCCTTAACCTTGGACTGTGGGGTCCCTTTAAACCCATGGACTATGATGTCCTTAACCTTGGATCACCATGTCCCTAAACTGGTAATCAACTGCAATGTCCCTAAACTAAACAATAGAGCCCAAATGCTCTCTTGTTGGATCTAAATGATCCCCTTAAGTTGATTTTAGTCTAAAATTAGACTAACGTATCCTTAACAAACGTTTAAGTTGATCTTAGTCTCAAATGAGACTAACGTATCCTTAAACCCAACCCCAAACCCAAATCTAAGAATATACGGATTTGGACTAATCCACGCTCTATGGGCGACAACATAAACTAGTCTCCGTATACAATCTACGGGAAACCAAAAACAAAACAAACACCCACGACACGAAGTGACCATATAGAGAAGGAGAAAGTGGTTACCGCGATGCGGTAGCGTAATTAACTGCATGGGCTTGCGCCTGCAGGGAAGAGCGTCCCCACAATCAAAAACCCCTCAAATGGGGGGGAGGGAATCTGACGAAGTCTGCTACATCGGCCGCATCCATTTAAACCTTTGATACATGGTGTCATAAATCAACTTGGCATCTTCGAAGAGGTGGACGGATAGCACCAATTAGCATCTGCCCCTAAATTCAGGCAAGACGGACCTACACGGTCGCGTATCTGTGTTTCGGCGGAGAACAAATTCTGGCACGCCCGGTGGGACCTTTTCCTCTTTCCACTCCACACTTGGTGTGTCATGTTCACGAACGAATCGCGGCTTGCTATGGTTGCCTGTGGATTTGAGGTACTTAGATTTGGTGTCTTGCTCCGTGCAGAAAACAGAAGATCAATGGCTTCAAACTGCACTAACTGCAACTACAACTCTAGCTCCATCCCGTCCGGAGGAGTGACTTACGGGCCCCAAGCGGCCTCCATCTTCGCTATACCGGTGGAACAGGTGACTCAGGCCACCACTGGACTATTCTTCGGGACCATGCACCCGCCAACGAGCTTCAGCGCTCCTATACCATCACAAGAAGCTCCCAAGAAGTCGGTCTTTGATCGGCTTGCAACTACAGCGGCTCCTCTCAACGGGTCGCCTAAGTCAAACGCCTCAGTTTTCAGCAGACTGGGCCAAAGCTCCAATGGGCCCGTGAAGAAGCCCACAATACCAGAAGGCGTTATCCCGAAGCGGATAGCCATTTCTACTCTTGAAGTCACCAAGGCGGCTTCTCCGGCTAAGGGGTCGGTCTTCACAAGATTGGTCGTTTCAGCTTCCACTCCGGGCGAAGTAACCAAGGCCGTTTCCCTTGCACAAAAATCGGCCTTTTCAAGATTGGTCATTCCCTCCTAGAAAGCATCTGTCTTTGACAGGCTGGCGCCACAGCAGACTCTCATCAGAACAGGGGCATGGAAAAGATGATCCAACAGCGGAGGTGATCCCGGCCGCACAACATGCTCGGCGTCGCCACCGGCGCCGGGTGAGGAAAGCTGGGGGCAATTCTTCTTCTGGACTGAATCCGCCGGCTCCAACGGTGGAGGTCGATACTGCTGTTCCAACTGGGAACAGCTTTGAACCGCTAAGGAGGGTGCGCAAAAACTCTCCGACTGCCGTGCTGAAGAGATCTCCTCCACCCATGGAGAATGTTACAAAGGTGAAGCTAGAGCAGCCCCCTCAGCGGCTGTCCTCTAAAATTTATAAAGTTTGGCGACAGGTTCAGGGCTCGGTGATTGATCAAGATTACTCTTGCCGACAGAAAAAAGTGAAAGTTCAGCGAGAAGAAGACCATCCTGTCAAGCCACAAAAGGTGACAGCTACTTGGGTGCCCACTGCAATGGCCCCCTCAACCTCGACCGCTCACAAGAGGAGAAGGTTGGAGAAAATCCCGGCGTCTGCGATGAATCGCAAGAACGCTGAATCTAAGCGCCCCAAGTCTGAGGGTATGGTGGTGCACACCATTTATATAGCATCTGGGAAAGAGGATAGCCGTATCTCCACAGGTCATCGACCGCTTACACGATCAGTGACTAAGGCTCAGGAGCAACAACAACAAAAGCTCCAAGAAATGCTAACGGCTATGGCCGCACTTACGGGACCAAAAGCAAGCCCGGAGACATCCTCGGAGCAGCGCCGTGAGCAAGAAACTGATGCTGAATTCCTTCGGAGAATGCTTGAGAAGAAGGACAAAGAGGCTACGGAACAAGCGGCCGATATAAAACAAATGGCCCTTCTATTCCAAGATATGGTGGGCATGATGATCCAGCCAGACCCTCCAGCCGAAGACCTTCCCATAATAATTGAAGATTATAGAGAAGAGACATCAAATCCTCTACCGGCTCTGTCAACAGCCAAGGAGGAGACAATCTCCAAAGCTGCCCTGGACGATTACATCGCTCAGCAGATACGAGTTCATCAGGCTAATGAAACGGCTGGGCAAATTGTTAAAACGGGATGACCCTATCCGGATTGGTACGACCAAATAAAGTACCCACCGGGATACACGATCCCCAAATTCCACGTATATAAGGGGACAGGAAATCCACACCAGCACGTTGCTCAATTCAGAGCCTTATGCGGTAATACTGGAGGTGACGATAAGCTACTGCTTCGCCAATTCGTTGGCAGCTTGTAGGAGACAGCATTCGAGTGGTATTCTGAACTCCCGAATGACCCTGTCAAAACATTTACAGAGATAGAGCTGCTATTTACCCAACATTTCGCGAGCGCTAGCGAACGCACCTCAATCACAGCATTGATCAATGCCAGGATGAAGCCGAGAGAAACTTGTGTTCAGTATGCAATACATTGGCGGAATTTATGGTCGAAGTGCGAGCAGCGCATTGAAGAAGCGCCTGCGGTAGGCATGTTCGTGGGTACTCTTGACCCTCAGGAGACCATATCCCAATTCATGATGTTCTTCAACCCGACCACCTTCCAGGCCTTGATTGACAAGCTGGCCCAAATGGACCAGATGGGCCATAGGCCTTCCTCTTCAAAGACGGAGCCGTGGAATGAAAAGGGCAAAGGGAAAGCAACCTTCGTCGCCAACGCTCAACAACAACCGAGTGGCCCGAGACCGGTTGTTCGCCAAAGCAACAAGCGGCAATCCCTCAATGAGAAGTTGAGACGTCCTTACTCATTTCCCCGGGATAAAACAAGGAAACTGTTTGAACTGGCAGTGTGCAATGGGCTCATCACTCTACCGGAGTCGAGACACCCAACGCGACCGAACGACGTCAACGATCCTAATTATTGCCCCTACCACCGAGTATTGGGCCATCCGATCGAAGACTGCTACGTCTTCAAAAACTGGGTTGAAGACCAATACCAACAGGGCAAGTTCGTGCTATCTGAAAACTAGAAAGTGAATCCACCACAACAGCACACTCCTAAAAGGGTGGACAAACCGGGGGCATCGTGCTCTTTTATAGAAGAAGCTCCATGGGTGGTCGCTCTTTCAGCCAAGACGAAAAGAATGCTGAAGGATCTTCACGCATGCCCGGCAATCAAGTAGAAAAGCCCGCTAAAGCCTGAGATCATTGAGGGAATGCTAAAACCGCGCCCGATGCCGAGAATTAGTAGCGGTGGTCAAAACGTTCAGGCCCATCCGTCAAAGTCTTCAAAGAAGAAGAAAAAGCCCGTGAAGCCTGATGACAAATGCATGGATCTGCAAAAGCATATTGACGCGCTGGAGGAATATAACCAGAAGGCGCGGACCCCGGTCACACTCCAAGAATTTCTCAACAATATCCTTGAGAGCGGAGATAATGACAATAACGGCGGGGATGACTCGTCAGAAGAATCTGAGGACTATGTGGCAAGTTGCCACATGGTCTCTCATTCGACGTTAACTAACGAAGAAGCTCACTCGGCGATAGAAGACAGCATAAAAGAGCTGGGGGCAGGATCGAAGCCAAAACCCTTGGAACCGTCTGACGAGATGATCGATTTGCTACTGAACGAAGCCCGTCAGAAAAGCAAAGCCAATCGAGAGCGCGAACTGGCTATATTCGAAAAAACCAAACGCCGACGACTGAATGAAAAGGTCGAGGCACCCCAACCAGATCGAAGCATCCCTATCGTCAGCAAAAGCAAGCTTAAAGTAAGCAAACGATTCGCTAGAGCCCTGTCAATAGGAATGAAGTTGCCCTCTTTCATAGGAAATTCTCCTAGCAGTATACATCTTGATGAAGCGGATATACATCCTAACTTCTGCTTATACCATCAGAGGATTGCACACCGTACCGAGGAGTGCATAGCCTTTAAAAACTGGTGGCAGGGATATGTTGTCCACCGACAACACGTTCAACGAGTAAAGCGCAAGGCTCGTCGGGAACAGAAAAGCACGACAGATGAGCGCAAAAGAGCTGCTGGAAATTGTCACATACTCGACACTAAGGAATCGCAAGTTATCATCTTTGGAAGCGAATCAAACAAAGAAATCGCCGTCAGCCCTCTCTTCAAGGAATCCACCTCCAACACAAAAGATGCAAAGATATGCGAGAAAATCTAGCTGCGTAATCATACGTTGCCCGAAAAATCTCGAACCTATGAACAAATGACCGAAACGTCGTTAAACTAATACAAACCCGTGGAGTTCCCAGGCCGACGTGGTAAAAAAATTGGTATGTCCATAAGCGAGATGGGCACGAATGAAAACCCGAAAGGGCTCCGTGAGTAAAAACAGCAGGGCTACCGGCGAGTTTTGTGAAAACCTGAAAGGGCGCAATCTCGTTAAAAGATACTTGCAAGGTCCGCTCAACCTTGTGAGGAGAAAATACCTGCGTGAGATCCTTACGACTCACAAGGGAGCAACACACTTAGGGATCCCCACGATTCCTAAGGAGAAATTACACTTACGAGATACTCACGACTCATAAGGAGAACTCTCTTACGAGACCCTCACGGCTCGTAGAATTCAAAAGCCTTAAGTTACAGGGATCTGAACCTGTTCTTAAGACATCACAACCTACAGACTGCCCTACAAGCGGTTCAATATTGACCCTTGTATACAATCCACGGGCACGAATAAACACTTCCCTAACAGAGTCCCAACAGCGACTAGGGATATGCTCACACGGTGAACGACCCTTGTAAGTCCTCTCGACTTATAAGGAGAAAACACTCTTGTAAGATCCTTACGACTTATAAGAGAACATACACTTAAGAATCCTCACGATTTTTAATTAGAAAACGCACCTACGAGATCCTCACGACTCATAGGGAGAAACACCTTTATGAGACCTTTACGGCTCATAAAGTCAAAAGCCTTAGTCGACAGGATCTTAACCCTATTGGCTAAGCCACCTTTGTTCGAACCAACAACGGCAAATGATGATTCGCTTCTAGCAATATCCCAATGGTAGCGATGCTAATGCCTAAATCGGTATCAAATTCCAAGCCCTTTCATGGCAAATGATGATTCGCTCCTAGCAATGTCCCAATGGTAGCGATGCTGATGCCTAAATCGGTATCAAATTCCAATCCCTTTCACGGCAAATGATGATTCGCTCATGGAAATATTCCAGTCTCAGCGATGCTGATGCTAAGATTGGCACCAGATCCCAAGTTCCATACTCGTGGCGAAAAGCCGACGAGCCAAAAATGCATATGAAATAGCCGAAATGATAGGGCAACTTGCAACAAAATCAGCAATTAAAAATATATGCATACAAAATAGCCGAAATGGTTGTGCAACTCACAATAAAAAAAAGCGAGTAAAAAGAAAAAATAGCCGAAATGATTGGGCACCGCGAAAAATAGCCGAAATGATTGGGCAATCGCGACTTTCGCAATATAAAAAGCTGAAATGATAGAGCATCGCGGAAAGAAATAAAAAAATAAAAGAATGAAACTTTTTGCCCTGCAGGTGAGGTCACATTGACCCCTGTATACAATCCATGGGCACAAACAAGATAGGAACCATATCGTCCCACCAAGCTTCGTCGAAGCGAAGCCAAATCTCGATGGTTCATAGACAACCTAAAGACAATCTCGATATTCGTCGCAATATTGCAGACACAATATCAACAAACGAAGTGAAGGAAGATCCCTAGCTTCAGGGTCTCGATGTCAGCATTGACAACTTAGAGATCAACACCGATGTTCTTCATCCCTCCAATCGGATGCAGACGCAACATCAACAAGCGGAGCCATGGCAAAGTCCCCTAGTTCCAAATCTCGACGGTTCACAAACAGCCTAAAGACTACCCCGAAACTATGCCAAAGTCCCCTAGTTCCAAATCTCGACGATTCACAGATAGCCTAGAGATCACCAACGGCGTTTCTCCTTACTCCAGCAGGATGCAGATGCAACGTCAACAAACGACCCCAGGGTCAAAACAACGGAACCATGGAAAATTCCCCTAATTCCAAATATCGACGGTTCACAAATAGCCTCGAGATCACCAACGGTGTTTCTCCTTACTCCAGCAAGATGCAGACATGACGTCAATAACCGACCTCAGAGTAGCAACGAAGCGGAGCCATAGCAAAGTCCCTAGTTCCAAATCTCAATGGCCACATTTATGGCCCGAAGACTAACAACGGTGTGCCTCCTCATTCCAGCGGGACACAGATGCTACACCATTAACAAAGCGAAGCCACGGCAAAGTCCTAGTTCCAAGACTCTACGGTCTACAGACAACCTAGAGTCAACCAATGACTTCCCCGCCGGATCAATGCTCCGTCTCGGAAACAAGTCAACCAACCCCGAGGAAATCAGTGTCCTTGGAAAATACCTCGTTCAGGGAAATCAACATCCTTGACGAGAGCATCTTGATTCGCGTCAACCTACAGAGAAATGTTAGTGTATATGCCCTAGAGGCCATTACTGTATCATACTAGTTTGTATATTACTTAATGGAAGCTTGGGATATTCACAGTTGTATATACAATCTTGCTCGAAATGGTAGTATGCTACTTGGTTTGTCTCTGCTTTAATATGTGCATGTGTTTCTTTTAGCATATTGCTGGTATACATATTAGTAGAGCCCTTAGGATCTTTGCTTGATTACCAGCGTTGTGATGGCGCTCGCACTCGTGGGAGCTGGGTAATCTATAAGCACATCCTTACACAGGTCCCTGGTCGTTGGACTATCGAGACAGGGCATCGATACTCCGGAGTAGACTAGCGTATGCGCTTCTCATCCCAGTGTGGGAGACGGTCTGTCCCACAGCCGTTAGTACGTCGTATTTGGGATAGTATGCGGGTGCTCGTTAGGTTACGAGTACACTGGATAGGACTCGTCGGGAACTGTTGGTTGGTAATATACCTATCGTCAGTTATCAGTTCCCAGGTGACATGAGTACAGCTTAGTCCGCTGACTTGACACTGTCACTTCGCCTCGAGTGTGTTCCCACTGCACTTTGATTACTACCCTACCACGGCTCAAAGGAGTCGTGCAAACAGGTAGTTTTTGGGTGCAGTCCCGAATCACTTGGAGGCAGTGACGGTTAGACAGGATTCGTCTCTCCCGGTATTGGGGGTTGACATCGCGCTGTGTCTAGGAGAGCCATTACACGAGTAGTCCCTGGCCAGGGCAAGCGAGATATACTGGTAGGTTTCCAGTGTTATCTCAGGGTGTTCTGGGCTACACTCCGACACGACTTGTACCGCTATTAGGGGACTGACGTTCACCGCCCCCCTAGGCCCGCCATGCGATGTATCAGACGAACAGACCGGACTGTACGGAGACTGTCACATACAGGCTCAGTAGGAGTGCAGATGGGGTTCACCTCGTCAGTCTTCTTATCGACATCTACCTGGGGACCGTTACGTACAGCTAGTGCCGCTTGCGGTCTGTGGTTAAACCCACTGCCAGCGTAGTGTCGAGTCTTTAGAGTCCCACACAGAGAGCTATTCGCCTTTAGGCAAAATGAGTAGAGGTCGCATGGTTTTGCGACAGGGTTCGTTCGCATCCGCGCACTTGTGCACGTTTGCTGTCCGGACAGTTTATACTAGCGGGCTTTGGTTTAAACCGGATCCTAGTATATGTTTTGAGATTGGTTTTTCTCAGGGTATTCGTGTTCCTCGGATCACGAATGCGGGTGCGTATGCACAGTTGCTAGAGATTGAGGGAGAGGACCGTGTTTAGGGTTAATGACTATTGTCATTTTATTAACCCCATTGTTTTTGTGTGAATTATTGTTAATTGATAATTAGCTTAATAATTGTGCATGGTTGTTGTTGACAATTTGACTTCATTGACTTGTTGACCTTGTTGACAACTTGACCATAATCATTTCATTTGGAAGATGCTCTTTGATCTTTGCAAAATTGAAATGATAATGGTCATGTCATGATTTACCATGACAATTTTCAAGCTAATTATACAATTAAAATTATTCACACATATTAGTGAGAATGGCTCACTAATAATTCACTCTCTCATATTATTTCTCTCTCTTGCTCATCCTCTCCCTCAAGCTCTCTCCCTCTCATGTGTTGAGAAACAAAAAGCTTGAGAAAAACCTTCACTTGATCCTCTCTACTCTCTTCTAGGGTTCAAGTCTTAGCATTTCTTGCACTCTAGTTACTCCTAGCTTGGAGTTGAAGCTAAAGGTAGTGGCTTTCGGGTGGATCGTTCTTTGACGGGAGGAAACAAGCAAGGTGAACTCTTTCAACCATTCCAAGGAGCAAGGAGAGAAGGACTTTGAGCTCAAGGTATAACCTTTCCATCACTTAGCTACTTTGTAGTAGGGTTAGCAAGTTTATGTTTAGCAAAGATCCTTAAAGCATAGTCCATGTTGCCTAAGTTCTTAAAAATCAAATTTTTATTATGTTTTCCGCCTCCCCGTAAGCACCGGGGTGGGCAACACGGACTTACAGTGGTATCAGAGCCTAACTAAACCTAAACTAGCTAAGTAGTTAAGTGTAACGAAGTTTCGAAACCGGAAAATCGAAAAACCAAACTCGCAAAACCCCAAGTTTCTGTTAATTTTTTTCCTGGTCAAAATGAAAAACTTTATACTTGTAAATTCTGCTCAGGGTTTTGTGTGAACACCCAAGAAAAACGTTGCCCTAATTCATTCAAACCGCCGCGCTTCCGCCGCACGAGGTAGGCATGTGCCGCGGAAGCGCCGCCGTTTGTCGTCTTCTGTGCATCGTTTTTCGTGCAGTGTGTATCTGTGTTGGTTTTGGGATTTTTGAAATATGTTATATGTGCCCAGATTTTCCAGAACTAAAATTTACTTTTGGGGGCCTATAAATCCGTATTTTTTTTCGGAACTTCACTACACTTTAACTATATCGGTTATATCTGTGATGCTTGTATGTATTGAACGTCGGCTAATCGCTATAAGTCGATTAGTCGGGGTTATACATCTCTGTGATCTGTGATTGTTGGTTTGTGGATATGAATGGATTGGATCGTCGCGGGTGAATAGCCGGGTTGGATGTGAGATGAGCGTTATTTTTCTTTCATTCATTTGTAACATGTAAATTGATGTAATAATATTATTTGTATGGCCGCACAACCGGGTCGGGGTTGTAGCCGTCATTGTATAATTCTTTTTACTGTTTTTGCTCCTAGGATAGACCCATGGAGGGGGTGCACAAACTACCGGGTATCTCGAAGTGCCGAGTGGCCTACTCACGGTGGTGAGGGAGGTTGCTTCGCTTCGGGTGCTTGGCGGGTAGTTTGCCGCACCCGTAGGGGTCTTGGGTGGGGTTTTGGCTATTCACCGCGACCGTGTAATCCGCTTTGCGTTGCAGGCTCGAACGCATTGCGGATTCCTAGTATATCCAATGTATTCATCTGTGATCTGTAATGTCTATCATTGCTATATATTTATATATAATAACTATTTAGGCGTTACTTATGTTTTACAGCCGCGCTAGCCCAGCCCCCGCTCTGTCGTTAGTTAAGTAACCTAACGGGTGATGACGGGGCCCCGTGGCGAATGCGAATGGCATAAGCGTAAGTCATATTTTGGTTATTTTCTGCAATGGTAGGATTAAATGATGGGACGCATTAAAAGAACTAATGCAAGAAAATAAACCAAGTAAAAGTCGATTGGAACACTTTGAAAACCGCTCGGTTCTTTTCAAAACTAAACTTTTAAACGCGGAGCTTGAACCACTCCTTTTTAAAAGCTATCTCGTTCCATCGACTATATCAAGTTCACTACGTTCACGGTTTCTCCAAAACCATCCGTAGCCCTCCGTCGTTTCATATAAATATTCAACAGTATTCAAGCTGTGTTTGTTGGCCTTAGTCAAAGCACAGTGTTTGGTAGCTGGTGGGTATTCATATGTTGCATAGATAGAATACGTTGGTTTGGGACAGTCGTATTGCTTTGTTGGCCATAGTCAAGGGTATATACGGGTGGGTTCAAATTAACCTGGATAACGACGGGTAGAACTTGACATATGACTTATGATTTGTTGGCCTTAGTCAAGGTCATAAGAGCATGGGGCAAAAATCTACATCGGGAGTTTCATAAGTACTGAAACTTGCTAGCGTTGCATACCATTTGGAGTGTGATGATTCTGGTAGGATTCCTTCGGTTTTATCACGCGATGATATTTGGATCCCGATCCTACTGTGAGTATATGCTACTCCTCGGGAAAAATTCTCACTTAACGATCAATGCTATAAACCTAGTAGGTGCCTAGAAAGGTGTTAGCGGGGCTACGCCCACAGGGAAAAGAGGTTACTTAATTAAAGAACTTCGCGAAAGCGTTGGAAAACCTCCCTCGAAGTACCGACACTGGCCTGGCTGAACGGTTAAGCAAGTATTGTACGGTGAGATTGATCCTGACTAATCTTTTCTTTACGGTTTGAGAAGGGATTCGAGAGACAGTGGGAGCCATCCTGTTTAGATAAATTAAAAACCAATCTAAACTTGCAAGAGCAACATGCTAAGTGTTTTCTTCTCTCTCTCTTAATTGCAGCGACCCTGTGACCACACCTAGGTTACATCTAGATAATAAGATGACTGAATCTAACTGTTATGACTGGCAAAGGTCTGTCCAGATGTCCATTGCCCAGGACAAGCTGGGACACCTCTTAACTGATCCAACCCCTGCCGTCTCAGGTCCAGTTTCCCCTGTCACGGATATTGATATTCGTAGGACATCGGAAGAAGTCTGTGCGAAAGCCAAGTGCCTCGTGTTAGCCTCAGTTGATGGTATATACCAGAGGAAGCACGAGAAGATGGACTCAGCTTCTATCTTCCTCCATAACAAAGTTTTATATGGAGAGCAATCTCGTATCGCAAGATATGAGACCTCGAACGAATTGCTTCCAGCGAGGTTGGCTATCGGGTCATCTGTAGGAGGCAACGTCCTTACAGAGACCAGCTCTTTTGAGCTCTCGGACCTGAAGACCACGTTGAAGAACAGGTCAGATGCTGACTCAGTTCAACAGTCTCTGCCTACTACCCTAAAGGAAACTAGGGAAGTAGAAAGAAAGGGAAGGGCAGAAGTTTCAGGAACAGATGTAGTAAAAGAAGGATGTTCCTATTGTTACGGGAATGAACATGGACAGAAGGATTGCAGGGCTTGTAAAGCCAGTAGCCAGAATTCGAAGCATGTTGTGGCTTCGGCTTCGGGTGTGTTTGTGATTGAGAACTGTATGTCAGTTAAACCTACTTCCTGGGTATTGGATACCGGATCAGGATCTTATATCTGTAATTCGTTACAGGCTTTGAGAAACCGTAGGGTTATCAGGAAAGGTGATATGACTCTCAGGGTTGCTAACGGAATGAGCATGTATGCTGAATCCGTAGGGGAATATCATCTAGGACTGACAACTGGGCAGATATTGATTCTGCGTGACTGTTTTTATGTGCCAGGTGCGACTTGTAACATCATATCTGTATCCTTACTTTCTAAGGAAGGATATGATTTTACTTTTGTAAGCGATGTAGTAAACATCCACCTAAATCAAGTGCTGATTGGGTCAGGTACATTGAAATACGGTATATACGTTTTGAATCAAGCTCAGGTCTTCAGTGTCCAGAACACACTTAAAAGAAAGTCTCCGGAATTAAATCAGGCTTTCTTATGGCATTGTAGACTGGGTCACATTAATGAGACACGGTTGACAAAGTTACATAAAGAAGGATACTTAGATCCGTTCGAGTACCAGTCTTATGCCACTTATGAATCATGTCTCATGGGAAAGATGACAAAGACTCCGTTCACTGGACACGGAGAAAGAGCGAGCGAGCTCTTGGGACTCATACACAGTGATGTGTGTGGTCCAATGTCTACACATGCGCGAAGTGGTTATTCATACTTCATTACTTTCACAGATGATTTCTCTAGGTATGGGCATGTCTTCTTAATGAAGCACAAATCCGAGGCCTTTGAGAAATTTCAGGAATACAAGAATGAAGTTGAAAAACAAACAGGCAAAAGTATCAAGATCCTAAGATCGGATCGAGGAGGAGAATACTTAAGTGCCGAGTTTCTGGGCTTCTTAAAAGAGAATGGAATTCTCTCTCAACTTACTCCCCCATACACACCACAACACAACGGTGTATCGGAAAGGAGGAATCGAACCCTATTGGATATGGTTCGTTCCATGATGAGTAAGGCTGAGTTGCCGCGATCCTTCTGTAGTTATGCACTAGAAACAGCTGCATATCTTTTGAACCAAGTTCCTACTAAGTCAGTGCCTACCACACCATATCAGATGTGGAGTGGGAAGAAACCCAGTCTTAAACACTTTAAGACATGGGGGTGTCCAGCTTTTGTAAAAAAGCAGCATGCGGACAAGCTCGAGGCACGTTCGGTACAGTGTAAGTTTGTGGGATACCCAAAGAACTCCAAGGGGTATCTTTTCTATTACGCAGAGGAACAAAAGGTTTTTGTGTCTCGCCATGCCCGCTTCTTGGAAACTGAATTTTTAGAAAATCAGATAAGTGGGAGCGCAATAGAACTGGAAGAAATTCCAGAACCACAAGCTATTACTGAAAGCTTGGTAGAACCAGAAGGTTCGAAAGAACAGGACATTCCCATGCCACTCCGCAGGAGTAGTAGGCAGTCTCATCCGCCCGAGAGGTACTACGGTTTTCTCATTGACGGGGATAGAGAGGACTGCACCATGGATTATGGTGAGCCTACTAGCTTCCAGCAAGCCATCCAGAGCGGCGACTCGGTAAAATGGCTGGATGCAATGCGGGCCGAGATGGAGTCCATGTACACCAACAAAGTTTGGACTTTGGACTTTGCACCAGAAGGGGTAAAACCCGTAGGCTGCAAATGGATCTTCAGAAAGAAGATTGGTGTAGATGGGCAGGTTGAGACCTATAAAGCTAGACTTGTAGCAAAGGGTTTTCATCAAAGACCTGGTTTGGACTATGACGAGACCTTTTCTCCAGTGGCTATGCTGAAATCCATTCGGATCCTTCTTGCCATTGCTGCCTTCCACGATTATGAAATCTGGCAGATGGACGTAAAGACGGCTTTCCTAAATGGAAATTTGGAAGAGTGCGTCTATATGGATCAGCCGGAGGGATTCAATCAGAGTGGGAGCAGCGGTAGAGTGTGCAAGTTGCTCAAGTCCATTTATGGACTTAAGCAAGCATCGCGGAGTTGGAACATCTGCTTTGATGATACTGTCAAAGAATTCGACTTTATCAAGAACCCAGATGAACCATGCATTTACAGTAAGATTGTAGGGAGAACTGTGGTATTCCTCGTCTTGTACGTGGATGACATTCTCCTAATAGGAAATGATATTCCTATGCTACAGTCAGTCAAAGGATTCTTGTCGCAGAGGTTCTCCATGAAGGACCTGGGTGATGCCAACTACATTCTGGGGATCCAGATCTATCGTGATAGATCTAAGAGGATGTTGGGACTTTCACAGTCAAGGTACATTGACACCATACTGAAAAGGTTCAGTATGGAAGATTCCAAGCGCGGTAATCTACCGGCTTGTCACGGGATCACCCTCTCCAAAGAGATGTCTCCCAAGACTGATTTGGAAAGGGTTCGCATGTCTATTATACCCTACGCTTCTGCGGTAGGCTCTATAATGTATGCGATGTTGTGTACCAGACCAGATGTAGCATACGCATTGAGCGTTGTAAGCCGGTATCAGTCAAACCCAGGGGAGAAACACTGGATAGCGGTAAAGAACATTCTCAAGTACCTGAGAAGGACTAAGGAGATGTTCTTGGTTTATGGCGGAAAAGACCTCCAGCTCGAGGCCTTTGCTGACTCCAGCTTCCAGAGTGACAAGGATGACTCCAAGTCCATGTCGGGTTATGTCTTTACCCTCAATGGAGGGGCGGTTTGCTGGAAGAGTTCCAAGCAGGAGACCGTTGCAGACTCAACAATGGAAGCGGAGTACATAGCTGCTTGCGATGCCGCAAAGGAAGCTGTCTGGATGAAGAAGTGTTGCGCTACGGCAGCGCCCCGGCCTCGTACTCGAGGCCAAAATGCGGAATCAAAAATTTTCCTTACTCGGAAACCGGCGCTACCGCGGACAATGAAAACCCGGATCGTTTACCATTAACCTAAAGCTAGCAATCAAGAGATAGGGTGAGAAGTATACCGAGTGATCCGAGTCCTCCGGTCTTTTCGTCATCGTCCCGATCTCCCGCGGAAAGTGTAGTCTCCATATCGTCGCCTCCACGCCGGAAAGGGCACCACATCGCCTGCGTCTTTTACGGGCTCCCGCCTCAATACCGAGGCAACTCGGGCATGAAGCCGGCAACTCGACATGCTCAAGATATGCTGTAGAAAGTGTAGTAGATCATGCTAGTCTCATTTGGGGTTTGTAGTTGACATGATGGAGGAATGGGGTTAGGAAAAATGGTGCTTTCATTTTTCCGAAACTAGAAGAAGAAGGAGATGAAGAATTCCTTCCATAACAAAGATGAACTCTCTCATTCTTTTTCCTCTCTCTAATGTTCTACCATTTTCATCAAGTGAGAAGAATAAGGTGGAGGAATGAATATATCAAACAAGAGGGAGGTGAGTGTAGGAGAGCAAGAAGGGTGACCATATCTAAAGACAAGAAAACATCAACCATGCTTAACCTCCATACTCTTTCCAATCTCAATTAAATGCAAGTGATGGAGAAAAAAATATGAAGCTATCATAATCAATCTTTATGCAAGAAACCCCCTCCACAAATGTTATTTGCACAATTGCAAATAACCCCCTCCATCGGAAAAGTCCGGCCGGGAAAGAACAAATGAAAACCGGCCGGAACGGAATGCAAACTGGCAACTCCAGAAAACTGGTCCCGTAATAAATCACAGGAAAACCCCGACACTGTGCATACACACCCGCATCTGTATTCCGACCGGATACAAATGCAATGAGACAAAATCTACACTGTACTAGACTAGGACCGGCTTAAGCCAAAGCCGGCTAGTAAAATCCGTTCGATCCTGATCCGTGCAATACCGCACGTATCAGATCAAACCCTGCCATATTACTATACGGCCACTAGTACAAAAATGTCCGATCCTGATACGTGCAATACCGCACGTATCTGATCGGACCCTGCCATATCTCCATACGGCCTCTACAGCGTTTCGCCCGAAAGCTGAGTAACTGAAAGTGTGGTGGACTCTAAAGACTCGTCAATACTATGGCTGTGGATTTAACCACTGGCACGTCAGAGGTATAAGCCAATACGTGACGGGCCACCAGCTATTGACCAAAAGGGACGTCGATGAGGAAGCTCACCCCGACACCCAACTGAGCCTGTCAGTGACAATATCCGTACAGTCCGGTCCGTTCGTCTATGAGCATCGCATGTCGGGCCTAGGGGGTTGGTAAAAGTCAGACCCCCAAAAGCGGTACAAGTCGTGTCGGAGTGTAGCCCAGAACGCCCTGAGATACCACTGGAATACCTACCAGTAAATCTCCTGCCTCGGCCGAGGGCTTTGCGTAATGGCTCTCCTAGACACAGCGCGACCTCACCCCCAATACCGGGAGAGACGAACCCCTGAAGATCCGCTCACTGCCTCCATGTGGCTCGGGACTGTACCCAACTAAAACCTGTTTGCACGACTCCTTTGAGCCGTGGTAGGGTAGTAATCAAAGCACAGTGGGAACTCACACGAGACAAATGACGATCCTCAGGTCGATGAACTAACATGTACACATGTCACCAGGGAACTGCTATCTGACGTCAGGTATAAGCCCAACTAGCAGGTTCCCGGCGAGTCCTGTCCGGTGTACTCATAACCCAATGAGCACCTGTATACATCTTAGGTGAACCAACTGACACCAGTGGCTTGTGAGACCGGCCACCGCCCCTCGTCGGGGTCTCGACTGCATACACTAGTCTACTAATGGAGTATCGATGCCCTGTCTCGAAACTCCTACGACTAGGGACCTTTTAAGGATGTGCTTATAGACTACCAGCTCCCACGTATATGATCGCCATCATACTGCTGGCAGTGAAGCAAGAATCCTAGGGGCTCTATCAACGTGTAATAGCGACATGTCAGGTCACCTAAAACAGTACACGATGATAAAGGTAAACCAGATAGCATACTATCATCTCGAGTAAGACTGTCCTACCGGGATAGGTCCTCCCTCAATCATTGCAATCACGTGCCTGTGATCCAATAATTGACTCTGAGGGCACTATCTCCAACAATCTCCCACTTGCACACAAGGCTAATTATTGCGATGTCGCATACTCACAGCCCGTGTGATACCGAACACTCAACTCCTCTACTAGTCAGTCTCACAAAACTCGTTTGCGAAACTATTGCGTTCGAGGAATAGCCTCAGTGAGTGGATCCGCTCAGATGTTTCTTTCTATATCTCTCTATATCTCAAGTTCGCGGAGAAAACCATCTCCCGAAATGAGCAATACCTGTCTTAGAATGCCTGGATGTCTGATGGGACCTAGCTCATAAATGAACTCCAAATCCAAACTTCTTAGACTGTATCAACTACTGAACTTAATCAGTGTCCTGCGCCATGCCTCCCTCAGTATTGCCTTGGACCACCTGTCCAAAATACTGCCCCTCGTCAGAAGGAAAACTATAACTCTGACAACCTCCCTGTCGTCCATGTCACCTTGGAAGCCTGGAATGATAACTGTCTCCCAAAAGAGGCTGTCGTTATCATATCCCTAGAACATCCACTTATGTTCTAAGACTGCTTCCGACTGTTTCTCCAGGATTGGATCAATATCAACTTATTGCATCTAGTGCAAGAACAACATCTGGTGTGGTACTTGACATCTCATGATTGACTCAATTGCCTAAGCAAGTGATCTGCCAATCATGCACACCCCTCTCTACTTTAGTCTATAAGACACCTTTAGAGAGGGTGACACCATTACCTGCAGGTACACTACCATGCCAGGAGTCGTCCATTCTAAATACTCTTAGAATGCTGTCAAAGTACCCTGATTGGGAAACCACCCAAATCTAGATCTAAAACCATAGATCTAGTAACCAGTATGTCTGATATAATGTCCAAGTCCCTTTTGGAGAAACCACTGTGTGACGACCAAAGTATAACCGATCGTAGTATAGGAATATCACTTCCTACTACCTTCTCAACAGATCCATCCCCTATTCTGATGACGTCAAACCTATGACTGTCACATCAGAAATAGATGATCTATCTCCGCTACATCTGCTTTAGTCTATAAATAGACATAAGCCTGATGTCCACCAATGCTTCCGCTGCTCCCACTGACTACGACAACCCTCTGGCAGAGTCATATAGACGTGCACTTCTAAAGCTAGTTTAGAACGACGCTATACTCATCCTCCCACCGGGTCTCGCAGCCTGGAACAACAACAATGGCAAATGTGGGTAAACAAGAACTTCCCTGTCACCGTCCTTGAGGCTACCGGAGTACCTCTCGGGTGCCTGAAGTTACCCACCGTATCTGCGGAGTGGCCAATGGAATGTCAAATCAGATTGAATCTTTAGGTTCCTTATTAAATCTTCAGTAATCGTTTGCGGTTCTGGAATTACTTCCAGTTCTACCATACTCCCACTGCTGTTTTTGAAAAAAATCCATTTTTAATAAAACTGTGGCGAGTCTAGAACAATATTTCTATTGATCTGCCAGATGATAGAAAGTCAACCCTCGTCATAGCCTGGGTCAACCCACAAACAGCCATTACAGAAACGTGCCTTGAGTTATCCGGAGTCTGGTTTTAAGTATAAGCCGGACAACTCCCCGTACCTTAACATCGTTAAGATATGAACTGTTCTATATCCAATATAGGAACAGAGGCACTGATTTAATTTAACCAGATTCAAATCATGCATCTATCTCCAGTGCATGTCAACTAAATGGAAGGAGGTCGATCAGCGTTACTCAACTTAGGAATGCTTCCAATTATGAGTAACCTGAAAGAGAAGCAATCTGTCTTCATCATTACTATCAACTGAATACCATACACAAGTATCTACATCTTCGATCTCTTTGAAGAATCCCGATACCTGCTACACCTGGTTCTCTACTCTATTCAAATACCTATAACTCCTCAAAACTTAGACCCTGTGTTTCTACGAAACACATGTCTAAGAACTAGAGAAGTTAAAAGTAAACAGAATATAGTATGAGGACCAACCCCTCTGTCCTAATGGACACTGGACAACATACAATACTCTGTATAAGTCCGCTGAGTCTAACAACTCTCTCACTGTGCGTCGTAGGTTGAAAACTGTACTTATGGTTAAGAAGAATTACACCGCTGTTTAATGCTCCTTACCTAACCATCCACCGATATAGGTAAATGTCATCGACATAATATCAAAAGGTATATCTCAATCTATGAAAATAGACGTACAGATATATCAATTTGAAATTGGTGCACAACAGCGGATATTCAAAACCAAATATTTGCCGACCGGCAAACATCCCTGGTGATCTCCTCAAATATCACCGATTACAACGAATCCCGATATAATGAGGATGATTACCCTATTCCCAATAACTTACTCCCACTCATCATCTGTAAAACCATACAGAGGTGAGAATCATCCCTGGTAAATACATACCCTGGAGTAAGTGTCTAATCGGGAAATCAGTTTTCCATTAACAGTACACAGTTGAACTGAAACATTGAAATGTTTCGATGGGGTATCCTGGTATTCCTAGTAATGCCTCTACCATTATCCAGATTCACAACTATAACCGTATAATTCTTTGCCACCTCTCCAAATCCCTTCATATGTCTTTAGTCATTACCTTCTGTACACCCCTTTAGGCCAAATGGTTTTCTTCCTTCCCTACCGTTCGGCACCAGCCTATGGTTTGGAAGAAGACTATCCAAAAAGCATAAAGGGTGTACTGTCCTAATCATAGGAGCACTCGCAAAACGAGAGAAGGTGAAGATAAAAGACAACCGAATAAATCCTTATTCCTATTTCTCCTGAACCAGAATCCATCCCCGAACTGGAACAAGTTCCTTTCGAGTTCGTATATAACCATACGATGGAGTATCCAATAAACGGTGGATCTTCGTAGTGATACGGAGTGTCCTGGAGAAATACAAAGGTGATTTATGATTGGCGAAGAAATACTTGGTTTGGTCGTGAATATCAGTCGCAATTTACTTTGCCCTCCTACTAATCCCTTACTTTGTCTTAACTTAATACCTTCTGTACATCGTTTTAGGCTAACTGGTTTTCTTCATTCCCTACCGGTCGGCACCAGCCTATGGTTTGGAAGAAGACTATCCAATTTGCGTAATAGGTGTACTACTCCTAAACCAAGGAGTACTCGCAACCTGAGAGAAGGTGAAAAGAAAAGACAACTGAATAATCCCATCCGTTTTCTCCAGAACCATAAACCATCCTCGAAGTCCTTCGAGTTCGTATCTAACCATACGATGGTTTTGTCCAATGGAAGTGGACGTTCGTAGCAATACGGGGTGTCCTGGAGAAAAGGGTAAAAGTAGAAGTGGCAATGAGGTTTGCAACTCTGACAATCCAAAAGCCAGTGTTAAGAAGGTTCGGTCAACTTGGTCACTGAGTCAAATTCCAGTGTAACGTTTTGAAAATCGTTTCGGTGAAATTTCGAAAAATCGGTAAAATAAGGGGGTTTTCTGTAAAAAGTCAAAATACAAATATCTTATTATAAAAATTAAATATACATATTCTAGCTATGCAATTGCTATTATTTGGTGTTTATTGAGCCGCTGGTGAAATTTCAAATTTTCTGAAAAAAATATTATTTTATTATTATTTTAAGCCGTCACTAATACATTTAATTAAGGAAAATTACAAATTGGAATGAGTTGAAACAAATTTTGTGCATCATAAAACATTAAATAAAATTTTATCATGTGGTTTTTGGAACGAAATTATTTTCCAAAACGGTTTAGAAATTATTGAAGAAAAAAAGGCTTTTTTTTAGCGTAAATGGATGTTTGGGGTATTGTATTTATCATTTTTCATCACCCCACACCCGTACACACACCCACACACACCCATTCACTTCACCCCTTGGCTGAATTCAGCAGCCCCCTCTCTTGTCCCCACTTGGTTTGCAAATGAAAGAAAAGGAAAAGAAAAGAATAGAATAGAAAATGAAAGAAACAATGTGGACTTTGACTAGATGTGATTTTCCCCACCTCCCTCTCTCTCCTCCTTTTTCCTCACTTGCAGCCGAGCCCCCCTTCATTTCTGTCCAGAAATTTTGCCCAAAAGCCCATCTCTTTTTCCTTCAAAAATTTCATCTTTTTGCCTCAAAATCAAGCTAAAAATTCAATATTTCTTAAATCCAATCTCTACCCATTTCTTCTTGACCTATTCTAGTATGGATCATGGATCAAGAGAGCAATTTGGAGTCCAAGATTTTGGTGCTAGATCTCTATTTTTGTGAGGTATAATCTTAGCATTTTGCATAAGTTATTGTTTGATTGCTTGAATCTAGCTATTATGTGTTTAATTAGGAATTAATTGTGGTTTTGATATTAAAGATTTAAGTTTCAAGAGGGGGTTGTGAACTAAAGTTAGGGTTTTTGTTGGGTAATTATGGTTGCAATGTGTAGATTATCATCTTAAGGAAATGAAAACCTAACCTAGTTGCTAGTTTACTAATTGATGCTTGTAAATTGTTAAAATTGGAATTTTATGCAAACTAGGTTTTGGAAATTAATTACAAATGTTAGACTAAAAATATAATTAGGTTTTTCATGACTTCATTAACATTATTAAGCGTAGTTTAATGCTTTAGATCATGCAAATCTAAGCTAGATTGTAATTTGTGCATTTTTTGCTATGAAATTGTTAAAAAGGGTATTTTTGTAAACTAGAATATTAGGATTTTTGGAATTTAATGAGATTAAATTCCGGAAATTGTTTATACGACTTATTTAAGATGTTTAATAAGTATTGTGGCCGCTAGATTCGTTCAAACATCGAGTTTTGTACTAAAACGGTGATTTGTGCTTGCTAGATTTTCGGAAAAATGACTTTTTAAGTGAAATTGGGGTTTTTATGAATTTTAAGCTATTTTATATTATAATTAGTGCTTGTAATTGTACAAATGAGTGTGTTGGGAGTTTTCTCGATGGTTTGGCGTTTGTACGCCGACGTCGAGGGTTTTTGGGTCGATTTGTGAAAGCAGCCATAGGTTTTGACCTATATGGGATTCGTCTGTCGTTTTGGTCATGAGTCGGATTTTAATGCGATATGGTGCGTTATGATATGTAGGTACCCCATGTGGACTTCGAGACGACAAGCAAGCGCGTGGCGACGTCGGCACCGGCGAGCGAGGACCAGGTGAGTAGATTTATATCTACGGGGAGAAGTCGGGTGGATGGCGTATAGCACCCCCGCAGTCCGTAATTAGTACTATGTAGTATTTTTTTTATGTGTGATAGTTAGTGTGTTATGGTTAGTTAGGGGTAGAAATAACGAGCGTAGTTCCTACTTGCGAACCATAGGATAGATTTGCACCCACACGCATACACTTGTATGTTTCTTATACTTGCACGGTGTTTGATGATATGGGATGACTTTGGAGTTGAGTCGATGATGTGGGCTTTGTGCCGCGAGATCGGTGATTTGATATGATTCGTATTGGGGATACGAAATGTGATTCTTGCGGGTTCAGGATGTGTGTTTACCCCCGCATTCATACTTTGAAGATGATATCAGTTGTACTAGACTTAGATCAGTACCCCAGATTATATGATATGATAAGTGATATCTGAAATGTGATGAGATAGTGGGATATTGAACCGTACCCAGCTTTTGGGATGCCGTACGACGATTTACTGTACGAGCCTATATTGATGATAGATCCGCGCTCATGACTCGAGGATGTCAGATGATATACTGTATCGTACGCGATACTATTGAGGCGGGATCACCGACTTATATATATTTATATATCGACTCAGATGTTAGGCGGTTTCCTTACCTGTAGTTCATCTTGTTAGTTCGGCCGTATAGTTTAGTGTAGTTGTTAGAGTAGATTAGACTTCTTACCTATTTCAAAAACTAACGAATCGTGGGCATTTTTAAAGACAGCTCAAGGGAATCTACGGACATTTCAAAAACGACGTATCTTTTCATAAAAACACCGTAGCCCTATTTTCAAAACCCCATGATTCGTGTTATTTCAAAAGGCACCATTCGTAGGACTTATATTAGATTAATGCAGATTAGTTTTGGTTACGTCTAGTTTCAGCTCCCACTTTTTTGTGGTTCGCTTTGCATCGTATTCTTATATTATGTTTCATACACCATTTTAATATCATGCTGATAGGATACCAGCACCATTACCGATGATGCATATGTACCACGTACACTTACTTGCCGGCTCACACACATCTTCATCGGTAATTGCCATGTCACGTACACCTTAGAAAATATATTATTGCTTGACATAGCCTATTAGCGAATAGTTTAGACATTGTAGTTATTACCTGCTACTTCATGCATACTGTTATTCATTGTTATGCCGCATTCATGGATTCTCATGCATATATTCACTATTTTGCATGCTATTGAGGTTTGGATTTGGATTTCTATGAGATTTTCTGGATTTGGAGGAAAACCGCAAAAACACAAATAAACATATTCTCTCTTTTAAAATAAAAAGTGCGGTTTTCCCATGATGTATGAGTCGTCCACCATGAGTTTGCTGATGGATTTGGAAACCCGATTCGAGGAGACGGATGAACCGTTTCGGGTACATGGTGGACCCGGTGCGGTACCCCGGGGCAAGAGGAATGTGGTGATGACGTTGAGCCTGGCAGGGGAGTACTACCTACCGGTGATTTTACCCGACGCGTCGGATATCCGGAGGATACCGACGTGGTCTTGAGATTTATGGTAGGGGCCGGTCTGGACTGACGGCACCCTAGATATTGAGATTGAGACATTGATATTTCGAGACAGTGAGATTTATGTTTTGTGTCGATGCTAGACACTGTTGATGCTGATTTCATTTATGATACCTCATTTTAAAAATACAAAGGAAATCTCACTAAATTATGAAAACAGTTTCTTCATTTACATGTATTCTGTTTTCATGCATTCATACCTCTTTCATATGATATATTGCTACCTGAGGCACTGACACGGGAACATGAAATTACACTCGGGTTAGATATTTACCCTAGTCATTGTTATAGGCTGCATGTTATATATATTTGAGGATATATTATGATCATTGACCTAGGTTGCGTTATTTATGCGATTTCTGTGCGTAGATGTTTTTCTATTCACGAGTTGGCAACTCACCCCCGTTGTGCCCCAGTTTCTTGCAGGTTGCCGTACAGGTCCCTTACGGCTTGCGGGCTCAGCTTCATTCGGGTGTCTTGCTAGTAGGTGGGTTTTTCTTGTATCGTACCCATCATATTACCTTGTATGATATTATTCAGTTGTATCTAGTAAATTCCATCAACCAAACATGTATTTTTTTGAGGTAGAGACCAGTGTTGTTTATTCTTTCGACCTTAGAGTCGCTCGTTATATTTCTGGTGGTTTTGAGTTTCCTTTTGAGTTTTGATCCTCGCCGTTGGCGTTGTATACTATATTATTTATGTGGTTGTGACCGTCGATTGACGAAAAGCTAGCTCCCGCTTGGGGATGCCTTTTTCTTGATTTCGTATACTATTCATGTTGTATCCCGTTTGGGAGCCAGTATTTACAAAGGAGACTCTGCCGAAATTTTCAGTAAATTTTTGATGCTTTTAAAAACCGCATAATTCGGCTTATGCTATTGAACTACTTGCTTTAATTTGGTTTTTTCTGCACTTTACTACTTTTCTTGGTTTGGATTTCTGGGTTTTCGGTTTACTTAGATTACGTACGCCTCGAGACGTTCGTAGTTTAAGTGCCGGTCATGTTCCGTACTTTCGGGTCGTGACAAAGTTGGTATCAGAGCGTTAGGTTTTACCTTCGGAGCGTAGGATGACCCTTGGTTGATGGAATAGGTGACTAAAGTAGAGTGACGTACCGTTGATATGTTCCGCGGCATATTTACGACACGCCACTCCACTTATGAAGCCTTAGGATGTACATTTCCTTGTTCAGTATTATATTCCTTCCTGATCTAGCCTCATCGGTACCAGTTTGGTTTTGCTGCTACGGTTACGGCAGGGAGAGCTACGGCTAGAGTTGTGGTCAGCATGAGCTCGTTATGAACGAGGACTGACCATGGCGTGATTCCGGCGACACACGATTGCATAGATGTGTCTTTTTACTGTGTTTCCGCGCCACGAGCGTTTGGCGGATCGCCTTTATGAGACTTCTCGGACGTGCCGATCAGTATCAGAGGATTGAGCCAATGATAGAGGCCAGCCAGATCTTGATGACCGTTGGTGTGTTGCTTATTCATGATGATTGAGGCACGGTTCAGCGTGCAGACGAGTGAGCCCGTTATTGCTGCGAACGACGAGATATCGCCCCAGATGTTGGAGCTATTGCAGTACGAGTTGTACTAAGAGATGATTGAAGGTCGCTAGTCACCGAGGATGAATGACTAGGACATATGGTTCGTTTGCTACCCCGATGCAAGGTCATCAGACAGATTGATTCCAGCTAGAGACGACTTCCCGCGGAGACGTTAGGAGTCGACAGAGACGATCGAATGTCAGAAACCTATTATTCCAAGTTTAAAGTAGTCGGAAAGACATGCAGGCAATTCTATGGTCCCTCTAGAAGAATGAAACCCTAACTCGACTTAATGACCGTGTGAAAGCCTTTGAACCTTCGGGTTTGCGGCAGTTCTGCGGCGCCATTAGTGAGGCTTGGGTTTGCCCTTCTACGGCTGGACCACCGATGCTGTGGTATGTACTCGATACTATTAAACTGTGCCCAAGATGTTGAGCTCTTGGGGGATTATGAGGTTTTGACGACTCGATCAGATGGCTCGACTTAATTCAGATGCTAGGTGGTGAGATGCATTTCTTGGGAGACTCCAGATATGAGGATAGCCGTTGGAGCTTAGTCCATGCAGCCGCGACGAGACGAGTCCAAAGCAGACGACATTAGAGAAAAGTGAAGTAAGAGGTTCGTACCAGATCTAGATGAGATGACGTTCCACTCCGCCGACATCAGAGATGCGATGTGCATGCCGAGACAGAGTACTGGATATACCTTCCAGAAGGAGTCGCGATGGGTATGCAGCCGTTACAGAGCAAAGATGCAGATATAGGAAAGGACAATGACTTCCGGACAGCTGGCAGGAGGCGAGACATGGAAGAGACCGTGAGCAGGATTCCTTCCAGGACACTGCTGCAATGATACTTGCACCCAGGATCAGATGTGTCACGTACATTCAGAGAGCCAGAGGCCGACGCCAGTGATATGCTGTCTTACGAGTGGTCGCGATGATTGACCAAGAGATGACTAGAGAAGTGCCAGAACGGAATCGTCCCCGTTAGCACACCTGACAGGGCCGATGAGCCGATGGACCGAAAGATTGGCAATTCACAGTGAAAACTTTGACCCAGGAGTGGTCATGGTTACGCACCTCAGCAGGAAAGAGTTCATGATCATCGACGAGACGTCCCACTAGTGACCGCGACAGTTGGCCAAGATTCTTAGAGGATGCGCTGGAGCGGTACTATTCCGCCATTATTGATTCCGATGTTTTGGGTGATTTATTCGTATGATTTGATTTTGATGATTGAGGATTTACGATCTTTGCATAGTGTTGCACTTGATATCGTTTTCGTTCTTTAGTTTCACATGTTTGTGATTTTACGGTTTTAGACATTTGAGTTGATTTTGTGCATATGCACGCACACGATTTGGTTCCTGCACTCTGTATAGTTTATATATGCTTGCAGTGCAGTGATACGCCTTTTGTGCATTTAGATGCACTGGACTTTGATTTCGATTGTGATACTCGATATTTGTTTTGTGCACCTTGTGCACCTGAGTGATTTTGCGCACGTTCGGCGCTTGATATTGGATTTCATGATTTCGTGCACGATGGATGCACCTGATTTAGATTTTCGCGCATGTTGAGCGCATGTCTTGAGATGCGATTTTGGTGCACACCAGATGCACTAAATCGAGATTTTTCGTGCATGTCAGATGCACCTGATTTTGCTGTCAGGCACACCCGTTGCCTATGACAGATGTTTCGTGCACACCCGATGCACTTAGATGTTGTTTCTGTGCGCATGTATGGCACATTCATGGATTTTGATTTCCGTGCGCACCAGACGCACGTAGTATTCATGTGCATATTTTGGGATTGATTTCTTATAGAGCAGTACGTTTTTATGATATTGCTGTGTTTTCGTACTGGGCAGGACTAGTCAGAGGACAGTACCTGAATACATTTTGCATGCATTGATAGTTATTGAAGGGATTCCCAAAAAGCGAGCTATAGCCTCAGTATTTACCTACGTGTCTGATATGACACGAAATGTTTAAAACAAGGAGACCCTTCTAAATTGTTTCCAAAACGGCGGAACGTACATTTCAAACAAAAGTATATATGTATATAGTTATTTTCTTATGGTAGACGTCCACCACTGTGCAGTGTTATACGCGTTGCACAACGACTTAAAGAGGTTTGGCATGCATTTCCTTCAGATACTTACAGATATAGATTCGATATTTACATGTATAGTTTCGAGTTATATCATATTGGTTTTGATTTGGATTTGGCATTGATGTCTTCTCCATGACTCCGATGATTGTGGGATGCTTGACGGAGTTTTGATTTGAGTTATATACTCATTTTTCAAGCGCATGCGCTGCGCTACGATTTGTTGTATGTATTTACAATTTCGGAGCCCCGACGACTTGATGGTTTTTCTTAGATGTTTTAGTATTTGGGGGAGTTTTGAATTTAAATTCGGGGACCGAATTTCTTTAAGGGGGGAAGATTGTAACGTTTTGAAAATCGTTTCGGTGAAATTTCGAAAAATCGGTAAAATAAGGGGGTTTTCTGTAAAAAGTCAAAATACAAATATCTTATTATAAAAATTAAATATACATATTCTAGCTATGCAATTGCTATTATTTGGTGTTTATTGAGCCGCTGGTGAAATTTCAAATTTTCTGAAAAAAATATTATTTTATTATTATTTTAAGCCGTCACTAATACATTTAATTAAGGAAAATTACAAATTGGAATGAGTTGAAACAAATTTTGTGCATCATAAAACATTAAATAAAATTTTATCATGTGGTTTTTGGAACGAAATTATTTTCCAAAACGGTTTAGAAATTATTGAAGAAAAAAAGGCTTTTTTTTAGCGTAAATGGATGTTTGGGGTATTGTATTTATCATTTTTCATCATCCCACACCCGTACACACACCCACACACACCCATTCACTTCACCCCTTGGCTGAATTCAGCAGCCCCCTCTCTTGTCCCCACTTGGTTTGCAAATGAAAGAAAAGGAAAAGAAAAGAATAGAATAGAAAATGAAAGAAACAATGTGGACTTTGACTAGATGTGATTTTCCCCACCTCCCTCTCTCTCCTCCTTTTTCCTCACTTGCAGCCGAGCCCCCCTTCATTTCTGTCCAGAAATTTTGCCCAAAAGCCCATCTCTTTTTCCTTCAAAAATTTCATCTTTTTGCCTCAAAATCAAGCTAAAAATTCAATATTTCTTAAATCCAATCTCTACCCATTTCTTCTTGACCTATTCTAGTATGGATCATGGATCAAGAGAGCAATTTGGAGTCCAAGATTTTGGTGCTAGATCTCTATTTTTGTGAGGTATAATCTTAGCATTTTGCATAAGTTATTGTTTGATTGCTTGAATCTAGCTATTATGTGTTTAATTAGGAATTAATTGTGGTTTTGATATTAAAGATTTAAGTTTCAAGAGGGGGTTGTGAACTAAAGTTAGGGTTTTTGTTGGGTAATTATGGTTGCAATGTGTAGATTATCATCTTAAGGAAATGAAAACCTAACCTAGTTGCTAGTTTACTAATTGATGCTTGTAAATTGTTAAAATTGGAATTTTATGCAAACTAGGTTTTGGAAATTAATTACAAATGTTAGACTAAAAATATAATTAGGTTTTTCATGACTTCATTAACATTATTAAGCGTAGTTTAATGCTTTAGATCATGCAAATCTAAGCTAGATTGTAATTTGTGCATTTTTTGCTATGAAATTGTTAAAAAGGGTATTTTTGTAAACTAGAATATTAGGATTTTTGGAATTTAATGAGATTAAATTCCGGAAATTGTTTATACGACTTATTTAAGATGTTTAATAAGTATTGTGGCCGCTAGATTCGTTTAAACATCGAGTTTTGTACTAAAACGGTGATTTGTGCTTGCTAGATTTTCGGAAAAATGACTTTTTAAGTGAAATTGGGGTTTTTATGAATTTTAAGCTATTTTATATTATAATTAGTGCTTGTAATTATACAAATGAGTGTGTTGGGAGTTTTCTCGATGGTTTGGCGTTTGTACGCCGACGTCGAGGGTTTTTGGGTCGATTTGTGAAAGCAGCCATAGGTTTTGACCTATGTGGGATTCGTCTGTCGTTTTGGTCATGAGTCGGATTTTAATGCGATATGGTGCGTTATGATATGTAGGTACCCCATGTGGACTTCGAGACGACAAGAAAGCGCGTGGCGACGTCGGCACCGGCGAGCGAGGACCAGGTGAGTAGATTTATATCTACGGGGAGAAGTCGGGTGGATGGCGTATAGCACCCCCGCAGTCCGTAATTAGTACTATGTAGTATTTTTTTTATGTGTGATAGTTAGTGTGTTATGGTTAGTTAGGGGTAGAAATAACGAGCGTAGTTCCTAGTTGCGAACCATAGGATAGATTTGCACCCACACGCATACACTTGTATGTTTCTTATACTTGCACGGTGTTTGATGATATGGGATGACTTTGGAGTTGAGTCGATGATGTGGGCTTTGTGCCGCGAGATCGGTGATTTGATATGATTCGTATTGGGGATACGAAATGTGATTCTTGCGGGTTCAGGATGTGTGTTTACCCCCGCATTCATACTTTGAAGATGATATCAGTTGTACTAGACTTAGATCAGTACCCCAGATTATATGATATGATAAGTGATATCTGAAATGTGATGAGATAGTGGGATATTGAACCGTACCCAGCTTTTGGGATGCCGTACGACAATTTACTGTACGAGCCTATATTGATGATAGATCCGCGCTCATGACTCGAGGATGTCAGATGATATACTGTATCGTACGCGATACTATTGAGGCGGGATCACCGACTTATATATATTTATATATCGACTCAGATGTTAGGCGGTTTCCTTACCTGTAGTTCATCTTGTTAGTTCGGCCGTATAGTTTAGTGTAGTTGTTAGAGTAGATTAGACTTCTTACCTATTTCAAAAACTAACGAATCGTGGGCATTTTTAAAGACAGCTCAAGGGAATCTACGGACATTTCAAAAACGACGTATCTTTTCATAAAAACACCGTAGCCCTATTTTCAAAACCCCATGATTCGTGTTATTTCAAAAGGCACCATTCGTAGGACTTATATTAGATTAATGCAGATTAGTTTTGGTTACGTCTAGTTTCAGCTCCCACTTTTTTGTGGTTCGCTTTGCATCGCATTCTTATATTATGTTTCATACACCATTTTAATATCATGCTGATAGGACACCAGCACCATTACCGATGATGCGTATGTACCACGTACACTTACTTGCCGGCTCACACACATCTTCATCGGTAATTGCCATGTCACGTACACCTTAGAAAATATATTATTGCTTGACATAGCCTATTAGCGAATAGTTTAGACATTGTAGTTATTACCTGCTACTTCATGCATACTGTTATTCATTGTTATGCCGCATTCATGGATTCTCATGCATATATTCACTATTTTGCATGCTATTGAGGTTTGGATTTGGATTTCTATGAGATTTTCTGGATTTGGAGGAAAACCGCAAAAACACAAATAAACATATTCTCTCTTTTAAAATAAAAAGTGCAGTTTTCCCATGATGTATGAGTCGTCCACCATGAGTTTGCTGATGGATTTGGAAACCCGATTCGAGGAGACGGATGAACCGTTTCGGGTACATGGTGGACCCGGTGCGGTACCCCGGGGCAAGAGGAATGTGGTGATGACGTTGAGCCTGGCAGGGGAGTACTACCTACCGGTGATTTTACCCGACGCGTCGGATATCCGGAGGATACCGACGTGGTCTTGAGATTTATGGTAGGGGCCGGTCTGGACTGACGGCGCCCTAGATATTGAGATTGAGACATTGATATTTCGAGACAGTGAGATTTATGTTTTGTGTCGATGCTAGACACTGTTGATGCTGATTTCATTTATGATACCTCATTTTAAAAATACAAAGGAAATCTCACTAAATTATGAAAACAGTTTCTTCATTTACATGTATTCTGTTTTCATGCATTCATACCTCTTTCATATGATATATTGCTACCTGAGGCACTGACACGGGAACATGAAATTACACTCGGGTTAGATATTTACCCTAGTCATTGTTATAGGCTGCATGTTATATATATTTGAGGATATATTATGATCATTGACCTAGGTTGCGTTATTTATGCGATTTCTGTGCGTAGATGTTTTTCTATTCACGAGTTGGCAACTCACCCCCGTTGTGCCCCAGTTTCTTGCAGGTTGCCGTACAGGTCCCTTACGGCTTGCGGGCTCAGCTTCATTCGGGTGTCTTGCTAGTAGGTGGGTTTTTCTTGTATCGTACCCATCATATTACCTTGTATGATATTATTCAGTTGTATCTAGTAAATTCCATCAACCAAACATGTATTTTTTTGAGGTAGAGACCAGTGTTGTTTATTCTTTCGACCTTAGAGTCGCTCGTTATATTTCTGGTGGTTTTGAGTTTCCTTTTGAGTTTTGATCCTCGCCGTTGGCGTTGTATACTATATTATTTATGTGGTTGTGACCGTCGATTGACGAAGAGCTAGCTCCCGCTTGGGGATGCCTTTTTCTTGATTTCGTATACTATTCATGTTGTATCCCGTTTGGGAGCCAGTATTTACAAAGGAGACTCTGCCGAAATTTTCAGTAAATTTTTGATGCTTTTAAAAACCGCATAATTCGGCTTATGCTATTGAACTACTTGCTTTAATTTGGTTTTTCCTGCACTTTACTACTTTTCTTGGTTTGGATTTCTGGGTTTTCGGTTTACTTAGATTACGTACGCCTCGAGACGTTCGTAGTTTAAGTGCCGGTCATGTTCCGTACTTTCGGGTCGTGACATCCAGGGTCGGGTTAATGGTCGCTGCCAAAGAGAGAGAGAAAAGAAACACTCAGCGTGCACTCTAACCTAGATCAGAATGGTTATCACTTTATCTAATCTGGAATCCTCCCACTGTACCTCAAATTCTCCTCCAAACCTGAAAGAAGAATTAGTCGGGATCACCCGAGGAGTAAACCAACTCATCAGCGGGAATCGGGATCCAACTCTCATCGCATGATAACGTGACGGAATCCACTCACGTCACCACACTCCAGAAGGTATGCGTATGCCTGGCAAGTTTCAGTTCTTTTGAAACTCCCGATGTGATTTTTACCCCTAGAACCCAAGTGACCTTGACACAGTCAACAAATCAAAGAGTCCTAGTCAAGTTCAGCCCGTCATTATCCTGGATTGCATTAAACCCACCCGTACGAGCCCTTGACACAGTCAACAAGGCCGCACGACTGTCCTAACCAATCCCATTAATATGCTGCAAACAAACACTACTTAGCTACCGCACACTACGTCTTGACACAGTCAACAAACGCAGCACGAATACTAAGTAATACTTGTAAGAAATGACGGAGGGCTACGGCTGGTTTTTGGCGAAAAACCTTTAGCGTAATGTACTTGATATCGTTGAAGGAACTGCATAGCCTTTTATAAAATATAGTGACGAAAACCTTTACTAAAGAGGTCACTCCCGGTGAAGGGATCTCGGCTCTTTCCCCGTAGAATGGGGTGCAGGATATTCCAAATGAATACCACAATGCAAAGCAAAAGTAATCGGCTATAGTGAAGTTAATGCCCTGACGCAAACTTCTGTCCAAGGGGTCACTCCCGGTGAAGGGATCTCGGCCCTTGCCTCGTCGACTGAGGAGCAGGATATTCCAAATGAATACCACGATGCAAAACAAAAGTGAACGTCCTTGCAATTACAGCTTTTTGAAAAGTGTTCCAACAACATCAGAATAGGTTTGTTTAACTTGCATTGATCCGAATCAACGCAGTCCCATCAAATAATCACACCACAAAGAACGAAAATATACTGACGTACGTATATGCCATCCGCATTCGCCACTGGGTCCCGTCATCACCCGTTAGGTTAGCTAACTAACGGCAGAGCGGGGACTGGACTAGCGCGGATGAAAAACATATACAACATCTACTAATATATATACCAATATATAGTATTTCGCTCAAGGCGTGAATAAAATGCAACATCACAGAAATGTACAGCATCACAGAACAATACAGATATCTGGAAGCCCCGGGTTTCACAGAGCCGCTGCTGAAACCCGACGTTCCCCTGGTCGTGTGGATAGCATGTGCAATGAAATCCTAGACCCCTACGGGTGCGGCAAGTCACCCGCCAAAACCTGAAGCGAGGCAGCCCCTTCAGCTCCGAGAATGGACCACCCAGCACTTCACGGAATCCGGTAACTTGGGCACCCCTCCTGGGTCAACCTGTACCCTCTACGAGTGCGTCGAACAGCCCACCAATTCCAGACTGAAGCCCCCTCCGTCCCAATGCCATGAGATGCGGGCTTGTTGCCCTCCAGAACCCGGCTATCCGTGCACCCCACCGCGGGGCAATCCTAGTAAAGAAAGTAAAATATACAAACACCAGGTACAACGACCGCAACCAGGTCGTGCCCCAAAAGAATAATACAAACAGGCAGTGACGGCAGTCCACATATCGGACGCTCGCCCCGCAATATCAAATGTACATGATACAACAAAACTGTACTAGCATTGCAACCAGGCTATCCCCCACGACCGATCCGCAACATCACAGCATAAACATAGAACATCAACGTGAAAGTCACGTTCGCAAATCCGTCTAACCGGGCTATAGCAGTTAGACCGGATTTACCGATCGAGTGACATTCACGGTCGCAGATATAATGTAAATACTGTGAGAAAATGTGTTTAAAATTTTCCGATTGACCAAAAAATTAACAAGTGGGCCCCCAATCAAAACTGTAGCACTCACAGAAAACCTGGGCCCAATTTTAATATTCCAAAACCCCTAATTTTAGCCCATAAGCCCACTGCAAAAAATTAAGCACACGAGCCCACAATCCTGCGGCGGAAGCGCGGCCAAAAGGGGGTTTTGGCCGCCCTTCCGCGGTCGTACGGAGGTGTCGTGTCACCAAATTTTTGCAGTGTTCTTAGAACTTCCTGCACATCATTCTGAGACCACCTGAAAAATTTTTAGACTCCAAAAAATTTCGACAGAAACTGATGTGCTAGAAAAATACGGTTTTTGGAAATTTCGGTCGATCGGAGACGCAAACACATCAAACGAAGCTAGGTAAGGTTAATGGCGTGGCTCTGATACCATGTTGCGCCACGGCAGCGCCCCGGCCTCGTACTCGAGGCCAAAATGCGGAATCAAAAATTTTCCTTACTCGGAAACCGGCGCTACCGCGGACAATGAAAACCCGGATCGTTTACCATTAACCTAAAGCTAGCAATCAAGAGATAGGGTGAGAAGTATACCGAGTGATCCGAGTCCTCCGGTCTTCTCGTCATCGTCCCGATCTCCCGCGGAAAGTGTAGTCTCCATATCGTCGCCTCCACGCCGGAAAGGGCACCACATCGCCTGCGTCTTTTATGGGCTCCCGCCTCAATACCGAGGCAACTCGGGCATGAAGCCGGCAACTCGACATGCTCAAGATATGCTGTAGAAAGTGTAGTAGATCATGCTAGTCTCATTTGGGGTTTGTAGTTGCCATGATGGAGGAATGGGGTTAGGAAAAATGGTGCTTTCATTTTTCCGAAACTAGAAGAAGAAGGAGATGAAGAATTCCTTCTATAACAAAGATGAACTCTCTCATTCTTTTTCCTCTCTCTAATGTTCTACCATTTTCATCAAGTGAGAAGAATAAGGTGGAGGAATGAATATATCAAACAAGAGGGAGGTGAGTGTAGGAGAGCAAGAAGGGTGACCATATCCAAAGACAAGAAAACATCAACCATGCTTAACCTCCATACCCTTTCCAATCTCAATTAAATGCAAGTGATGGAGAAAAAAATATGAAGCTATCATAATCAATCTTTATGCAAGAAACCCCCTCCACAAATGTTATTTGCACAATTGCAAATAACCCCCTCCATCGGAAAAGTCCGGCCGGGAAAGAACAAATGAAAACCGGCCGGAACGGAATGCAAACTGGCAACTCCAGAAAACTGGTCCCGTAATAAATCACAGGAAAACCCCGACACTGTGCATACACACCCGCATCTGTATTCCGACCGGATACAAATGCAATGAGACAAAATCTACACTGTACTAGACTAGGACCGGCTTAAGCCAAAGCCGGCTAGTAAAATCCGTTCGATCCTGATCCGTGCAATACCGCACGTATCAGATCAAACCCTGCCATATTACTATACGGCCACTAGTACAAAAATGTCCGATCCTGATACGTGCAATACCGCACGTATCTGATCGGACCCTGCCATATCTCCATACGGCCTCTACAGCGTTTCGCCCGAAAGCTGAGTAACTGAAAGTGTGGTGGACTCTAAAGACTCGTCAATACTATGGCTGTGGATTTAACCACTGGCACGTCAGAGGTATAAGCCAATACGTGACGGGCCACCAGCTATTGACCAAAAGGGACGTCGATGAGGAAGCTCACCCCGACACCCAACTGAGCCTGTCGGTGACAATATCCGTACAGTCCGGTCCGTTCGTCTATGAGCATCGCATGTCGGGCCTAGGGGGTTGGTAAAAGTCAGACCCCCAAAAGCGGTACAAGTCGTGTCGGAGTGTAGCCCAGAACGCCCTGAGATACCACTGGAATACCTACCAGTAAATCTCCTGCCTCGGCCGAGGGCTTTGCGTAATGGCTCTTCTAGACACAGCGCGACCTCACCCCCAATACCGGGAGAGACGAACCCCTGAAGATCCGCTCACTGCCTCCATGTGGCTCGGGACTGTACCCAACTAAAACCTGTTTGCACGACTCCTTTGAGCCGTGGTAGGGTAGTAATCAAAGCACAGTGGGAACTCACACGAGACAAATGACGATCCTCAGGTCGATGAACTAACCTGTACACATGTCACCAGGGAACTGCTATCTGACGTCAGGTATAAGCCCAACTAGCAGGTTCCCGGCGAGTCCTGTCCGGTGTACTCATAACCCAATGAGCACCTGTATACATCTTAGGTGAACCAACTGACACCAGTGGCTTGTGAGACCGGCCACCGCCCCTCGTCGGGGTCTCGACTGCATACACTAGTCTACTAATGGAGTATCGATGCCCTGTCTCGAAACTCCTACGACTAGGGACCTTTTAAGGATGTGCTTATAGACTACCAGCTCCCACGTATATGATCGCCATCATACTGCTGGCAGTGAAGCAAGAATCCTAGGGGCTCTATCAACGTGTAATAGCGACATGTCAGGTCACCTAAAACAGTACACGATGATAAAGGTAAACCAGATAGCATACTATCATCTCGAGTAAGACTGTCCTACCGGGATAGGTCCTCCCTCAATCATTGCAATCACGTGCCTGTGATCCAATAATTGACTCTGAGGGCACTATCTCCAACAAGAAGTTCCTCACGGAGCTTCAGGTGGTTCCTACCATTGTTGATCCAATACCGCTGTATTGCGACAACAACGGAGCTATAGCTTTAGCGAAGGAACCCAGGTCCCATCAGAAGTCCAGGCACATTTTGAGGCGGTACCACCTGATCAGGGAGATCATAGATCGCCAAGAGATCGAGGTAAAGAGAGTTAATACGGAGAACAACACTGCAGATCCACTCACGAAGGCCCTACCCCAGACTCAGTTCGAGCGGCTGATCGAGATGATAGGTCTTCGATACGCCAGTACATGGCCTTAGTGCAAGTGGGAGATTGTTAGTGTATATGCCCTAGAGGCCATTACTGTATCATACTAATTTGTATATTACTTAATGGAAGCTTGGGATATTCACAGTTGTATATACAATCTTGCTCGAAATGGTAGTATGCTACTTGGTTTGTCTCTGCTTTAATATGTGCATGTGTTTCTTTTAGCATATTGCTGGTATACATATTAGTAGAGCCCTTAGGATCTTTGCTTGATTACCAGCGTTGTGATGGCGCTCGCACTCGTGGGAGCTGGATAATCTATAAGCACATCCTTACACAGGTCCCTGGTCGTTGGACTATCGAGACAGGGCATCGATACTCCGGAGTAGACTAGCGTATGCGCTTCTCATCCTAGTGTGGGAGACGGTCTGTCCCACAGCCGTTAGTACGTCGTACTTGGGATAGTATGCGGGTGCTCGTTAGGTTACGAGTACACTGGACAGGACTCGTCGGGAACTGTTGGTTGGTAATATACCTATCGTCAGTTATCAGTTCCCAGGTGACATGAGTACAGCTTAGTCCGCTGACTTGACACTGTCACTTCGCCTCGAGTGTGTTCCCACTGCACTTTGATTACTACCCTACCACGGCTCAAAGGAGTCGTGCAAACAGGTAGTTTTTGGGTGCAGTCCCGAAACACTTGGAGGCAGTGACGGTTAGACAGGATTCGTCTCTCCCGGTATTGGGGGTTGACATCGCGCTGTGTCTAGGAGAGCCATTACACGAGTAGTCCCTGGCCAGGGAAAGCGAGATATACTGGTAGGTTTCCAGTGTTATCTCAGGGTGTTCTGGGCTACACTCCGACACGACTTGTACCGCTATTAGGGGACTGACGTTCACCGCCCCCCTAGGCCCGCCATACGATGTATCAGACGAACAGACCGGACTGTACGGAGACTGTCACATACAGGCTCAGTAGGAGTGCAGATGAGGTTCACCTCGTCAGTCTTCTTATCGACATCTACCTGGGGACCGTTACGTACAGCTAGTGCCGCTTGCGATCTGTGGTTAAACCCACTGCCAGCGTAGTGTCGAGTCTTTAGAGTCCCACACAGAGAGCTATTCGCCTTTAGGCAAAATGAGTAGAGGTCGCATGGTTTTGCGAAAGGGTTCGTTCGCATCCGTGCACTTATGCACGTTTGCTGTCCGGACAGTTTATACTAGCGGGCTTTGGTTTAAGCCGGATCCTAGTATATGTTTTGAGATTGGTTTTTCTCAGGGTATTCGTGTTCCTCGGATCACGAATGCGGGTGCGTATGCACAGTTGCTAGAGATTGAGGGAGAGGACCGTGTTTAGGGTTAATGACTATTGTCATTTTATTAACCCCATTGTTTTTGTGTGAATTATTGTTAATTGATAATTAGCTTAATAATTGTGCATGGTTGTTGTTGACAATTTGACTTCATTGACTTGTTGACCTTGTTGACAACTTGACCATAATCATTTCATTTGGAAGATGCTCTTTGATCTTTGCAAAATTGAAATGATAATGGTCATGTCATGATTTACCATGACAATTTTCAAGCTAATTATACAATTAAAATTATTCACACATATTAGTGAGAATGGCTCACTAATAATTCACTCTCTCATATTATTTCTCTCTCTTGCTCATCCTCTCCCTCAAGCTCTCTCCCTCTCATGTGTTGAGAAACAAAAAGCTTGAGAAAAACCTTCACTTGATCCTCTCTACTCTCTTCTAGGGTTCAAGTCTTAGCATTTCTTGCACTCTAGTTACTCCTAGCTTGGAGTTGAAGCTAAAGGTAGTGGCTTTCGGGTGGATCGTTCTTTGACGGGAGGAGACAAGCAAGGTAAACTCTTTCAACCATTCCAAGGAGCAAGGAGAGAAGGACTTTGAGCTCAAGGTATAACCTTTCCATCACTTAGCTACTTTGTAGTTAGGGTTAGCAAGTTTATGTTTAGCAAAGATCCTTAAAGCATAGTCCATGTTGCCTAAGTTCTTAAAAATCAAATTTTTATTATGTTTTCCGCCTCCCCGTAAGCACCGGGGTGGGCAACACGGACTTACAAGAAATCAGTGTCTTTGCAGGAATACCTCGATTCGTTTCAACTCCGAGGAAATCAGCGTCCTTGGCAAAAACCTCGATTTAGGGAAATCAGCGTCCTTGACGAGAGCATCTCGATTCGCGTCGACCTGCAAGGAAATCAATGTCTTTGCAGGAATAGCTCAATTCTCCTCAACTCCGAGGAAATCAGCGTCCTTGGCAAAAACCTTGATTCAGGGAAATCAGCGTCCTTGACGAGAGCATCTCGATTCGCATCGACCCGCAGAGAAATCAGCGTCTTTGCAGGAATACCTCGATTCGTTTCAACTCCGAGGAAATCAGTGTCTTTGGAAAAAATCTCGATTCAGGGAAATCAGCGTCCTTGACGAGAGCACCTCGATTCGCGTCGATCCACAGAGAAATCAGTGTCTTTGCAGGAATACCTCGATTCGTTTCAACTCCGAGGAAATCAGTGTCTTTGGCAAAAACCTCAATTCAGGGAAATCAGCGTCCTTGACGAGAGCACCTCGATTCGCGTCGACCCACAGAGAAATCAACATCTTTGCAGGAATACCTCGATTTGTCTCAACCCCAGGGAAATCAGTGTCCTTGGCAACCTCATCGATTCAGGGAAATCAGCGTCCTTGACGAGAGCATCTTGATTCGCGTCGACCCGCAGAGAAATCAGCGTCTTTGCAAGAATACCTCGATTCGTCTCAACCCCAAGGAAATCAGTGTCCTTGGCAACCTCCTCGATTTAGGAATCGGCGTCCCTGACGAGAGCACCTCGATTCGTATCGACCCGCAGAGAAATCAGCGTCTTTGCAGGAATACCTCGATTCGTTTCAACTCCGAGGAAATCAGTGTCCTTGGCAAAAACCTCGATTTAGGGAAATCAGCGTCATTGACGAGAGCACCTCAATTCGCATCGACCCGCAGAGAAATCAGCATCTTTGCAAGAATACCTCAATTCGTCTCAGCCCCAGGGAAATCAGTGTCCTTGGCAAAATCTCGTTTCAGGGAAATCAACGTCCTTGGCGAGAGCATCTCGATTTGCGTTGACCCGCGAGGAAATCGGTGTCTTTGCAGGAATACCTCGATTCGTCTTAACTCCAAGGAAATCAGCGTCCTTGGCAAAAACCTCGATTCAGGGAAATCAGCGTCCTTGACGAGAGCATCTCGATTCGCGTCGACCTGCAAGGAAATCAGTGTCTTTGCAAGAATACCTTGATTCGTCTCAACCCCATGGAAATCAGTGTCCTTGGCAAAACCTCGTTTCAGGGAAATCAGCGTCCTTGGCGAGAGCATCTCGATTCGCGTTGACCCGTAAGGAAATCAATGTCTTTGCAGGAATACCTCGATTCGTCTCAACTCCGAGGAAATCAGTGTCCTTGGCAAATACCTCGATTCAGGTAAATCAGCGTCCTTAACGAGAACATCTCGATTCGCGCCGACCCGCAGAGAAATCCGTGTCTCTGCAGGAATATACAACGCCAGCAAAGCGGAGCCGCGGCAAAGTTCCCAATTCCATGATTCTACAGTGCAGAGACGACCCAAAGTCAACCCTCGACCTCCCTGTTGAAGCAATGCTTTGACTCGGGAGTGGGTCAACTCATCAATCACTTACGAGTCCTCTTGACTTGTAAGGAAGAAAATTCTCTTGTGAGATCCTTACGACTCTCAAGAGAAAACACACTTAGGAATCCTCATGATTCCTAAGGAGAAAATACACCTACGAGACCCTCTCGACTCGTAGGGAGAAAAAATCTTTATGAGACCCTCACGGCTCATAAAGTTGAAAAGTCTCAGGCAGCAGATCTGAACCTGGTTCCTAAGCCATCGCTTCTTATCTCGAATCAGGGAAATCAGCGTTCTTGGCGAGAACCTCTCGATTCATTTCGACCCACAAGGAAATCAGTGTCTTTGTGAGAATCTCTTGATTCGTCTCAACTTGCAGGAAAATTAGTGTCCCTACGCATAAAGAAAATTCTCTTGTGGAATCCTTACGATTCTCAAGAGAAAACGCACTTAGGAGTCCTCACGACTCCTAAGGAGAAAAGACACCTACGAGATCCTCACGACTCGTAAGGAGAAAAGCCTTTTTGAGACCCTCACGGCTCATAAAGTTGGAAAGACTTAGGCAACAGATCCTAACCCTATTTCCTAAGCCATCGCTACCTTATAAAGAGTTCAAGATGAACTGTTATCTACCATCTATGGGCCACACTTGCCAAAGCTACATGCCACTGAAATGGAGAAATTACTCATGAGCATATAAACTACTTCACGCCAGAGTAAAACATAAAGAAATAGAAGGGTGCAGCTCATGGAGCTGAGGGTTTGGAACTATATCCCTTAAGAGTCGAGATTTGAGTCAATGATAAATGACGACGCTTATGTCCGCTCGTTATCTTCTCAGATCAAGATTCTGAAAATTATATACCAACCCGAAACTAGTCATACGCCATGAATTACTCTGCACTACTTCACCCATGTATATACTTACGTGAGCAAAGTAGTATGGGGCATTTGTTCCCGCCAAAAAATTTCTGCACAAAAGAGCCCAAGGTATCAAATGGCAGCGATACGTTTAAGAAAATGTGAACCAGTATTTTTCGGGCTGTATTTTGACAAACTCCCGAATGTGAAACAGCTAAATTCTGATGGTATCAAAAGCGTCTCGAAAAAGCCTTCGATTTAATATATTATGGGCCTCATAATTCATCCGGGATCAAAAGTTATGAGGCATCACGTGCCCATACGTAGGCACTGAATAAAATAAATAATTAAATTGGGACACGTGCCCGCACGTGATAGACCTTTAAGCCCACTGAAGTATAATAAAACAGCAAGAAAAAACACCAATAGGGCATCACATGCCCACACGTGACCAAGGGTCACGTGCTGACACGTGATAAGTTCCCGAATGCTTTAAAATAACAGAATTAAATTCTGGTTAAAAGCTTAATCAATGGGTCACGTGACACCAAGTGATGGGGTCTTAAAAATTCTCTGAGTTAAAGGAAAGAAAACCATAAACGGGGCATCACGTGCCCACACGTGATAGGGGGTCACATGCCAACACGTGATGAGTTCCTAAGATCTCTGAACTAATAGAATTAAATTATAATTAAATGGTCAATCAGTGAGGTCACGTGCCAACACGTGATAGGCTCTTAAACCTTTTGAACTAATAGAATTAAATTCTAATTAAGGGAAATCAAAAACCCTAATATTCCCGTAGATCTTTCCAAACAAAAAGATTGCGCTCTGTAAAGCGGAGCACCGTTGCATTAAAAATCAAATGATGATTAAAAATCACCAATTTATAGAAAGATTCTATAAAAGGAAAGATTTCCCTAAAATTTGCCAGGAATAACAGATAAAATATCTTTTGGATTAAAAATCCAATGGTGAATAAAATTCACTGAGTGATCTAAAATATCATGTTGGTTACAAAAACAACCAAAATCTTTCAATGAAAGATTGACTAAACAAATTGATTCTTTTCTTTCTCCTATAAATAGGAGCCAAGAAGAGAATAGGAGGGACCTTTTTTTGATATATACAACAGAGAGAAAAAAAGAGAGGAGAATTTAATTCTCAAGAGAGAAAAAGAAGATCTCTCCAGAGAAAAAACTCTAGGTGAGAAAAAAAAAGGAAGAAGTTCATTATACAAGGTTTCACAAAATAAAAGAGAATTTAATTCTCAAATTAAGAGTTTAACTCTTCTGAATAAGAACATAGTTCTTCCTTTGGTTGAAGATCTGCAGAAGCAGATCTCCCCACAAGTTGAGAATTTAATTCTCATCGGGAAGATTCTGCCATGCAGATCCAAAACTTAGAGGGAGAATTAAGTTTAAAGAATTTAATTCTTCCAAATTCATAGGAATTTAATTCCTCCAAATGAAACTAGGGTTTAACCCTATATAAGAATTTAATTCTTCCAAATACATAGGAATTTATTAAATTCCTCTAAATGAAACTAGGGTTTAACCCAATAAAAGAATTTAATTCTTAAAACAAGAGACTTAAAACTCTCCATGCACGTAAAGATCAAGTATCCAACATGATCACGTGGTAACACATGACCCTTCATCCCAACGAACAAAAAGGAATGAATAAGGCATGCTCACGTACCCCCAACATGACCCTTTAATGGACTCCTCAAAATAAGAAGGAATTAGCCTAGAGGCAATACCTCACGTGCTCCCACGTGACCCTCAAAATAAAAGATAACAAAGCCAAAAGCAGTACTGATCTAGGGCGCCTCACGTGTCCCTACGTGACCCCTGACAAACACCCCTTTTCAAAAGAATAAAATAGGGGAAGACAAAGGAATTGATGCCCAACGCAGAGGCATTGTCACGTGTCCACACGTGATAATTTCAAAGACTAAAAGTGTTCAACACTTATCTGAATATTCTGAAAATAAAATAAAGGAAGTCTGGCCCCATCTTTAGATACCTCATGTGACCCCACGTGACCAATTCGATTTTAAGGGTTTAACACTACTTCAAGTGCTTCATCCTTAGTGTTTAACACTATTTTCAGCATATCACGTGGGAGCACGTGATCGCCAAGTATCCTCTAGTGTTTAAAACTATTTTAAATCCAAGCTTAGCCCAAATTGGCTAAATCTTCCAGAGTCAAATCTCCCCTTCAACTGAACCTCAAAATTGATCAGTTCATATGATGTGCAAAGTAAAGTCCGGAGCTATAATGAATGGTTAGTGCTCAGCCAAAGACAAAATGTTGTCAAAGCCCCTAAACCCCCATTTAGCATTGCTAAATAATGAGGGGGCTGAACCCAGACAAATGATTCAACGGTCCAAACAAATATCCAACAATTTGAACCTAATTGGACTTAGCCCAAATTGGCCATAATTCCTCAACTCAGATTTAACTGAGCCAATGTGCTCATAATCTAATTAATTGATCTTAGTTCCAAATTGGACTACAGATTTCCCAGTCAACTTTGGTTCATGGGTACATCTCTTCACTCATTTGATATTTGTCGTTGTAATCCTTCAACGTCTTCAAAGAGGTGATGGGTCCCGATAACCAATCGTTCCATGGACTGTGGGGTCTTTAAACTCATGGACTATGATGTCCTTAAACTTTATAGACTATGACGTCGTTAAACTATGGACTGTGGGGTCCTTAAACTCATGGACTATGATATCCTTAACCTCGGACTGTGGGGTCCTTAAACCCATGGACTATGATGTCCTTAACCTCGGACTGTGGGGCCCTTAAACCCATGGACTATGATGTCCTTAACCTCGGACTGTGGGGTCCCTTTAAACCCACGGACTATGATGTCTTTAATCTTGGACCACCATGTCCCTAAACTGGTAATCGACCGCAATGTCCCTAAACTAAACAATAGAGCCCAAATGCTCTCTTGTTGGATCTAAATGATCCCCTTAAGTTGATCTTAGTCTAAAATTAGACTAACGTATCCTTAACAAACGTTTAAATTGATCTTAGTCTCAAATGAGACTAACGTATCCTTAAACCCAACCCCAAACCTAAATCTAAGAAGATACGGATTTGGACTAATCCACGCCCTACGGGCGACAACATAAATTAGACTCCGTATACAATCCACGGGAAACCAAAAACAAAACAAACACCCACGACACGAAGTGACCATCTGGAGAAGGAGAAAGTGGTTATCGCGATGCGGTAGCGTAATTAACTGCAGGGGCTTGCGCCTGCAGGGAAGAGCGTCCCCACAATCAAAAACCCCTCAAATGGGGGGGAATCTGATGAAGTCTGCTACATCGGCCGTATCCATTTAAACATTCGATACATGGTGTCATAAATCAACTCGGTATCTTCGGAGAGGTGGACGGATAGCACCAATTAGCATCTGCCCCCAAATTCAGGCAAAACGGACCTACGCGGTCGCGTATCTGTGTTTCGGCGGAGAACACCCCACATAAAGTTTTCCCATGTTCGGGCGAAACGTTGTAGAGGTCGTATGGTTTTATGGCAGGGTTCGAACATACACGTGCACTTATGCACGTGTCATGATTCAGATGGATAATACTAGTGGGCTTTGGTTTAAGCCGGATCCTAGTATTATATTGTGTTGGAATATTTTCGTCTCGTTGTATTCGTATTCAGTTGGAATACGGATACAAGTATGTATATACGGATGAGGGGTTTTCTTGTGATCCGTTACAAGATTACTTTTGAAGTTACCATTTTCTTTTCTTAAACATTTGGTTTAATGATTAGTTTATTGTTTTTTGGTGAGAACAATGTTATGATTGTTTTGGCACTGGAAATTTCGAAAATGGGCAGTGGGAAAATTTTGGGGGGATTTTCATGACTCATGCTTTGTGATTGTTCATGCATTTATGGCTTTTGCATTGCTAGGATATTTAACATTAGATATTTTTTGTGAAGGGGTGCCTGGTAATTCCGTAGATTTTCTTTGAGGGGGCTTTCTGTGGTGGGCATGGCATTGTTTTTGCAGAATCATTCTCTTTGGGGAATTGGCCGAGCCCCATTTTTCTGTGAAAGCTCATTTTTCCTTTTGCCCAAAACTTGCTTACATTATACATGGCAACTTCATTCACCTCCATCCAAATCCTTAGGTGCCTTGAGACAAAGTATTCACACACTATCTCTATTTTATCTTGGACATGTCGGCTAGCAAACTTCATGTCCGAGTTGCTTCGGTTTGAAGCGGGAGGCCGTATAAAGAATCCTCGACGTGGTGCCACTTCGACGAGTGAGATCGGAGAACGAACTTCATCGGCGCAGCAGCGAAGAGCTTGGTGCAGAGATTGAAGACCGAAGGACACGGATCGATCGGTATAATCTCTCCAAACTCTTTTACAGTTTACTAGTTTACGGTTAATGGAATGATACGGGTTTTAGGGTTACGATAGCGCCGGTTTGAAAAGTTTTTTTTTGTATTTGGCCTCGGATTGACGGCCGGGGCACTGCCGTAACCTTACATGGTATCAGAGCCAACCTATTAACCGTATACTAGTTGTTTAGACGATGTTAAAATATCAAAACCGAAACAACCCGAAACAATACCGATGATATTTTTTGGTGGTGGGGAAATTATGGCTGCTGTTTTTGCAGGGAATTTTGTGGCTCATTTTTTTTTTGTGAGAGTGGGTAGAGATTTTAGTGAGGGAATTTGTGTGCTGTGGATTTTTCCTTGTGCTATTTTTTTTCCTTAGTATATACACCACCACTTCATCACAAAATCCACAGAGCACCCATTTGGCCGAGCCCAAATTCCAGCAAGCTCATTTTTCCTCTAAGCCAATATTCTAGTGCTCACATTTTCTTCACTCTTGGCATTTAGTCTTTGGAATATTGATTCAGTGGGATTGTTTGTTTAGCCCAATTTTGATATGGTTTTATCTAGTTGTTTGGGGCTATTCGGGGGTTATTTCGTAGTCGATATTTCTAATATTGTTTAAAGTTTACAGTACTTGCATCACTATCTGCGACCGTGAATGTCATTTGATCGGTACAACTTGTCTAATCGCTATAGTTCTTTTGGACGGGTTTGCGAACGTGACATTCACGTTGATGTTCTGTGTTGTGTTGTATTGTTGCGGATTCGTCGTGGTGAATAGCTTGTATGCAATATTAGTGCAGTTTGGATATATTTGTAAATTTGATATCGTGGGGCGAGCGTCTGACATATGGACTGTCGTCACTGCCTATTTGTATATTATTCTTTTGGGGCACGACCGGGTTGAAGTCGATGTCACCGTTGTACATATCTTCTTTTCTATACTAGGATTACCCCGCGATGGAGTGCACGGATAGCCGGGTTCTAGAGGGCAACGGGTCCGCATCTCATGGCTTTGAGACGGAGGGGGCTTCACTTTAGAATTGGCAGGCTATTCTCCGCACTCGTAGGGGGTACAGGTTGGCCCAAGGTGGGGTGCTCAAGTTACCGGATTCCGTGAAGTGTTGGGTGGTCCATTCACTTTGCTGAAGGGGGTTGCCTCACTTCTGGTTTTGGCAGGTAACTTGCCGCACTCATAGGGGTCTAGGTTTTCATTGCACAGGCTATCCACACAACCAGGGGAACGTCGGGTTTCAGTTGCGGCTCAAAGGAAACCCCTGGCTCCCAGATTATCCGTATTGTTCTGTAATGCTTATTACTTTTCTGTGATGTTGCATTTATCACGCCTGGAGCGATTATTATATATTGATATATATATATACTAGTAGATGTTGTATATGTTTTACACCCACACTAGTCCTGTCCCCGCTCTGTCGTTAGTTAAGTAACCTAACGGGTGATGATGGGACCGAGTGGCGAATGCGGATGGCATATACGTACATCATATTTTCGTTCTTTGTGGTATGATTAATTGATGGGACTGCATTGATTCTGATCAATGCAAGATAAACAGACCTGACTGATGTTGTTGAAACAAATTTTCAAAAGCTGTTATTACCAAGACGTTTTCTTTTGTTTTGCACAGTAGTATTCGGTTATGAATATCCAGCACCTCATTCGACGAGGCAAGGGCCGAGATCCGTTCATCGGGAGTGACCCCTTGGACAGAGGTTTGCATCAAGGTAATAACTTCACTATAGTCGATTACTTTTTGCTTTAACTGGCAGATGCTACACACTCGGTTTGTCTTTTGATTACTTTTAAGTGTTTTTGCTTTGCACAATGATATATATGATATATCCCGCACCTCATTCGACGAGGAAAAGACCGACGATCCCTTCAACGGGAGTGACTCCTTTAGCAAAACTAGAAAAGCCTCAAAAGCACTCCATTTTAAAATCATTTGATTCTGCAACGATATCAAGTTCATTACGCAATAGGTTTTCAGAAAAACCTGTCGTAGCCCTCCGTCATTTCAGATAAGTAGTAGTTAGTATTCGTGCTACGTTTGTTGGCCTTTGTCAAGGCGTGGTGTGCGGTAGCTGACTGGTGCTTATCTGCTTATGCATATGATGCAGATTGGGTTAGGGTAGTCGTGCGACCTTGTTGGCCTTTGTCAAGGGTCGTGCGGGTGGGTTTAATTCAATCAGGAAATGACGGGTTGAACTTGACTGGCATCCTATGGTTTGTTGGCCTTTGTCAAGGTCATAGGAAACCAGGGGCAAAATATTATCGGGAATTTCAAGTGTTGAAATTTGCAATGAGATTGCATACCTTCTATGAGATAGTTGGATCCCGATACCCGCTGCGAGTAATTGTTACTCCTGGGAGAGTTTTACACATTACAATTAGCCGATCAAGTAGGTGTCTAGAAAGGTGTCAACGAGGTTACGCCTCTGGGAAAACGAGGTTTACATTAATTAGGTTCGTGCGAAAGCACGGGGGACCTCCCTCAAAGTACCGACACTGGCCTGACTGAAAGATTGGCGAACTTGTAGCGTGTAATTAATCCCGGCTAGTCTTTCCTTTTAGGGTTTGAAGGAAGATTTGATAAAAAGCAGTGGGAGCCATCCTGATTAAATAAAATAATAACCAATCTGATCTTGCAAGAGCATACGCTCAGTGTTTTCTTCTCTCTCTCTCCAGGTAGCGACCATATCACGCCTTAATCAAGATAATAATACGGAATATTGACCGAACCCACTTGTTATACTGAGCTGGGAAACGTTGGTCCCGCTCCAACTTATAATTGTTATAAGACAGAGCAGGAAATTAGGGATTACCAGAATTCCCGTGCCGCCCAAACGAAGAGAGTGCATGCTGATGCATCATCTTCGGGTGTGTTCATTACAAAGAACTGTTTCTCAGTATCCTCCGCATCCTGGGTATATGATACCGGATCAGGATCCCAGATATGTAAACTGTTACGTAGGGCTATAGAAAGGCAGAGAACTGAGAACGGGTGATAAGTTTCATGAGACAGAAAACGGGGCAAGAGTTGCAGCTAAGTCTGTTGGTCACTGTCACCCTGTATTACCAATACATTGATTCTGAACGAATGTTATTAGATACCGAACCTGATATACAAAATCATGTCAGTCTCTTTATTAGTAAAGAAATGATAAAATTTTGTATTGTTGGATAATATTTTGAACATTTCCTATATCAAAAGTTGATCGGTTCAGGCACGTTATCTAAAAGCATTGATGTTCTAAATCAAACTACAGTTCTTAGTATATGGAACACACATAAGAGGAAGAGTTCAGAAATGAACGAATCCTTCTTGAGGTATTGTAGACTAGGTCATATCAATGTGACCCGACTAGCTGAAGTTACATTTATATGCATATTTAAATTAGTTTGAATTTACATCTTGTGAAACTCGCCAGTCATGTCACAAAGATAAGATGACCATAGCTCCGTTTACTGGAAACAGAAAAAGAGTTAATGAACTCTTGGGATGATACATGTTGATGTATGTAAGGTCCCCTGTCTACATATGCCAGGACTGGTTCTTTGTACTTCGTTACATTCTCTGATAATCTCTCAAGATTCAGACAAATGTTCCTGTTGAAACACAAGTCCGAATCTTTTGAGATATTCACAGAATGTAAGTTAGAAGTAGAGAACCAAAACGGGTATAAGTATTATGTCCTTTGATGTGATCAAGGAGGAGAATACTTGAGCAGGGAAATCCTGGATTATTCTAAAGGAGAATGAGATTCTCTCTCGGCATTACTCCTCCGTATACACCATAGCACGATGGTATATCGGGACGGAGCAATAACACCCTATGTGATATGGTGTGCTCTATGATGAGTACTACTGAGTTACCTATTTCCTTTAGGGAGTTATGCACTTGAGAAGCTGCATACCTATTGAATAAGGTTCAAATCAAATCAGTTGCCTACCATTTCATATGTGTTATGATAAGGGAAGAGCCCATATCTTAAGTTAGTTAAGATTTGGGGTTGTCCGGCCTATGTCTAAAAGCAAAATCTGGACAAGCTCGAGGCAAGATCTGTTATGTAGAACTGGAAATGTTCCAGCTATACAAACTGCAGCTGATGATTTGATACAACCAAAGGATTCAATAGTTACCAACGAACCTCAGCCTCTCCACTGATCTAGTAGGGTTCCTCACCCACCTGAGAGATACTTCGGTTTCTCTATGACAGTGGGAGCGAGGATTGCATCATGAGATGATGACCCAACTAGTTTCGAGCTGGCCATCAGGAGTGGGACTCTGTAAGAATGGCTGGGTGCTTAGCGATCTGAGATGGAATCCATGTACACCAACAAAGTATGGACTTTGGTTGCTATATCTGAAGGGTTAAATCCCCATCAGGAGCAAGTATATCTTGAGAAGATTACTTGGTGTAGATGGAAAAGTTGAGACTTTCAAAGCTAGACTTGTTAAAGGTTTGCATCATTGACCAGGCATGGATTATGTTGAAACCTTTTCTAAGTAGCTATGCTTAAGTCCATCCAGATCCTACTTGCCACGGCTACATACCATGACTACGATATCTGGTGGTTAGGTGTCATGACAGCTTTTCTAAATGATGTTTTAGAAGAGGGCGTCTATAAGTACACAGCCAGAGGGCCTCGTAGACAGTGGGAGCAGTGGAAACGTGTGCAAGATGTTTTATGTGATAAAGCAGGCATCGCGGAGTTGGAACATCTGTTTTGATGGATTAGTCAAAGAGTTTGACATCATTAAAATGGTAGATGAACCTTGTATAAACAAACAGGTAGTAGGGAGTATGGTGGCGATCCTCGCAGAGTACGTGGATGACATACTCTTGATAGGGAAGGAGTTTCCTATGCTACGCTCGATCAATCTCCGCTTATCACAATGATTCTCCACATAGGATCAAAATGATACCTACTAAATCCTAAGCTTTGGATCTATGAGATAGATCTAAAAGGATGTTAGGATACTCACTAGTAGTAGTGAGATGGCATCAGTTGATCCTGGGGAGAATCACTGGAGGGGTTCCAGGGTGATAAAGATGACTGAATGTCAGTCACAGGCATTGTCTTTACCCTAAGTGAAAGGACGGTATGTTGGAAGAGTTCCAAGCTAGATACCGTGGCATACTAGACGATTAAGGCTGGATACATCGCTACTTAAGACGCTACCAAAGAGGCTGTCTGGGTGTATATTTGTTCATGAGATGAACTTTGTTCCTCCCATTGTGTGACGATGGAGTTGTGGCTTATGCCAAGGAACGTCCGTCCCATCAGTGATCCAAACTTATTCTAAGGCAGTGTCACCTGATCATGGAGATGGTTGATCTCTAAGGGATCGAGGTTAGGAGAGTAGACTCAGAGAACAACACGGCGGATCCACTCACGAAAGGCCTTTTCCCAGAGAGAGACTTTTATGGGATGGTTGAGTATGAGATACTACAACCACTGCTACAGATGGCCCTAGTGCAAGTGGGAGATTGTTAGTTATATGTATGCCCTAGAGGCTATTACTATACATAGGTTGTATATTGTAGTGGATGCTGGGACATATATAGGGAGGACTTTCTCGCTCGACATGATAGTATGCTATCTGGTTACTCTTTACCTTAACGTGTATACTGATTGTCTCTCTGTTACATGTTGGTAAAGCCTTTAGGATGTGTACTTGACTACCTGGACTATGATGCGGATCATACTAGTGGGGACATGGTAGTCCATAAGTATATCCTTCAAGGTCCCTAGTCGTGGGTGTATCGAGGCGGGGCATCGATATACCAGAGTAGACTAGCGTATACCTTCTCGACCCATACAGATGGGCGATGGATGATCCCATATCCATTGGTGTTTGACATCAGAGATGATATACGGGTGCTCAGTGGAGACTGGGTACACTGGACGGACTCGCCAAGAACTCCCAGATGGTATTATACCTTACGTCAGATGGCAGTTCTCTGGTGACACTGGTACAGAGTAGTCTGTTGACCCGAGATCGTCATTGTTGGAGATAGTGCCCTCAGAGTCAATTATTAGGTCACAGGTACGTGATTGTAATGATTGATGGAGGACCTATCCCGGTAGGACAGTCTTACTCGAGATGATAGTATGCTATCTGGTTTACCTTTATCATCGTGTACTGTTTTAAGTGACCTGACACGTCGCTATTACACGTTGATAGAGCCCCTAGGATTCTTGCTTGACCACCAGCAGTATGAGGGCGATCATATAAGTGGGAGCTGGGGGTCTATAAGCATATCCTTAAAAGGTCCCTAGTCGTGAGAGTTTCGAGACAGGGCATCGATTCTCCATAGTAGACTAGTGTATACAGTCGAGACCCCGACGAGGGGCGGTGGCCGGTCTCACAAGCCACTGGTGTCAGTTGGATCACCTAAGATGTATACAGGTGCTCATTAGGTTATGAGTACACCGGACAGGACTCGCCGGGAACATGCTAGTTGGTCATATACCAGACGTCAGATAGCAGTTCCCTGGTGACATGTATGCAGGTTAGTTCATCGACCTGGGGATCGTCATTTGTCTCGTGTGAGTTCCCACTGTGCTTTGATTACTACCCTACCACGGCTCAAAGGAGTCGTGCAAACAGGTTTTAGTTGGGTACAGTCCCGAGCCACATGGAGGCAGTGAGCGTATCTTCAGGGGTTCGTCTCTCCCGGTATTGGGGGTGAGGTCGTGCTGTGTCTAGGAGAGCCATTACACGAAGCCCTCGGCCGAGGCAAGGAGATTTACTGGTAGGTATTCCAGTAGTATCTCAGGGTGTTCTGGGCTACACTCCGACACGACTTGTACCGCTTTTGGGGGTCTGACTTTTACCAACCCCCTAGGCCCGCCATGCGATGCTCATAGACGAACGGACCGGACTATACGGATATTGTCACTGACAGGCTCAGTAGGGAGTCAGGCTGAGTTCGCTCACAGACGTCCCTTTTGGTCAATACCTGGTAGCCCGTTATGTATTGGCTTATACCTCTAACGTGCTAGTGGTTAAATCCACAACCAAGGTGTTGATGAGTCTTTAGAGTCCCCCACATTTCAGTTACTCAGCTTTCGGGCGAAAGGTTGTAGAGGCCGTATGGAGATATGGCAAGGTCCGATCAGATACGTGCGGTATTGCACGGATCAGGATCGGACAGTCTGTACTATAGGCCGTATGGTTATATGGCAGGGTTCGATCAGATACGTGCGGTATTGCACGGATCAGGATCGAACGGATATTACTAGCCGGCTTTGGTTTAAGCCGGATCTTAGTATAGTACAGTGTAGATTTTGTCTCATTGCATTTGTATTTCGGTCGAAATACAGATGCGGGTGTGTATGCACAGTATCGGGGTTTTTCTGTAATTTATTACGGGACCAGTTTACTGGAGTTGCCAGTTTGCTTTCCGTTTCGGCCAATTTCCTTTGTTCCGTTCATTGGCCGAAGATTGGTGGAGGAGGGTTTATTTGCATTGTTGCAAATAGGCATTAGTGGAAGGGGTTCTTTGCATTTTGTTGCATCATGATTATAGCCCCATCCCTTGACCTTGACTTCTTGACTTCCTCATGATGGCTTGACCTTTAAAGTCATCATGGTTGTTGATGATGGCATGACTTTTGGAGTGATGATTGTTGCTTTGAGTGTTGGATTTTCCTTACTATCATTTCTTTTGCATGATAGCTTTCCTCTCTCTCTTTGGTATTAGATGAGAATGGCTCCCATTTGATTTGCTCTCCCACTCACTCCATTCTTTCCATTTTACCTTGCATGGCCGGCCACTCTCTTGGGGGGGGGGCTGTCCAAACATTTTGGTGTGGGATTTTGCTTCATTTCATGTTGCAAAAATCCCACAAGATCAATCCCAAAAGCTCCAAGCATCATTCCTCCACCAAATGGCAATTCCACAACCCCAAAGTGAGACTTGAGGACTACATATTCTACAGCGAACCTTGGGCACGTCGAGTAGCCGGCTTCGTGCCCGAGTTGCCTCGGCATTGAGGTGGGAGCCCGTAAAAGAAGTAGGCGGTGTGGTGCACTTCCGGCGACGAGGAGGAGACGGGACATTCCGCAGGAGATCGGGACGATGACGAGAAGACCGGAGGACTTGGATCGTCGGTATATCTCTATTCCCTTTCTTACTGATAGTTAGGACTAGTTAGTGGTTCGATCCGGGTATTAGTGCGCGGCGGTTTGCCAGTTCAAGAAAATTTAAGTTTATCACCGCTTCCGCATTTGGCCGTCGGATTGACGGCCGGGGCGCCGCCGTGCACTTACAGTGGTATCAGAGCCTCGCCATTAACTTAATCTAGCTTTGTGTAATGTGTTTGCATTTTCGATCGATCAAAAATCCCAAAACCGCATTTTTGCCCGCATCAGTTTTCTGTTGAAAATTTTTGGTGTCGAAAAATTTTTTAGGTTGTATAAAAGTACTGTACAGGAAGTTATAAGGCTTCTGGAAAAATTCGGGTCATTGATCCATCAAGGGGAGCGCGGAACCGCGGCCAAAACCCACCTTGGGCCGCGGTTCCGCCGCAGTATGTAAGGATCAATGGGCCAAATTTCTCCAGTGGGCTTCTGGGGTGAAAATTGGGGTTTTGGAATATTAATTTTGGGCCCAAAATTTCTTGATGTGCTACAGTAGTACTTGGGGGCCCACTTGTTAAAGTTTGATCGATCGGATATTTTAAACACATTTTTCACAGTATTTACATTATATCTGCGACCGTGAATGTCACTTGATCGGTAAATCCGGTCTAACTACTATAGCCCGGTTAGACGGATTTGCGAACGTGACTTTCACGTTGATGTTCTGTTTTTGCTGTGATGTTGCGGATCGGTCGTGGGGGATAGCCTGGATGCAATGCTAGTACAGTTGTGGTTGTATTATGTACATTTGATATTGCGGGGCGAGCGTCCGACATGTGGACTGCCGTCACTGCCTGTTTGTATTATTATTTTGGGGCACGACCTGGTTGCGGTCGATGTACCCGGTGTATGTATATTTTACTTTCTGTACTAGGATTGCCCCGCGGAGGGGTGCACGGATAGCCGGGTTCTAGAGGGCAACAAGCCCGCATCTCATGGCATTGAGACGGAGGGGGCTTCACTCTAGGATTGACAGGCTATTCGCCGCACTCGTAGAGGGTACAGGTTGACCCAGGAGGGGTGCCCAAGTTACCGGATTCCGTGAAGTGCTGGGTGGTCCATTCACGGTGCTGAAGGGGGCTGCCTCGCTTCAGGTTTTGGCGGGTGACTTGCCGCGCCGTAGGGGGCTAGGATTACATTGCACAGGCTATCCACACGACCAGGGGAACGTCGGGTTTCAGCAGTGGCTCTGTGAAACCCGGGGATCCCAGATATCTGTATTGTTTCTGTGATGCTGTACATATCTGTGATGTTGCATTTTATTCACGCCTTGAGCGAATACTATATATTGGTATATATATTAGTAGATGTTGTATATGTTTTGCATCCGCGCTAGTCCAGTCCCCGCTCTGTCGTTAGTTAGCTAACCTAACGGGTAATGACGGGACCCAGTCGCGAATGCGGATCGCATATACATACATCAGTATATTTTCGTTCTTTGTGGTGTGATCAATTGATGGGACTGCGTTGATTCGGATCAATGCAAGTTAAAAACAAACCTAATCTGATGTTGTTGGAACACTTTTCAAAAAGCTGTTATTGCAAGGACGTTCACTTTTGTTTTGCATCGTGGTATTCAGTTGGAATATCCTGCTCCTCAATCGACGAGGCAAGGGCCGAGATCCCTTCACCGGGAGTGACCCCTTGGACAGAAGTTTGCGTCAGGGCATTAACTTCACTATAGCCGATTACATTTGCTTTGCACCGTGGTATTCAGTTGGAATATCCTGCACCCCATTCTACGGGGAAAGAGCCGAGATCCCTTCACCGGGAGTGACCTCTTTAGCAAACGTTTTCGTCACTATATTTTTAAAAGCTATCCGTTCCTTCAACGATATCAAGTTCTTTACGTTAAAGGTTTTCGCCAGAAACCATTCGTAGCCCTCCGTCATTTCAGTTAAATATTCGGTAGTATTCAAGCTATGTATTTTGACCTCACGCCAAGGCATAGTGTTTGGTAGCTGCAGGGTATTTATCTGTTGCATAGATAGATGCGTTGGTTTGGGACAGTCGTACTACTATTTTGGCCTACGTCAAGGGTATGTACGGGTGGGTTCAAATTAACCTGGATAATGACGGGTAGAACTTGACATGTGACTAATGATATTTTGACCTCACGCCAAGGTCATAAGAGCATGGGGCAGAAATCACATCGGGAGTTTCAAAAGAACTGAAACTTGCCAGATATGCGCATACCTTCTGGAGTGTGGTAGCGTGAGCGGATTCCGTCACGTTATCATGTGATGATAGTTGGATCCCGATTCCCACTGATGAGTTAGTTTACTCCTCGGGTGACCCCGACTAATTCTTCTTTCAGGTTTGGAGGAGAATTTGAGGTACAGTGGGAGGTTTCCAGATTAGATAAATTGGTAACCATTCTGATCTAGGATAGAGTGCACGCTGAGTGTTTCTTTTCTCTCTCTCTTTGGAAGCGACCATTGACCCGACCCTAAGACTATGACTCAGTGACCAAATTAAACCGAACCTTCTCAACACTGGCTTTTGGATTGTCAGAGTTGCAAACCTCATTGCCACTCCTACTTTTACCCTTTTCTCCAGGACACCCCGTGTTGCTACGAACGTCCACTTCCATTGGACAAAACCATCGTATGGTTATATACGAACTCGAAGGAATTTATTCGAGGATGGTTTCAGGTTCTGGAGAAAACGGATAGGATTATTCAGTTATCTTTTCTTTTTTACCTTCTCTCAAGTTGTGAGTACTCCTTGGTTTAGGGGATAGTACACCCATTATGCTTATTGGATAGTCTTCTTCCAAACCATAGGCTGGTGCCGAACGGTAGGGAAGGAAGAAAACCAATTAGCCTAACGATGGTGTACAGAAGGTATTAAGTTAAGACAAAATAAAGGGATTAGTAAGAGGGCAAAGTAAATTGCAACAGATATTCATGACCAAACCAGGTATTTCTTCGCCAATCCTAAAATCACCTTTGAATTTCTCCTGGACACTCCGTATCACTACGAAGATCCACAGTTTATTGGATACTCCATCGTATGGTTATATACGAACTCAAAAGGAACTTGTTCCAGTTCGGGGATGGATTATGGTTCAGGAGAAATAGGAATTGAGTTCATTCGGTTGTCTTTTATCCTCACCTTCTCTCGCATTGCGAGTGTTCCTAGGATTAGGACAGTACACCCATTATGCTTATTGGATAGTCTTCTTCCAAACCATAGGCTGGTGCCGAACGGTAGGAAAGGAAGAAAACCATTTGGCCTAAAGGGGTGTGCAGAAGGTAATGACTAAAGACATATGAAGGGATTTGGAGAGGTGGCAAAGAATTATACGGTTACAGTCGTGAATCTGGAAGAGGCATTACTAGGAATACCAGGATACCCCATCGAAACATTTCAATGTTTCAGTTTCGCTGCGTACTGTTAAAGGAAAACTGATTTCCCGATTAGATACTTACTCCAGGGTATGTATTTACCAGGTATGATTCTCACATCTGTATGGTTTTACAGATGATGAGTGGGAGTAGGTTATTGGGAATTGGGTGATCATCCTCATTATATCGGGATTCGTTGTAATCGGTGATATTTGAGGAAATCACCTGGGCTGTTTGCCGGTCGGCAAATATTTGGTTTTGAATATCCGCTGTTATGCACCAATTTCAAATTGATATATCTGTACGTCTATTTTCATAGAGTGAGATATACCTTTCTGAAATTATGTCTACGACATTTACCTATATCAGTGGATGGTTAGGTAAGGAGCATTAAGCAGCGGTGTAATTCTTCTTGACCATAAGTACAGTTTTCAACCTACGACACACAGTGAATGAGTTATCAGACTCAAGGGACTTATACAGAGTATTGTATGTTGTCCAGGGTCCATCAGGACAGAGGGGTTAGTCCTCGTACTATATTCGGTTTACTTATGACTTCTCTACTTTTTAGACAGGTGTTTCGTGGAAACACAGGGTCCGAATTTGGAGAAGTTATAGGTATTCGAATAGAGTAGAGAACCAGGTGGAGCAAATATCAGGATTCTTCAAAGTGATCGAAGATGTAGATACTTGTCAATGGTATTCAATTGATAGTAATGATTAAGAGAACTTGCTTCTCTTTCAGGTTACTCATAATTGGAAGCATTCCTAAGTTGAGTAACGCTGATCGGCCTCCTTCCATTTAGTTGACATGCACTGGAGACAGCTGCATAATTTGGATCTGGTTCAATTAAATCAGTGCCTCTGTTTCTATATTGGATATAGAACAGTTCATATCTTAACGATGTTAAGGTACGGGGAGTTGTCCGGTTTATGATTAAAACCAGACACTAGACAACTCAAGGCACGTTTCTGTAATGGCTGTTTGTGGGTTGATCCAGGCTATGACGAGGGTTGACTTTCTACCATCTGGATGAACAATAGCAATATTGTTCTAGACTCGCCACAGTTTTAATAAAAAATGGATTTTTTCAGAAAACAGTAGTGGGAGTATGGTAGAACTGGAAGTGATTCCAGAACCACAAACGATTACTGAAGATTTGATAAGGAACCTAAAGATTCAATCTAGATTGACATTCCATTGGCCACTCCGCAGATAAGGTGGGTAACTTCAGGCACCCGAGAGGTACTACGGTAGCCTCAAGGACGGTGACAGGGAAGTTCTTGTTTACCCACAATTACCATTGCTGTTGTTCCAGGCTGCGAGACCCGGCGGGAGGATGAGTATAGCGTCGTTCTAAAACTAGTTTTAGAAGTGTACGTCTATATGACTCTGCCAGAGGGTTGTCGTAGTCAGTGGGAGCAGCGGAAGCATTGGTAGACAGGTAGCTTATGTCTATTTATAGACTGAAGCACCAGTAGCGGAAATAGATCATCTACTTCTGACGTGACAGTCATGGGTTTGACTTCATCAGAATAGGGGATGGATCTGTTGAAAAGGTAGTAGGGTGTGATATCCTGGTATTTGGATGACATACACAGAGTAGGAAAAGAAACTCCTATACTACAATCGGTTATACTTTGGTCGTCACACAGTGGTTTCTCCACAAAGGAAATGGATTTTATATTAGACATACTGGTTACTAGATCTATGGTTTTAGATCTAGATTTGGGTGGTTTCCCAATCAGGGTACGTTGACAGCATTCTAAGAGTATTTAGAATGGTTGACTCCTGGCACGGTATTATACCTGCAGGTGATGGAGTCACCCTCTCTAAAGGTGTCTTACAGACTAAAGGGGAGAGGGATGTGCATGATTGGCAGATCACTTGCTCAGGCAATTGAGTCAATCATGAGATGTCAAGCACCGCACCAGACATTGTTCTTGCACTAGATGCAATAAGCTGACATTAATCCAATACTGGAGAAACAGTCAGACGCAGTTTTAGAACATAAGTGGATGTTCTAGGGATATGATAACGACAGCCTCATTCGGGAGACAGTTATCATTCCAGGCTTCCAATGTGACATGGACGACAAGGAGGTTGTCAGAGTTATAGTTTTCCTTCTGACGAGGGGCAGTATTTTGGACAGGTAGTCCAAGGCAATACTGAGGGAGGCATGGAGCAGGATACTGATTAAGTTCAGTTGACGATACAGTCTAAGAAGTTTGGATTTGGAGTTCATTTATGAGCTATGTCCCATCAGACATCCAGACATATTCTAAGACAGGAATTGCTCTTTTCGGGAGATGGGTTTCTCCGCGAACTTGAGATATAGAGAGATATTGAAAGAGACGACAAAGCGGATCCACTCACTGAGGCTATTCCTCGAACGCAATAGTTTCGCAAACGAGCTTTGTGAGACTGACTAGTAGAGGAGTTGGGTGTTCGGTATCACACGGGCTGTGAGTATGCGACATCGCAATAATTAGCCATGAGTGCAAGTGGGAGATTGTTGGAGATAGTGCCCTCAGAGTCAATTATTAGGTCACAGGTACGTGATTGTAATGATTGATGGAGGACCTATCCCGGTAGGACAGTCTTACTCGAGATGATAGTATGCTATCTGGTTTACCTTTATCATCGTGTACTGTTTTAAGTGACCTGACACGTCGCTATTACACGTTGATAGAGCCCCTAGGATTCTTGCTTGACCACCAGCAGTATGAGGGCGATCATATAAGTGGGAGCTGGGGGTCTATAAGCATATCCTTAAAAGGTCCCTAGTCGTGAGAGTTTCGAGACAGGGCATCGATTCTCCATAGTAGACTAGTGTATACAGTCGAGACCCCGACGAGGGGCGGTGGCCGGTCTCACAAGCCACTGGTGTCAGTTGGTTCACCTAAGATGTATACAGGTGCTCATTGGGTTATGAGTACACCGGACAGGACTCGCCGGGAACATGCTAGTTGGTCATATACCAGACGTCAGATAGCAGTTCCCTGGTGACATGTGTGCAGGTTAGTTCATCGACCTGGGGATCGTCATTTGTCTCGTGTGAGTTCCCACTGTACTTTGATTACTACCCTACCACGGCTCAAAGGAGTCGTGCAAACAGGTTTTAGTTGGGTACAGTCTCGAGCCACATGGAGGCAGTGAGCGTATCTTCAGGGGTTCGTCTCTCCCGGTATTGGGGGTGAGGTCGTGCTGTGTCTAGGAGAGCCATTACACGAAGCCCTCGGCCGAGGCAAGGAGATTTACTGGTAGGTATTCCAGTAGTATCTCAGGGTGTTCTGGGCTACACTCCGACACGACTTGTACCGCTTTTGGGGGTCTGACTTTTACCAACCCCCTAGGCCCGCCATGCGATGCTCATAGACGAACGGACCGGACTGTACGGATATTGTCACTGACAGGCTCAGTAGGGAGTCAGGCTGAGTTCGCTCACAGACGTCCCTTTTGGTCAATACCTGGTACCCGTTATGTATTGGCTTATACCTCTAACGTGCTAGTGGTTAAATCCACAACCAAGGTGTTGATGAGTCTTTAGAGTCCCCCACATTTCAGTTACTCAGCTTTCGGGCGAAAGGTTGTAGAGGCCGTATGGAGATATGGCAAGGTCCGATCAGATACGTGCGGTATTGCACGGATCAGGATCGGACAGTCTGTACTATAGGCCGTATGGTTATATGGCAGGGTTCGATCAGATACGTGCGGTATTGCACGGATCAGGATCGAACGGATATTACTAGCCGGCTTTGGTTTAAGCCGGATCCTAGTATAGTACAGTGTAGATTTTGTCTCATTGCATTTGTATTTCGGTCGAAATACAGATGCGGGTGTGTATGCACAGTATCGGGGTTTTCCTGTAATTTATTACGGGACCAGTTTACTGGAGTTGCCAGTTTGCTTTCCGTTTCGGCCAATTTCCTTTGTTCCGTTCATTGGCCGAAGATTGGTGGAGGAGGGTTTATTTGCATTGTTGCAAATAGGCATTAGTGGAAGGGGTTCTTTGCATTTTGTTGCATCATGATTATAGCCCCATCCCTTGACCTTGACTTCTTGACTTCCTCATGATGGCTTGACCTTTAAAGTCATCATGGTTGTTGATGATGGCATGACTTTTGGAGTGATGATTGTTGCTTTGAGTGTTGGATTTTCCTTACTATCATTTCTTTTGCATGATAGCTTTCCTCTCTCTCTCTTTGGTATTAGATGAGAATGGCTCCCATTTGATTTGCTCTCCCACTCACTCCATTCTTTCCATTTTACCTTGCATGGCCGGCCACTCTCTTAGGGGGGCTGTCCAAACATTTTGGTGTGGGATTTTGCTTCATTTCATGTTGCAAAAATCCCACAAGATCAATCCCAAAAGCTCCAAGCATCATTCCTCCACCAGATAGCAATTCCACAACCCCAAAGTGAGACTTGAGGACTACATATTCTACAGCAAACCTTAGGCACGTCGAGTAGCCGGCTTCGTGCCCGAGTTGCCTCGGCATTGAGGTGGGAGCCCGTAAAAGAAGTAGGCGGTGTGGTGCACTTCCGGCGATGAGGAGGAGACGGGACATTCCGCAGGAGATCGGGACGATGACGAGAAGACCGGAGGACTTGGATCGTCGGTATATCTCTATTCCCTTTCTTACTGATAGCTAGGACTAGTTAGTGGTTCGATCCGGGTATTAGTGCGCGGCGGTTTGCCAGTTCAAGAAAATTTAAGTTTATCACCGCTTCCGCATTTGGCCGTCGGATTGACGGCCGGGGCGCCGCCGTGCACTTACAGTCATAGAGTCTTGTGTGATTCCCACTGTGCTTTGATTTCCATCTTACCACGTCCAAGAGGGCGTGCAAAACGGTGGTTTTTGGGTACAGTCCCGAATCACATGGAGGCAATGAGCGATATGAGGGGATTCGTCTCTCCCGGTATAGGGAGTTGATGTTGCGCTGTGTTCGATTGGCTATAACCGGAAATCCCTGGCCAGGGTTGCTGAGATTTACTGGTAAGTGTTACCAGTAGTATCTCGAATTGTTGTAGACCTCATATCGACACGACTTATCGAGCTATTGGGGTCTAACGTTTACCACCCCTAGGCGAGATATGCGACATATCAGACGAACAGACCGGACTGTACGGTAAGTGTTACTGGTTGGATTCACAGGAGTGTGAGTGGGCTTGCTCGTCGATCTTCTGATCGCTCAATACCCGGGTGGCCGTTACGTTTAGCAGACCGCTTACGGCTTGTGGGTGTTTGATATGATCATCACCTGCTGCCGGCGTATTGACGAGTATTTAGAGTCCTACACAGAGGTTTCCTGGCTCAAGCGAAACGAAATAGGAGCGCATATGAGATATGTGCGGGACCGAGAATAATGCGTGTATGTGATACCGTATTCTATTCTCGCGATGAATGTGTCGAATGGTTGTATGCGATATAACCTAGTTATCGAATCAAGGATTGATTCGATAAATCGATACATTGGATATTAGTCGGTTATATGCGATATGACCGGATCGTTAAATCAAGTGTTGATTTAATGATTTAATGTATAATTATATATTTGATATATTACTTTGCATTAACTAATATTGGTTCACTTTAAATGGATTTTCTCGCTCGGATGTGCGCATTGTATATTCGATATAGTTTTGTGCACTTGATTGTATCATGTTTGATGATACATGTTTACTTGTGTTTGTGTGAAGATTGAACCATGGTTATATGAATGGTTAGGGTTATGATTATTTATTCATTCATTTATTTATTTATTAGTTTTGGAAAATAATAGCAAAAGAGAAAAATGGTGGCTTTCTTTGTACTTTCTTGAAGCTTCATGAAGACTTTGACCAAGTGACCATTTTGTCTCATGCTTAACCCTAACCATTCCACTTAACCATGATTCATTTTCTATACTTGACCATGGTTTGATTATGATAAGTATTCATTTTAATTTCTTTTTGGAATTAACTTATCATAACATTTTTCTTCTTCTTCTTCTTCATCATCAACAAGAAGAAGCTTGCCTCCATCAATGGCAACTTGAGAAAATGAGTGAGAAATCCAATTCTAAAGTGAACCCACTTCCTATTTCTTCATCCTCTACCTCTTGCCAAGTAGTATAGGGTGTTTCCTTCATAAGTTTTCATGGCTTGGTGAAGGTGGAGCTTGATCTAGCGATGCCTCGACGTAGATCATCTTCGGCATCGTCGTCGATGACCTAGCCCGCTTTTTCTCCGATGAAGCCGACGCTAGAGCCCAAGATCCATCTTGTACAGCGAGGAGACTTCATCGCGGAGCTATGTAGGTAGAGTAAAGGATCTACAAAGGTTATATTTCCGTATACTCGTAGTTAAGTTGTTAACTAGTTTCGTTTTCGCCTAAAATTCTAGTTAACGATCCGTATTAGGGTTTCTCGGCACCCATAAAATTTGAAATTGGCATGGTTGATGCCTTGTGAGACCTCATTAGTGTGCCTAGGAGCCCTACAGTGGTATCAGAGCCTAGCTAGAGCCTTAGGCGATGCGTAGACGGAGTTAGAAGTCCGATTAAACCGAAACCCTAACACAAATTTGCTCTCTGGACTTTTTCCAAAAATTGGGTTTTTTCCAGATTAAAAATATGCCGAAAATTCAGCAGGAAATTCTAAGAATTACGGTGCAAAAATTACCTAATGATCTTTCTAAAGTGCGGCGGAACCGCGGCATTAGCGTGCTAATGCGGCTGTTCCGCGGCCATTTTGTCTCTTCTCCCTTTGAATTTTGCACAGTAATTCCTATTTTGCAGTGCTGGTTTTCCTGGGATATTTTTTTTTCTGAACTCAAAACTTGAGTTTTCTGGGTTGTATTAGGGACTCGGTGTTTCGATCGGATTGTCTAATTTTGTCTATATGGCTTTCCGGATATTTTAGAATATGTTAAAAAGTTCGACCGGATATAAATACCCAATTTTTCCCCTGCCGGAAAATTTCCAATTGTTGGATTTTTCTGTGGTTTAAAGACGTTCTAAGTAGTGCAAGTAACGCGATGGTCCTTGTAGAAGACAACAAACCTTAACTCGATTATATGACCGTCTTGAACTGCCCTTTGAACCTTCGGGTTTGGGGCAGTACGGCGTGCCACATGTGAGGCGTTGGCTTAACCCTTCTACGGCTGGACCGTCGATACTGAGGCATGAAGTGAATGTCTTTGAACTTATTTCATGTGTTGATCAGTATCGGGAAAACTTGGGTGTTTGAATGTTCGATCGGAAAGTTTAACATTTTCTAGTTATCCGGAATGTGATACAACAATTGGAATTCACAAGTAGTTATGAGATAACTGAATGAATGTTATAAACACAGCAGTTTAGTCTCACTTGATCGGTTGCCACGGAATTTTGATGTGATCAAAAGTCCGTCGCAATCACGTAGCGTACGCGGATACTCGCCGGATAAACTTAATAGACAGCTACATCCCTTAGCCCCGACCAAGTGACTGTAGGAGAACCCCGTCGCCGAAAGCATCCATCTGGGTGCTCGCGGCAGCGGTGTTCCGCCTTGGTGCACTTCGTCGACGGCGTCGGGGGTGCGGCCGTCTACTAAAGTTTGCGACGAGTATTCGATCAGGATGTCGGGAATCTTGTTGAATTGCCCGACTTGATATTGAAAAGTGTTTTCGATAATGAGACTGAAATGCGGGGTTTATAATTGTTAGGCATGCGATGTCTAAGAAATTCATTTGATTAGGCATGCGATGTCTATGCAGGTTGCGGATTCCAACTGTTGTAGTTTTACACTTTCTTTTCTGTGACCGTAAGTGTAATATGTGATATCGCCGGTTTCGTTGCTATATGTCAACGACAATTGGGATGCGCATATTTACTTACGTTGATGACATGTGATGTTATGTGTTGCTGGATATGTTATATTGGATCGTCGTGTTTGAATAGCCGGGGGGTTTTTATGTGAGATGAGTGTTTTTCTTTTTCATTCATGTAAAAACTTATATGTAATATTCTTTTATTGGGGCACTTCCAGGTTGCGGAAGATGTCACCCTTTGTATATTATTTACTTTTCCGCACTAGGATAGACCCAAGGAGGGGAGCACAAGTAACCGGGTTCTGGAGTCCAGTGGGAGACCAACTCGAGGAGTCGAGTCCGGGTCTCCTAACTCTAGAATTGGTAGGGTTGCTTGCCGCTCTCGTAGGGGTCTAGGGGTGTGGGTTTGGCTATTCATCACGACCGTGGAATCCGTGTTTTATACTGGCTCGTATTGAAAACACGGACATCCTAGTATATCCAATATTTCATATGATTCTTCTGCTGCGATATCTGTGATGTGATCATGTGATATGTTCTGTGATGGATATTTTATATAGTATATATGATATATTATATAGGCGTTACTTATGTTTTACACCCGCGCTAGCCCTGCCCCGCTCTGCCGTTAGTTACCTAACCTAACGGTGCACGAGGGGACATCGAGGCGAATGCGGATGGCATAAGTGTACGTCGTATTTATCTGTGATGTTTAGGTAACTTAAATGATGGGACTTCATTAATGTGATTAATGAAATAAAAGAAACCTAAGATGTTGTAGAATCGAATTTCAAAATAAAACAGGTAGCTACAGTTCTTGCTTTGCACAGTGGTATATATGATATATCCTGCACCTTATTCGACGAGGAAAGGACCGAGATCCCTTCACCGGGAGTGACTCCTTTAGCAATAACTGGCAGATGCTACACACTCGGTTTGTCTTTTGATTACTTTTAAGTGTTTTTGCTTTGCACAGTGATATATATGATATATCCCGCACCTCATTCGACGAGAAAAAGACCGACGATCCCTTCAACGGGAGTGACTCCTTTAGCAAAACTAGAAAAGCCTCAAAAGCACTCCATTTTAAAATCATTTGATTCTACAACGATATCAAGTTCATTACGCAATAGGTTTTCAGAAAAACCTGTCGTAGCCCTCCGTCATTTCAGATAAGTAGTAGTTAGTATTCGTGCTACGTTTGTTGGCCTTTGTCAAGGCGTAGTGTGCGGTAGCTGACTGGTGCTTATCTGCTTATGCATATGATGCAGATTGGGTTAGGGTAGTCGTGCGACCTTGTTGGCCTTTGTCAAGGGTCGTGCGGGTGGGTTTAATTCAATCAGGAAATGACGGGTTGAACTTGACTAGCATCCTATGGTTTGTTGGCCTTTGTCAAGGTCATAGGAGGTTAGGGGCAAAATATTATCGGGAATTTCAAGTGTTGAAATTTGCAATGAGATTGCATACCTTCTATGAGATAGTTGGATCCCGATACCCGCTGCGAGTAATTGTTCTCCTGGGAGAGTTTTACACATTACAATTAGCCGATCAAGTAGGTGTCTAGAAAGGTGTCAACGAGGTTACGCCTCTGGGAAAACGAGGTTTACATTAATTAGGTTCGTGCGAAAGCACGGAGGACCTCCCTCAAAGTACCGACACTGGCCTGGTTGAAAGATTGGCGAACTTGTAGCGTGTAATTAATCCCCGCTAGTCTTTCCTTTTAGGGTTTGAAGGAAGATTTGATAAAAAGCAGTGGGAGCCATCCTAATTAAATAAAATAATAACCAATCTGATCTTGCAAGAGCATACGCTGAGTGTTTTCTTCTCTCTCTCTCCAGGTAGCGACCATATCACGCCTTAATCAAGATAATAATACGGAATATTGACCGAACCCGCTAGTTATACTGAGCTGGGGAACGTTGGTCCCGCTCCAACTTATAATTGTTATAAGACAGAGCAGGAAATTGGGGATTACCAGAATTCCCGTGCCGCCCAAACGAAGAGAGTGCATGCTGATGCATCATCTTCGGGTGTGTTCATTACAAAGAACCGTTTCTCAGTATCCTCCGCATCCTGGGTATATGATACCGGATCAGGATCCCAGATATGTAAACTGTTACGTAGGGCTATAGAAAGGCAGAGAACTGAGAACGGGTGATAAGTTTCATGAGACAGAAAACGGGGCAAGAGTTGCAGCCAAGTCTGTTAGTCACTGTCACCCTGTATTACCAATACATTGATTCTGAACGAATGTTATTAGATACCGAACCTGATATACAAAATCATGTCAGTCTCTTTATTAGTAAAGAAATGATAAAATTTTGTATTGTTGGATAATGTTTTGAACATTTCCTATATCAAAAGTTGATCGGTTCAGGCACGTTATCTAAAAGCATTGATGTTCTAAATCAAACTACAGTTCTTAGTATATGGAACACACATAAGAGGAAGAGTTCAGAAATGAACGAATCCTTCTTGAGGTATTGTAGACTAGGTCATATCAATGCGACCCGACTAGCTGAAGTTACATTTATATGCATATTTAAATTAGTTTGAATTTACATCTTGTGAAACTCGCCAGTCATGCCACAAAGATAAGATGACCATAGCTCCGTTTACTGGAAACAGAGAAAGAGTTAATGAACTCTTGGGATGATACATGTTGATGTATGTAAGGTCCCCTGTCTACATATGCCAGGACTGGTTCTTTGTACTTCGTTACATTCTCTGATAATCTCTCAAGATTCAGACATATGTTCCTGTTGAAACACAAGTCCGAATCTTTTGAGATATTCACAGAATGTAAGTTAGAAATAGAGAACCAAAACGGTTATAAGTATTATGTCCTTTGATGTGATCAAGGAGGAGAATACTTGAGCACGGAAATCCTGGATTATTCTAAAGGAGAATGAGATTCTCTCTCGGCATTACTCCTCCGTATACACCATAGCACGATGGTATATCGGGGCGGAGCAATAGCACCCTATGTGATATGGTGTGCTCTATGATGAGTACTACTGAGTTACCTATTTCCTTTAGGGAGTTATGCACTTGAGAAGCTGCATACCTATTGAATAAGGTTCAAATCAAATCAGTTGCCTACCATTTCATATGTGATATGATAAGGGAAGAGCCCATATCTTAAGTTAGTTAAGATTTAGGGTTGTCCGGCCTATGTCTAAAAGCAAAATCCGGACAAGCTCGAGGCAAGATCTGTTATGTAGAACTGGAAATGTTCCAGCTATACAAACTGCAGCTGATGATTTGATACAACCAAAGGATTCAATAGTTACCAACGAACCTCAGCCTCTCCGCCGATCTAGTAGGGTTCCTCACCCACCTAAGAGATACTTCGGTTTCTCTATGACAGTGGGAGCGAGGATTGCATCATGAGATGATGACCCAACTAGTTTCGAGCTGGCCATCAGGAGTGGGACTCTGTAAGAATGGCTGGATGCTTAGCGATCTGAGATGGAATCCATGTACACCAACAAAGTATGGACTTTGGTTGCTATATCTGAAGGGTTAAATCCCCATCAGGAGCAAGTATATCTTGAGAAGATTACTTGGTGTAGATGGAAAAGTTGAGACTTTCAAAGCTAGACTTGTTAAAGGTTTGCATCATTGACCAGGCATGGATTATGTTGAAACCTTTTCTAAGTAGCTATGCTTAAGTCCATCCAGATCCTACTTGCCACGGCTACATACCATGACTACGATATCTGGTGGTTAGGTGTCATGACAGCTTTTCTAAATGATGTTTTAGAAGAGGGCGTCTATAAGTACACAGCCAGAGGGCCTCGTAGACAGTGGGAGCAGCGGAAACGTGTGCAAGATGTTTTATGTGATAAAGCAGGCATCGCGGAGTTGGAACATCTGTTTTGATGGATTAGTCAAAGAGTTTGACATCATTAAAATGGTAGATGAACCTTGTATAAACAAAAAAGGTAGTATGGAGTATGGTGGCGATCCTCGCAGCGTACGTGGATGACATACTCTTGATAGGGAAGGAGTTTCCTATGCTACGCTAGATCAATCTCCGCTTATCACAATGATTCTCCACATAGGATCAAAGTGATACCTACTAAATCCTAAGCTTTGGATCTATGAGATAGATCTAAAAGGATGTTAGGATACTCACTAGTAGTCGTGAGATGGTATCAGTTGATCCTGGGGAGAATCACTGGAGGGGTTCCAGGGTGATAAAGATGACTGAATGTCAGTCACAGGCATTGTCGTTACCCTAAGTGAAGGGACGGTATGTTGGAAGAGTTCCAAGCTAGATACCGTGGCATACTAGACGATTAAGGCTGGATACATCGCTACTTAAGACGCTGCCAAAGAGGCTGTCTGGGTGTATATTTGTTCATGAGATGAACTTCGTTCCTCCCATTGTGTGACGATGGAGTTGTGGCTTATGCCAAGGAACGTCCGTCCCATCATTGATCCAGACATATTCTAAGGCAGTGTCACTTGATCATGGAGATGGTTGATCTCTAAGGGATCGAGGTTAGGAGAGTAGACTCAGAGAACAACACGGCGGATCCACTCACGAAAGGCCTTTTCCCAGAGAGAGACTTTTATGGGATGGTTGAGTATGAGATACTACAACCACTGCTACAGATGGCCCTAGTGCAAGTGGGAGATTGTTAGTTATATGTATGCCCTAGAGGCCATTACTATACATAGGTTGTATATTGTAGTGGATGCTGGGACATATATAGGGAGGACTTTCTCGCTCGACATGATAGTATGCTATCTGGTTACTCTTTACCTTAACGTGTATACTGATTGTCTCTCTGTTACATGTTGGTAAAGCCCTTAGGATGTGTACTTGACTACCTGGACTATGATGCGGATCATACTAGTGGGGACATGGTAGCCCATAAGTACATCCTTCAAGGTCCCTAGTCATGGGTGTATCGAGACGGGGCATCGATATACCAGAGTAGACTAGCGTATACCTTCTCGACCCATACAGATGGGCGATGGATGATCCCATATCCATTGGTGTTTGACATCAGAGATGATATACGGGTGCTCAGTGGAGACTGGGTACACTGGACGGACTCGCCGAGAACTCCCAGATGGTATTATACCTTACGTCAGATGGCAGTTCTCTGGTGACACTGGTACAGAGTAGTCTGTTGACCCGAGATCGTCATAGAGTCTTGTGTGATTCCCACTGTGCTTTGATTTCCATCTTACCACGTCCAAGAGGGCGTGCAAAACGGTGGTTTTTGGGTACAGTCCCGAATCACATGGAGGCAATGAGCGATAGGAGGGGATTCGTCTCTCCCGGTATAGGGAGTTGATGTTGCGCTGTGTTCGATTGGCTATAACCGAAAATCCCTGGCCAGGGTTGCTGAGATTTACTGGTAAGTGTTACCAGTAGTATCTCGAATTGTTGTAGACCTCATATCGACATGACTTATCGAGCTATTGGGGTCTGACGTTTACCACCCCTAGGCGAGATATGCGACATATCAGACGAACAGACCGGACTGTACGGTAAGTGTTACTGGTTGGATTCACAGGAGTGTGAGCGGGCTTGCTCGTCGATCTTCTGATCGCTCAATACCCGGGTGGCCGTTACGTTTAGCAGACCGCTTGCGGCTTGTGGGTGTTTGATATGATCATCACCTGCTGCCGGCGTATTGACGAGTTTTTAGAGTCCTACACAGAGGTTTCCTGGCTCAAGCGAAACGAAATAGGAGCGCATATGAGATATGTGCGGGACCGAGAATAATGCGTGTATGTGATACCGTATTCTATTCTCGCGATGAATGTGTCGAATGGTTGTATGCGATATAACCTAGTTATCGAATCAAGGATTGATTCGATAAATCGATACATTGGATATTAGTCGGTTATATGCGATATGACCGGATCGTTAAATCAAGTGTTGATTTAATGATTTAATGTATAATTATATATTTGATATATTACTTTGCATTAACTAATATTGGTTCACTTTAAATGGATTTTCTCGCTCGGATGTGCACATTGTATATTCGATATAGTTTTGTGCACTTGATTGTATCATGTTTGATGATACATGTTTACTTGTGTTTGTGTGAAGATTGAACCATGGTTATATGAATGGTTAGGGTTATGATTATTTATTCATTCATTTATTTATTTATTAGTTTTGGAAAATAATAGCAAAAGAGAAAAATGGTGGCTTTCTTTGTTCTTTCTTGAAGCTTCATGAAGATTTTGACCAAGTGACCATTTTGTCTCATGCTTAACCCTAACCATTCCACTTAACCATGATTCATTCTCTACACTTGACCATGGTTTGATTATGATAAGTATTCATTTTAATTTCTTTTTGGAATTAACTTATCATAACATTTTTCTTCTTCTTCTTCTTCATCATCAACAAGAAGAAGCTTGCCTCCATCAATGGCAACTTGAGAAAATGAGTGAGAAATCCAATTCTAAAGTGAACCCACTTCCTATTTCTTCATCCTCTACCTCTTGCCAAGTAGTATAGGGTGTTTCCTTCACAAGTTTTCATGGCTTGGTGAAGGTGGAGCTTGATCTAGCGATGCCTCGACGTAGATCATCTTCGGCATCGTCGTCGATGACCTAGCCCGCTTTTTCTCCGATGAAGCCGACGCTAAAGCCCAAGATCCGTCTTGTACAGCGAGGAGACTTCATCGCAGAGCTATGGAGGTGGAGCAACGGATCTACAAAGGTTGTATTTCCGTATACTCGTAGTTAAGTTGTTAACTAGTTTCGTTTTCGCCTAAAATTCTAGTTAACGATCCGTATTAGGGTTTCTCGGCACCCGTAAAATTTGAAATTGGCATGGTTGATGCCTTGTGAGACCTCATTAGTGTGCCTAGGAGCCCTACAGATTGTTGGATCCCGATACCCATTGATGAGTTGGTTTACTCCTCGGGTGATCCCGACTAATTCTTCTTTCAGGTTTGGAGGAGAATTTGACAGTGGGAGACATCCTGATTAGATAAAGTGATTAACCATTCTGATCTAGGTTAGAGTGCATGCAGAGTTTTTCTTTTCTCGTTCTTTTTGGCAGCGACCATGTCCTGGCCCTAGACTATTACTCAGTGACCAAGTTAACCGAACTTTCTTAAAACACTGGATTTTGGATTGTCTGAGTTGCATACATCATTGCCACTCCTTCTTTTACCCTTTGCATTTCTGCAGAACACCCCGTATTACTACGAACATCCACTTCCATTGGATAAATCCATCATATGGTTATATACGAACTCGAAGAAACTTATTCCAGATTCGAGAATGGATTCTGGTTCTAGAGAGATTGAATAGGATTATTCAGTTGACTTTTCCTTTTACCTTCTCTCAGGTTGTAAGGGCTCTTAGGATTAAGAGAGGGTACACCTATTGCACTTATTGGATAGTCTTCTTCCAAACCATAGGCAGGTGTCGAAAGGTGGGGAAGGAAGAAAACCAATCAGCCTAAGTATGGTGTGTAGAAGGTAATAAGTAAAGAAAAATAAAGGGATCAGAAAGAGGGCAAAGTAAATTGTGACTACTATCATTCACGACCAAACCGCGTATATACGGTTACAGTCATGAATCTGGATAATGGAAGAGGCATTACTAGGAATACCCGGATACCCCTTCGAAACATTTTCATGTTTCAGTTTCACTATGCGTTGTTAATTGAAAACCGCCAATTAGATCCTTACTCCAGAGTATGTTTTTACCAGGTTTTGATTCTCACATCTGTATGGTTTTACAAATGATTAGTAGGAGTAAGTTTTTGGGAATTAGGTGATCATCCTCATTATATCGGGATTCGTTGTAATTGGTGATATTTGAGGAAATCGCCAGGGTTTTTTGCCGGACGGCAAATATTTGGTTTTGAATATCCGTTGTTATGCACCAATTTCAAACTGATATATCTGTACGTTTATTTTATAAAGTGAGATATAACTTTTTGAAATTATATCTATGACATTTACCTATATCAGTTGATGGTTAGGTAAGGAGCATTAAACAGCGGTGTAATTCTTCTTAACCATAAGTACAGTTTTCAACCTACGACGCTTAGGGTATGAGTTATTAAACTCAAGGGACTTATACAAAGTATTGTATATTGTCCAGTGTCCATTAGGACAGAGGGGTTGGTCCTCGTACTATATTCTGTTTACTTGTGACTTCTCAAGTTTTAGACATGTGTTTCGTAGAAATTCAAGATCCAAGTTTTGAGAAGTTATAGGTACAAGAATAAAGTAGAGAACCATGTGTTGCAAGTATCAGGATTCTTCAAGGTGATCGAAGATGTAGATACTTGTATTAGGTATTCAGTAGATAGTAGTGGTTTTGAGAACTTGCTTCTCTTTCAGGTTACTCATAATTGGATGCACTCCTAAGTTGAGTAATGTTGATCGGTCTATATCCATTCAGTTGACATGCACTGGAGACAGCTGCATGATTTGAATCTGGTTCCAATTAAATCAGTGCCTCGGTTTTTATATTGTATATAGAATGGATCATATCTTAACGATGTTAAGGTATATGGAGTTGTCCGACTTATGCTTAAAACCAGACTCTGGATAACTCAAGGCATGTTTCTGTAATGGCTGTTTGTGGGTTAACCCGGGCTATGACGAGGGTTAACTTTCTACCATCTGGAAGATCAATAATGATATTGTTCTTGACTCGCCACAGTTTTAGTAAAATGGACTTTTTCAGAAAACAGTAGTGAGGGTATGGTAGAACTGGAAGTGATTCCAGAACCGCAAACGATTACTGAAAAATTTAATAGGACCTAAAGATTCAATCAGGTTTGACATTCCATTAGCCACTCCATAGATATGGTGGGTAAGCTCAAGCACCCGAAAGGTACTCCGATATCCTCAAGGACGGTGACAGGGAGATTCTTGTTTACCCAGACTTGCCATTACTGTTGTTCTAGAATATGAAACCTGACAGAAGGATGAGTATAGCGTCATTCTAAACTAGCTTTAGAAGTGCACGTGTTTATGATTCTGCCAGAGGGTTGTTGTAGTCAGTGGGAGCAGCGGAAGCATAGTGGACTGGTAGCTTATATCTATTTATAAATTAAAGCAGATATAGCGGAGAAAGATCATCTATTTTTGATGTGACAGTTATGGGTTTTGACTTCATCAGAATAGAGGATGGATCTGTTAAGAAGGTAGTAGGGTGTGATGTCCTGGTATTTGGATGACATATACATAGTAGGAAGTAAAATTCCTATATTACAATCGGTTATACTCTGGTTGTCACACAGTGGTTTTTCTACATAGAATATGGATATAATATGAGGCATTCTGCTTACTAGATCTATGGTTTTAGATCTAGATTTGAGAAGTGTCCCAATCTGGGTACTTAGACAGTATTCTAAAGGTGTTTTAGAATGGACGACTCCTGACATAGTGGTGTACCTGCAGGTGATGGAGTCACCCTCTCTAAAAGTGTCTTACAGACTAAAGGGGAGAGGGATGTGCATGATTGGCATATCACTTGCATAGGCAATTGAGTCAATCATAAGACGTCAAGTACCACACCAGATGTTGTTTTTCGCACTAGATGCAATAAGTTGATATATTAATCCAATCCTGGAGAAACGTTTGGAAGCAGTTTTATGAACATAAGTATATGTTCTAGGGATTTGATAACGACAGCCTCCTTCGGGAGACAGTTATCATTCCAGGCTTCCAAGGTGACCTGGATGGCAGAGTGATTGTCAGAGTTATAGTTTTCCCTCTCACGAGGGGAAGTAGTTTGGACAGGTGGTCCAAGCGGATACTGAGGGAGACATGGTGCAAGATACTGATTAAATTCATTTGACGATACAGTCTAAGAAGTTTTCTGGATTTGGAGTTCATTTGTGAACTGGGTCCCATCAGATATCCAGACATATTCTAAGACAGGTATTACTTAATTTGGGAGATGGCTTTCTCCACGAACTTGAGATAAAGAGAGACATAGAAAGAAATATCAGAGTGGATCCACTCACTGAGGCTATTTCTCGAACGCAATAGTTTCACAAACAAGCTTTGTGAGACTGATTAGTACAGAAGTTGGGTGTTCGGTATCACACGGGCTGTGAGTATGCGACATCGCAATAATTAGCCTTAAGTGCAAGTGGGAGATTGTTGGATATAGTGCCCTCAAAGTCAATTATTGGATCGCAGGCACATGATTGCAATGATTGAGGGAGGACCTATACCGGTAGAACAGTCTTACTCAAGATGATAGTATGCTATCTCGTTTTCCTTTATCATCGTGTACATACTTCAGGTGATATTACCGATCATTATTACACATTGATAGAGCCCACAGGATTCTTGCTTGACAGCCAGCAGTATGATGGCGATCATATACGTGGGAGCTGGGGTCTTATAAGCACATCCTTAAAATGTCCCTAGTCGTGGGAGTTTCGAGACTGGGCATCAATACTCCGAGAGTAGACTGGTGTATGCGGATCGAGACCCCGACGAGGGGCGGTGGCTGGTCTCACAAGCCATTGGTGTCAGTTGGTTCACCTAAGATGTATACAGGTGCTTATTGGGTTATGAGTACACCGGACGGACCCGCCGGGAACATGCTAGTTGGTATTATACCTGTCGTCAGATAGCAGTTCCCTGGTGACATATGTACAGGTTAGTCAATCGACCTGAGATCGTCATTTGTCTCATGTGAGTTCCCACTGTGCTTTGATTACTACCCTACCACGAATCAAAGGAGTCATGCAAACAGGTTTTAGTTGGGTACTGTCCCGAGCCACATGGAGGCAGTGAGCGGATCGGCAGAGGATTAGTCTCTCCCGGTATTGGGGGTGATATCGCGCTGTGTCTGGAGAGCCATTACACGAAATCTCTGGCCAGGGTACGTGAGATTTACTAGTAGGTATTCCAGTAGTTTCTCACGGTGTTCTGGGCTACACTCCGACATGACTTATACCGCTATTGGGGGTCTGACGTTTACCAGCCCCCTAGGCCCGATATGCGATACTCATAGACGAACGGACCGGACTGTACAGATATTGTCACTGTTGGGCTCAGTAGGGTCTTAGGATGAGTTCGCTCATTGGCCTCCTTTTTGCTCAATACCTGGGTAGCCGTTCCGTACAGCTAGTAACACCGACGTGCTTGTGGTTAAACCCACTGCCAGCGATTGATGAGTCTTTAGAGTCCCCTACAGAAAGTTTTCCCAGGTTCGGGCGAAACGTTGTAGAGGCCGTATGGTTTTATGGCAGGGTTTGAACATACACGTGCACAAGTGCACGTGTCATGATTCGGACGGATAATACTAGTGGGCTTTGGTTTAAGCCGGATCCTAGTATTATATTGTGTTGGAATATTTTCGTCTCGTTGCATTCGTATTCTGTTGGAATACGGATACAGGTATGTATATACGGATGAGGAGTTTTCTTGTGATCCGTTACAAGATTACTTTTGAAGTTGCCATTTTCTTTTCTTAAAAGTTTAATGTTTAGTTTATTTTTTTTGGTGAGAACAAAGTTGTGATTGTTTTGGCACTGGAAATTTCGAAAATGGGTAATGGGAAAATTTTAGGGGGGTTTTCATGACTCATGCTTTGTGATTGTTCATGCATTTATGGCTTTTGTCATTGCTAGGATATTTAGCATTAGATATTTGTTGTGAAGGGGTGCATGGTAATTTCGTGGCTTTTCTTTGAGGGATTTTTTTATGGCGGGCGTGGCTTTGTTTTGGAGAACCATTCTCTTTGGGGAATTTGCTGAGCCCCATTTTTCTATAAAAGCTCATTTTTCCTTTTGCCCAAAACTTGCTTACATTATACATGGCAACTTCATTCACCTCCACTCAAATCCTTGGGTGCCTTGAAACAAAGTATTCACACACTATCTCTACTTCATCTTGGACATGTCGGCTAGCAAACTTCATCTTCGAGTTGCTTCGGTTTGAAGCGGGAGCCCGTATAAAGAATCCTCGATGTGGAAGCACTTCGACGAGCGAGATCGAAGAGTGAACATCGTCGGCGCAGCAGCGAGGAGCTTGGCGCAGAGATTGAAGACCGAAGGACACGGATCAATCGGTATAATCTCTCCAAACTCTTTTACAGTTTACTAGTTTACGGTTAATGGAACGATCCGGGTTTTAGGGTTACGATAGCGCCAGTTTGAAAAGTTTTTTTTTTTGTATTTGGTCTCGGATTGACGGCCGGGGCGCTGCCGTAGCCTTACTCATTGAGCATCCAATACATGTGTATTGTGATAACAATGGAGCTGTGGCCTTAGCCAAGGAACCCCGGTCCCATCAGAGATCCAGACATATTCTTAGACGGTATCACCTGATCCGGGAGATAGTTGATCGTCAGGAGATCGAGGTCAAGAGAGTTGACACGAAGGACAACGTAGCTGATTCACTTTCAAAGGCCCTCCCCCAGACGCAATTCGAGAGACAATTTAGGATGTTAGGTATGAGATACTGCAACAACTGGCTTTAGTGCAAGTGGGAAATTGTTAGGGATATGTATGCCCTAGAGGCCATTATTGTACATTGATATATATTATAGTGGATGCTTGGACATATATATAGAGGAATTTCTTGCTCAACATGATAGTATGCTATCTGGTTACTCTTTATCTTAACATGTACACTTAGTATTATTATATTGTCTCTCAGATACATGTTGATAAAGCCCTTACGGTGTAGGCTTGACTACCAAGACTATTATGCGGATCATACTACTGGGACATGGGTAGTCCACAAGCACATCCTTTAATTGTTCCTAGTCGAGGGTATATCGAGACAGGGCATCGATACACCAGAGTAGACTAGTGTGTACGTTTCTTGACCCTGTATAGGGGCGATGGTTGATCCCATATCCATTATTGTTTGACATCAAAGATTGTACACAGGTGCTCATTAGAGAATGGGTACACCGAAAAGGACTCGCCAAGAACTCCTAGTTGGTACTATACCTATCATCAGATAGCAGTTCTCTGGTGACACTGGTACAGGTTAGTCTGTAGACCCGAGATCGTCATAGAGTCTTGTGTGGCTCCCACTGTGCTTTGATTTCCTCCCTACCACGGCTCAAAGGAGTCGTGCAAACAGGTGGATTTTAAGTACAGTCCTGAGTCACATGGAGGCAATGAGCGCTAAGAGGGGTTTCGTCTCTCCCGGTATTGGGAGTTGATATTGCGCTATACTCGATTAGTTATAATAGTAAGTCCCTGGCCAGGGCTGTTGATGAGATTTACTGGTAAGTATTAGTAGTAGTTTCTCGAACCGTTATGAGCCATACATCGGCATAACTTATCAAGTTACTGGGGTCTGACATTACCACCCCTAGACTCGATATGCGACATATCAGACGAAGAGACCGGACTATACGGTAAGTGTTACTTATAGACTTCATGGGAGTTTGGACAAGCTTGCTTGTTGATCTTCTATTCGCTCAATACCTGGATAGCGGTTACGTCCAGTTAGTACCGTTGACAGCTTGTGGGTAACTGATGTGATCATTATCTACTGCTGGCGTATTGACGAGTCTTTAGAGTCCACACAGAAGTTTCCTAGCTCAAGCGAAACGAAGTTGGGCACATATGTTGATATGTGCGGGGGCCTGATTAAATACGAGTATGTGATACCGTATTATTATCTAGCAGCTATTTGTTATCAGTTAGGTTATATGTGATATAAACGGATTGTTGAATCAAAATTTGATTTGATAATGTGATATACAGATAAATGATATTAGTCGGTTATATGTGATAAAACCGGATTATTAAATCAAATGTTGATTTAATAATAAGATATATATTTATATTTGATATAATTATATATATTAACTAATATTATAAGCTCACTAATTATATTCTTCATAATATATATATATATATATATATATATATATATATATTATATGAAGCATGATAGGATTTTCTATTTTGTGAAAATAGAAAATGAAAAGAAATATGGGGAGACTTTTGAGGGCATGGGCAATGCATGGCTTTTATCATTTTTATATTACTCTTGACTCACTATTGAAGCGTGGTTCTATTTTTTATTTAGAAAAAAATTGGCATGCTTCAATAAGTGAGGGTTTTTGGTGAGCCATTCTACATTTGGTCATTTTCCAAGCTCATTTGCCTTAGCCTATTTCTTGAGCTCCTTGCTCTCTGGCTCTCTCAATTTTCCTTCTTCTTCCTCATTCATGCTTCAAGCTCTAAACTATCACATGTGTTGTGAACCCTAGAGCTTGAGATCCTAAGTGAGCAAACAAAACCCCGACTTCACCATCCTACACTTGATTAGCACTCAAGTGTAGTGCGTTTCCTTCACTAAAGAGTTTAGTGAAGAGATAGCTTGAGCTAAAGGGACTTCGGGTGGATCATCTTCAGCATGAAGATCACGGAGGAGTCTCATTCAAACTTCAAGTGGAGCTACTAGGAGTCGTAAGGACTACACCCGGAGCGTTTGAAGCGAAGGACTCGATCAACAAAGATTGTTGTTTCTATCCTTAGCTTAAAGTTTTTATGATATCATAGTTAAACCCTAATCATCTAGTTTAAGATCTTGGTTAGTGTAGTTTAGCACCCCTAATTTTTAAAAAACGACATGCTTGATGCTAGTAAAACCCAGTGGTGGTGCTAACATACACTTTCACAAAGTCTGTGCTGAAGTCTATACGGATAAAATTTGCCAACTGTTGTTTTCATGACTATAATATCTGGTATGAGTATGATTATAATGTCTTTCTAAATTGGATTTAGAAGTGTACGTGTATATGACTCTACCAGAGGATTGTCTTAGTCAGTGGGAGCAGCGGATAGTGTGCAAATTGCTTAAGTCCGTTTGTCGACTAAAGCAGGCATAGCGGAGGTGGATCATCTGATTTTGATGTAACGGTCAAAGTGTTTGACTTCATCAAAATAAGACATGAACTAGATATTTGTAAGAAAGCTGTAGGGAGTATTGTCTGATTCTACATACTGATGTGGATAACATACTCTTGATAGGAAGTAATATTCCTATACTACGATTCGGTCAAACGTTGGTAGTCGTTTTTGTTTCTCTTTTTGTGGATTATACATATGTCGATGGTTCTGGTGACTAGGTCTATAGAGTTAGACTTGGTAGGGGTTTTGGGATTATCCCAATTCAGGTATAATGACACCATTCAAAATGGTTTAGAATAGAGGACTCCTAGTGAGGTAATGTACCCGCAGGTAATGGGGGCACTCTCTCTAAAATGAAGTCTTTCGGGACTGATGAAAAGAGAGACTCGCATGAATAACATTCGGCATGCTTCGGCAGTGAGGTCAATCATGCGATGTTATATACCGGACCAGATATTGATTTTACATTTGGTGTAGTGAGAAGAAATTAATCCAATCCTGGAGAAACATAGGAAGAAGTGAAGAGCATATGAGATGTTCTTGGTGTATGGTAATAACAGCTTCTTCTTCCGAGAGGCAATTACCAATTCCAGCTTCCGTAGTGACAAGGGTGACAGAGTGTCTGTCATGAGTCATTAGTTTACCCTCTTATGAGGAGTGGTGTATTAGAAGAGTTCCAAGCGAGATACTGGGGTAGTCAAGGCGCTAGATGCTGATTGTGAATCAACAGAGGATACATCCTATGTATTTGTTTGAATAAATACGTTCATTTGTGAACTAGGTCCCATCAGCTATCCAAACAATATTCTAAGGTAAGTATCGCTCATTTAGGGAGATGGTTGATCTCCGCGAAGTTGAGTGATTGTTACGAAAAAGTGTTTGTAGTTAACCGCAATCAATAACGGTGTCGCGTGTAGCTAGACCGAGATGAGTACGGGTCGTCCTCTGGGAAACGTGGAACCTTTTAATCTTACTTTAGATGCGTTGAGAAAGAGAGGAGGGATAAAGAATGTTGTAGAATGGTTGTAGGATCTAGATCTACGTTAAACAAGAATGCAAAATATAGATCTAGATTAACTACGGATGTAAGTTTATATAATGAGAGGGCTTGTAGGGTTCGTTAGGATTTAGTAGTTATGGACGATTAATTAAAAGTTACCCTTTTTATCCATTAATAGATTTAAAACTAGAACGACGGTGATGCGTGTAGATTAGGGTTTCTGGAGGGAAAAGGAATCCCACTCTTAACCCTTATCTCGACACGGAACCCCGTTCAAATCTAGCCTTTACCAAAACAATCATTAATCTAAACTCTAATCGCGGTCGGAACTAGAAAAGAATTGCTAGCGCGCCCGATTAGGATGTTAATGATTCTTTTGATAAAGTTCATAAACTTTATAGGACTTAAAAAGGGTTTAGGGATGTTCATCGTTCATTAGCCTACCCTAATCCTACGAACCCTAACAAGCGGAGAATTACTCGCGCATGTTGGGAGAAAAAGAGATGGAGAGAAAATGCATAATTAAACTACGAAGAAATAGAATAAGAAGAAGAAAGCTACCTTTATTAATCAACAATATCAAATACACTTTGATTCCTTAGAAAATGATTACTAAAACCTAGTTTGCTTCTCGATCTCTTCTAAGGAGGTAGATGAACCGTTGATGATCAGCCTGGATGCGTAAGCCGTCTTGGACTTCGTGATCTCGTCGGCTTGATAAATTTTCCAAGAGCCTCTCGGTGCCTTTTTATAATGCCAAAGCCAGAACTCAAGCTTCTAAATTAGGTATCTAGCTGTATAGAATCTTCTACAAAAATTGTAGTACCTAATTCCTCAAATCTGTCGCGGATCCGCGGCCCAAGGGGGGTAAGGCCGCGGATCCGCGGCCATTAAATCTCCTCCTTTCATCAATTTTTAGGGGCTTTGTTCTTGTGACATTTGGCGATCTTAGGAACCTTTGTATCATGAAAATATTCTCATGGTTGCTGCCAGACTTGGTCTCCAAGTTTTGCTTCTTAATTAGGCAAGTCTTCTTCAACAACTTGATTCCTTGATTCTAGTCTTGAAAAATTCTGCACAACTTGGAAAAATTCTGCACAACAACTCAAATAATATTTAGTACACTTTGTTCTACTAGGATTTGGTCAATGAAATTATTTGCATATATTTTCCTACCAAATGCTAATTAAAATATATCAACACATGGAAAATAGTATTTTTACACATAAACCCTCATATGTATGATATATTATAATAAAGTTCCTTTTTAATATGAAAATGGTAGGAAAAATATAATAACAAATGTGCAGTTTTATCAACTGAACAAATACCCCCAAACTTATCTTTGATCGTCCCGAGCAAACTAGTTTATTCAAGAGAAGGAGGGAAAAAAAGAGAGGAGAAAACTAAGCACACTTTCGTAGGCAAACACGATTGCACTGAGCACGTGCAACAAGCCGTTAAAGCTCTAGGTGTCCCTAGTAGGAGGAGTGTTGTCTCCTGAGGGTTTTCAGCGGATTACACCCACAAAATCCTATAACAAAAGAGAGATGGTGAAATTTACATATTAAGATAAGAACCATAAAAGAAAGACTTTGAAAAGAAGAGTTTCCAACTACACTAGCTTTTCAGTTGTTATGAGCCCTATCTTAATAGTCATGAAAAAATATTAGAAATCACATTATCCCTCAATAAAACATCGTCTTTATTCTTCATTCCTATCTTTCATTCAAGCATCGATCATATACCCCTACGTGTGTGAAATGGACATCCCTATACTCGAAGAATTCAATTCAAGCTATCATACTCTTGTCCATCTACCTCAGTACTTTTTAATTTGATGAATATTAAGATTTGCTCACACATTTTCATGCGACCGCTAATACTTCTTGAGGTACTAACCGACCGATTACTCATGTGCTTGCTGATTCGGTGATAATCTTTTCCTCGTCTTGCATCACCTAAGGCTTAGCAGTGACTCCCAGACCAGTTGGCCTTAGGGCACTAGGTGAAGAGGCACCCTCGCTATATTTTTTTATTGCTGCCTTGGCGATAACAAAACCAGTGTTCATTTTTTTCTTTTCACCATTTTTATATTTTCTTCATTTTTTTATTTCCTTCATACTTTGGCTTTTAGACAAGAGCATTTCAAGGTATCCTCTACTATCCCGAGTTTCAAGACGTGTGTAAGTGCATATAGTAGGGTATCAACATTCAAATGTTTGGCTTCCAGAATAGAAATTATTTTTCAGACTTATTTTTATCCTCAGATTAGTGACTTCCTTCATCTTACTAACCCTTGGGACAACGGCTCATAACAACTTATTACCAGTTCGTTTAAGAAAACTTCTAATTTTCTTGGTTTTCTTAAACTATTCCTATCTTTTGGATGTAATTTTTCACTTTCTACTCTTTTGTTATCAAAAAAAAAATTGTGCTTATATATATAGTATAATGCAAAGTATGCGTAAATAATCACAAACCTCCCCCAAACTTGTTTTCAACAGTGTCCTCACTGTTGCTATCTGCTGGATTGTTGGAGATAGTGCCCTCAGAGTCAATTATTGGATCACAGGCACGTGATTGCAATGATTGAGGGAGGACCTATCCCGGTACGACAGTCTTACTCGAGATGATAGTTTGCTATCTGGTTTACCTTTATCATCGTGTACTGCTTTAGGTGACCTGACAGGTCGCTATTGCACGTTGATAGAGCCCCTAGGATTCTTTCTTGACTGACAGCAGTATGAGGGCGATCATATAAGTGAGAGCTGGAGTCTACAAGCACATCCTTAAAAGGTCCCTAGTCGTGGGAGTTTCGAGACAGGGCATCGATTCTCCAGAGTAGACTAGTGTATACAGTCGAGACCCCGACGAGGGGCGGTGGCCGGTCTCACAGGCCACTGGTGTCAGTTGGTTCACCTAAGATGTATACAGGTGCTCATTGGGTTATGAGTACACCGGACAGGACTCGCCGGGAACATGCTAGTTGGTCTTATACCTGACGTCAGATAGCAGTTCCCAGGTGACATGTGTACAGGTTAGTTCATCAACCTGGGGATCGTCATTTGTCTCGTGTGAGTTCCCACTGTGCTTTGATTACTACCCTACCACGGCTCAAAGGAGTCGTGCAAACAGGTTTTAGTTGGGTACAGTCCCGAGCCACATGGAGGCAGTGAGCGGATCTTCGGGGGTTCGTCTCTCCCGGTATTGGGGGTGAGGTCGCGCTGTGTCTAGGAGAGCCATTACATGAAGTCCTTGGCCAAGGCAGGAGATTTACTGGTAGGTATTCCAGTAGTATCTCAGGGTGTTCTGGGCTACACTCCGACACTACTTGTACCGCTTTTGGGGGTCTGACTTTTACCCACCCCCTAGGCCCGACATGCGATGCTCATAGACGAACGGACCGGACTGTACGGATATTGTCACTGACAGGCTCAGTAGGGTGTCAGGATGAGCTTGCTCATCGACGTCCCTTTTGGTCAATAGCTGGTGGCCCGTTACGTATTGGCTTATACCTCTGACGTGCTAGTGGTTAAATCCACAGCCATAGTATTGACGAGTCTTTAGAGTCCACCACACTTTCAGTTACTCAAGCTTTCGGGCGAAACGCTGTAGAGGCCGTATGGAGATATGGCAGGGTTCGATCAGATACGTGCGGTATTGCACGGATCGTGATCGGACGGTTTTTACTAGCCGGCTTTGGCTTAAGCCGGATCTTAGTATTTGATAGTGTAGTTTTGTCTCTTTACATTTGTATTTCGGTCGAAATACAAATGCGGGTGTGTATGCACAGTATCGGGGTTTTCCTGTAATTTATTATGGGACCAGTTTTCTGGGGTTGCCAGTTTGCATTCCGTTCCGGCCGGTTTTCTCTTTTTCCTTCCCGGTCGGACTTTTCGTTGGGGGGTGTTAATTGCAAGTTTGCAATTAACATTTTGTTGAGGGGGTTTCTTGCAAAAGGTTTGTTTATGATATCATCTTTTTGCTATTGATGCATTTATTATGATTAGACAGGGTATGGGTTTTTGATTTTGTGTTGGAAATTGGTTTAGTGGTGGGGCCGGCCAGTATTTGCGATGGATGTATGGGCCGGCCACTGTATGAGTATGGAGTGAAGTTTTTGGAGTGAGTGTTTAATTTTTGGTGAAAAATTATTCCTTCATGCTTAATTTTCGTGGGCCCCCCCTCCCTTGAGTGTGCAGGAGATTTTGGATGTTAAGGGATTAATTAATTAAGAGATGAATGTGTGTGTGTGCGCTGTGAGATTCAATTCTTCTTTGGTATTTGTTCATTCATTCATTCACAATGTGTGATTGCTTCATTCTTCATTTTCCAGTGAGCACCAAAATGCCCTGGCCGAGCTCATTTCTCTGCTGCTCCAATTTTCTCTAGCATCCATGGAAAAATTCTTGCCTATAAATTCCTCCATAAATGGCAACCTCCTAAACCCCAAAAGAGACAAGCTTCTACACTATATCTATAGCAAGTCTTGGACGCGTCGGCTAGCCAACTTCGCGCCCGAGTTGCCTCGGTATAGAGGTGGGAGCCCGTAAAAGAATCCGGCTACGTGGTGTCCTTCCGGCAAGGAGGCGACGACCGGAGGATCCGCGGGAGATCGGGACGACGACGAGAAGACCGAAGGACTCGGATCACTCGGTATATCTCTAACCCGTCTTGTTGTTAGCTAGATCTAGTTTAATGGCCCGATCCGGGGTTTAGTGCGCGGTGGTGCCGGTTTGCAAAGTCCGCAAAATTAAAGTTTTTCACCGCTTCCGCATTCTTGGCCGTCGGGTTGACGGCCGGGGCGCCGCCGTGCACTTACAGTGGTATCAGAGACTCGCCATTAACTTAGTCTAGCTTTGTGTAATGTGTTTGCATTTCCGATCGATCAAAAAGTTCCAAAACCCGTATTGCCTTCGCATCAGTTTCTGTTGAAAGTTTTTGGTCTCGAAAAAAATTTTCAGGTTGTAAAATATTGATGTAATAGAAATTATAAGACCACTGTTCAAATTCGAGGCACTGAGCTTCCAACAAGAGCGCGGAAGGGCGGCCAAAACCCACTTGAGGCCGCGCTTCCGCCGCAGCATAGAGGAATCAGTGGGTTGGGTTTTTACAGTGGGCTTCTGGGGTTAAAATAGGGTTTTTGGAATATTAATTTTGGGCCCATAATTTCTTTAACTGCTACAGTATTATTTTGGGGCCCACTTGTTAAATTTTGATCGGTCGGATATTTTAAACACATTTTTCACAGTATTTACATTATATCTGCGACCGTGAATGTCACTCGATCGGTAAATCCGGTCTAACTGCTATAGCCCGGTTAGACGGATTTGCGAACGTGACTTTCACGTTGATGTTCTATGTATTTGCTGTGTTGTTGTCGATCGGTCGTGGGGGATAGCCTGGATGCAATGCTAGTGCAGTGTTGTTGTATTATGTACATTTGATATTGCGGGGCGAGCGTCCGACATGTGAACTGCCGTCACTGCCTGATTGTATTATTCTTTTGGGGCACGACCTGGTTGCGGTCGATGTACCCATTGTATGTATATTTTACTTTCTGTACTAGGGTTACCCCGCGGAGGGGTGCACGGATAGCCGGGTTCTAGAAGGCAACAAGCCCGCATCTCATGGCATTGGGACGGAGGGGGCTTCACTCCAGGATTGGCTGGCTATTCGCCGCACTCGTAGGGGGTATAGGATTTCATTGCACAGGCTATCCACACGACCAGGGGAACGTCGGGTTTCAATAGTGGCTCTGTGAAACCCGGGGATCCCAGATATCTGTTTTGTTCTGTGATGCTGTACATTTCTGTGATGTTGCATTTTATTCACGCCTTGAGCGAAATACTATATATTAGTAGATGTTGTATATGTTTTTCATCCGCGCTAGTCCAGTCCCCGCTCTGCCGTTAGTTAGCTAACCTAACGGGTGATGACGGGACCCAGTGGCGAATGCGGATGGCATATACGTACGTCGATACATTTTCGTTCTTTGTGGTGTGATCATTTGATGGGACTGCGTTGATTCGGATCAATGCAAGTTAAACAAACCTATTCTGATGTTGTTGGAACACTTTTCAAAAAGCTGTTATTGCAAGGACGTTCACTTTTGTTTTGCATCGTGGTATTCATTTGGAATATCCTGCTCCTCAGTCGACGAGGCAAGGGCCGAGATCCCTTCACCGGGAGTGACCCCTTGGACAGAAGTTTGCGTCAGGGCACTAACTTCACTATAGCCGATTACTTTTGCTTTGCATCGTGGTATTCAGTTGGAATATCCTGCACCCCATTCTACGGGGAAAGAGCCGAGATCCCTTCACCGGGAGTGACCTCTTTAGTAAAGGTTTTCGTCACTATATTTTCTAAAAAGCTATCCGTTCCTTCAACGGTATCAAGTTCATTACGTTAAAGGTTTTCGCCAGAAACCATTCGTAGCCCTCCGTCATTTCATATGGGTAGTCAATAGTATTCAAGCTGTGTTTTTTGGCCTTAGTCAAGGCACAGTGTTTGGTAGCTATTGGGTATTCATATGCTGCATAGATAGATGCGTTGGTTTGGGACAGTCGTATAGCCTTGTTGGCCTTAGTCAAGGGCTTGTACGGGTGGGTTCAAATCAACCTGGACAATGACGGGTAGAACTTGACATGTGACTTATGATTTGTTGGCCTTAGTCAAGGTCATAAGAGCATGGGGCAGAAATCTACATCGGGAGTTTCAAAAGTACTGAAACTTGCCAGATATGTGCATACCTTCTGGAGTGTAATAACGTGAGCGGATTCCGTCACTTTATCATGCGATGAGAGTTGGATCCCGATTCCCACTGATGAGTTGGTTTACTCCTCGGGTGACCCCGACTAATTCTTCTTTCAGGTTTGGAGGAGAATTTGAGGTACAGTGGGAGGTTTCCAGATTAGATAAATTGGTAACCATTCTGATCTTGGTTAGAGTGCACGCTGAGTGTTTCTTTTCTCTCTCTCTCTGGCAGCGACCATTGACCCGACCCTAAGACTATGACTCAGTGACCAAGTTGACCGAACCTTCTTAACACTGGCTTTTGGATTGTCAGAGTTGCAGACCTCATTGCCACTCCTACTTTTACCCTTTTCTCCAGGACACCCCGTATTACTACGAACGTCCACTTCCATTGGACAAAGCCATCGTATGGTTAGATACGAACTCGAAGGAATTCGAGGATGGTTTCCGGTTCTGGAGAAAACGGATAGGATTGTTCAGTTGTCTTTTCATTTTTGCCTCCTCTCAAGTTACGAGTACTCCTTAGTTTAGGAGATAGTACACCTATTACGCAAATTGGATAGTCTTCTTCCAAACCATAGGCTGGTGCCGACCGGTAGGGAATGAAGAAAACCAATTAGCCTAAACGGTGTGCAGAAGGTATTAAGATTAAGACAAAATAAAGGGATTAGTAAGAGGGCAAAGTAAATTGCGACTGATATTCACGACCAAACCAAGTATTACTTCGCCAATCCTAAATCACCTTTGTATTTCTCCAGGAAACTCCGTATCACTACGAAGATCCACAGTTTATTGGATACTCCATCGTATGGTTATATACGAACTCGGAAGGAACTTGTTCCAGTTCGGGGATGGATTCTGGTCCAGGAGAAATAGGAATAAGGTTTATTCGGTTGTCTTTTATCTTCACCTTCTCTCGCATTGCGAGTGCTCCTAGGATTAGGACAGTACACCCATTATGCTTATTGGATAGTCTTCTTCCAAACCATAGGCTGGTGCCGAACGGTAGGGAAGGAAGAAAACCAATTGGCCTAAAGGGGTGTGCAGAAGGTAATGACTAAAGACATATAAAGGGATTTGGAGAGGTGGCAAAGAATTATATGGTTATAGTTGTGAATTTGGATAATGGTAGAGGCATTACTAAGAATACCAGGATACCCCATCGAAACATTTCAATGTTTCAGTTCACTGTGTACTGTTAAAAGAAAACTGATTTCCCGATTAGATACTTACTCCAGGGTATGTATTTACCAGGTATGATTCTCACATCTGTATGGTTTTACAGATGATGAGTGGGAGTAAGTTATTGGGAATTGGGTGATCATCCTCATTATATCGGGATTCGTTGTAATCGGTGATATTTGAGGAGATCACCTGGGCTGTTTGCCGGTCGGCAAATATTTGGTTTTGAATATCCGCTGTTGTGCACCAATTTCAAATTGATATATCTGTACGTCTATTTTCATAGAGTGAGATATACCTTTTGATATTATGTCGATGACATTTACCTATATCAGTGGATGGTTAGGTAAGGAGCATTAAACAGCGGTGTAATTCTTCTTAACCATAAGTACAGTTTTTAACCTACGACACACAGTGAAAGAGTTGTTAGACTCAGCGGACTTATACAGAGTATTGTATGTTGTCCAGTGTCTATTAGGACAGAGGGCTTGGTCCTCATACTATATTCTGTTTACTTTTAACTTCTCTAGTTCTTAGACATGTGTTTCGTAGAAACACAGGGTCTAAGTTTTGAGGAGTTATAGGTATTTGAATAGAGTAGAGAACCAGGTGTAGCAAGTATCGGGATTCTTCAAGTGATCGAAGATGTAGATACTTGTGTATGGTATTCAGTTGATAGTAATGACAAAGAGAAATTGCTTCTCTTTCAGGTTACTCATAATTGGAAGTATTCCTAAGTTGAGTAACGCTGATCGGCCTCTCTCCATGTAGTTGACATGCACTGGAGACAGTTGCATGATTTGAATCTGGTTCAATTAAATCAGTGCCTCTGGTTCTATATTCGATATAGTAAAGTTCATATCTTAACATTGTTAAGGTACGGGGAGTTGTCCGGCTTATGATTAAAACCAGACTCTGGATAACTCAAGGCACGTTTCTGTAATGGCTGTTTGTGGGTTGACCCAGGCTATGACGAGGGTTGACTTTCTACCATCTGGAAGATCAATAGTGATATTGTTCTTAACTCGCCACATTTTAAAAGAAATGGTTATTTTTCCAAAAACAGTAGTAGGAGTATGGTAGAACTGGAAGTGATTCCAGAACCGCAAACGATTACTGAAGATTTGATAAGGAACCTAAAGATTCAATCTGATTTGACATTCCATTGGCCACTCCGCAGATACGGTGGGTAACTTCAGGCACCCGAGAGGTACTCCGGTAGCCTCAAGGACGGTGACAGGGAAGTTCTTGTTTACCCACACTTGCCATTGCTGTTGTTCCAGGCTGCGAGACCCGGTGGGAGGATGAGTATAGCGTCGTTCTAAACTAGCTTTAGAAGTGTACGTCTATATGACTCTGCCAGAGGGTTGTTGTAGTCAGTGGGAGCAGCGGAAGCATTGGTGGACATCAGGCTTATGTCTATTTATAGACTAAAGCAGATGTAGCGGAGATAGATCATCTATTTCTGATGTGACAGTCATAGTTTTGACGTCATCAGAATAGGGGATGGATCTGTTGAGAAGGTAGTAGGGTGTGATATCCGGGTTTTGGATGACATACACAAAGTAGGAAGTGACATTCCTATACTACGATCGGTTATATTTTGGTCGTCACACAGTGTTTTCTCCACATGGGACTTGGACATTATATCAGACATACTGGTTACTAGATCTATGGTTTTAGATCTAGATTTGGGTGGTTTCCCAATCAGGGTACTTTGACAGCATTCTAAGAGTATTTAGAATGGACGACTCCTGGCACGGTAGTGTACCTGCAGGTGATGGAGTCACCCTCTCTAAAGGTGTCTTATAGACTAAAGTAGAGAGGGATATGCAGGATTGGCAGATCACTTGCTTAGGCAATTGAGTCAATCATGAGATGTCAAGTACCACACCAGATGTTGTTCTTGCACTAGATGCAATAAGTTGACATTGATCCAATCCTGGAGAAACAGTCGGAAGCAGTTTTAGAACATAAGTGAATGTTCTAGGGATATGATAACGGCTGCCTCCTTTGGGAGACAGTTATCATTCCAGGCTTCCAAGGTGACATGGACGACAGGGTGATTGTCAGAGTTTTAGTTTTCCTTCTGACGAGGGGCAGTATTTTGGACAGATGGTCCAAGGAAATACTGAGGGTGGCATGGCGCAGGATACTGATTAAGTTCAGTTGACGATACAGTCTAAGAAGTTTGGTTTTGGAGTTCATTTATGAACCAGGTCCCATCAGACATCCAGACATTCTAAGACAGGTATTGCTCATTTCGGGAGATGGCTTTCTCCGCGAACTTGAGATATAGAGAGACATAGAAAGAAACTTCAGAGCGGATCCACTCGCTGAGGCTATTCCTCGAACGCAATAGTTTCGCAAACAGGCTTTGTGCGACTGACTAGTAGAGGAGTTGGGTGTTCGGTATCACACGGGCTGTGAGTATGCGACATCGCAATAATTAGCCTTGAGTGCAAGTGGGAGATTGTTGGAGATAGTGCCCTCAGAGTCAATTATTGGATCACAGGCACGTGATTGCAATGATTGAGGGAGGACCTATCCCGGTACGACAGTCTTACTCGAGATGATAGTTTGCTATCTGGTTTACCTTTATCATCGTGTACTGCTTTAGGTGACCTGACAGGTCGCTATTGCACGTTGATAGAGCCCCTAGGATTCTTTCTTGACTGACAGCAGTATGAGGGCGATCATATAAGTGAGAGCTGGAGTCTACAAGCACATCCTTAAAAGGTCCCTAGTCGTGGGAGTTTCGAGACAGGGCATCGATTCTCCAGAGTAGACTAGTGTATACGGTCGAGACCCCGACGAGGGGCGGTGGCCGGTCTCACAGGCCACTGGTGTCAGTTGGTTCACCTAAGATGTATACAGGTGCTCATTGGGTTATGAGTACACCGGACAGGACTCGCCGGGAACATGCTAGTTGGTCTTATACCTGACGTCAGATAGCAGTTCCCAGGTGACATGTGTACAGGTTAGTTCATCGACCTGGGGATCGTCATTTGTCTCGTGTGAGTTCCCACTGTGCTTTGATTACTACCCTACCACGGCTCAAAGGAGTCGTGCAAACAGGTTTTAGTTGGGTACAGTCCCGAGCCACATGGAGGCAGTGAGCGGATCTTCGGGGGTTCGTCTCTCCCGGTATTGGGGGTGAGGTCGCGCTGTGTCTAGGAGAGCCATTACATGAAGTCCTTGGCCAAGGCAAAAGATTTACTGGTAGGTATTCCAGTAGTATCTCAGGGTGTTCTGGGCTACACTCCGACACGACTTGTACCGCTTTTGGGGGTCTGACTTTTACCCACCCCCTAGGCCCGACATGCGATGCTCATAGACGAACGGACCGGACTGTACGGATATTGTCACTGACAGGCTCAGTAGGGTGTCAGGATGAGCTTGCTCATCGACGTCCCTTTTGGTCAATAGCTGGTGGCCCGTTACGTATTGGCTTATACCTCTGACGTGCTAGTGGTTAAATCCACAGCCATAGTATTGACGAGTCTTTAGAGTCCACCACACTTTCAGTTACTCAAGCTTTCGGGCGAAACGCTGTAGAGGCCGTATGGAGATATGGCAGGGTTCGATCAGATACGTGCGGTATTGCACGGATCGTGATCGGACGGTTTTTACTAGCCGGCTTTGGCTTAAGCCGGATCTTAGTATTTGATAGTGTAGTTTTGTCTCTTTACATTTGTATTTCGGTCGAAATACAAATGCGGGTGTGTATGCACAGTATCGGGGTTTTCCTGTAATTTATTATGGGACCAGTTTTCTGGGGTTGCCAGTTTGCATTCCGTTCCGGCCGGTTTTCTCTTTTTCCTTCCCGGTCGGACTTTTCGTTGGGGGGTGTTAATTGCAAGTTTGCAATTAACATTTTGTTGGGGGGTGTTAATTGCAAGTTTGCAATTAACATTTTGTTGAGGGGGTTTCTTGCAAAAGGTTTGTTTATGATATCATCTTTTTGCTATTGATGCATTTATTATGATTAGAGAGGGTATGGGTTTTTGATTTTGTGTTGGAAATTGGTTTAGTGGTGGGGCCGGCCACTATTTGTGATGGATGTATGGGCCGGCCACTGTATGAGTATGGAGTGAAGTTTTTGGAGTGAGTGTTTAATTTTTGGTGAAAAATTATTCCTTCATGCTTAATTTTCGTGGGCCCCCCCTCCCTTGAGTGTGCAGGAGATTTTGGATGTTAAGGGATTAATTAATTAAGAGATGAATGTGTGTGTGTGTGCTGTGAGATTCAATTCTTCTTTGGTATTTGTTCATTCATTCATTCACAATGTGTGATTGCTTCATTCTTCATTTTCCAGTGAGCACCAAAATGCCCTGGCCGAGCTCATTTCTCTGCTGCTCCAATTTTCTCTAGCATCCATGGAAAAATTCTTGCCTACAAATTCCTCCATAAATGGCAACCTCCTAAACCCCAAAAGAGACAAGCTTCTACACTATATCTATAGCAAGTCTTGGACACGTCGGCTAGCCAACTTCGCGCCCGAGTTGCCTCGGTATAGAGGTGGGAGCCCGTAAAAGAATCCGGCTACGTGGTGCCCTTCCGGCAAGGAGGCGACGACCGGAGGATCCGCGGGAGATCGGGACGACGACGAGAAGACCGAAGGACTCGGATCACTCGGTATATCTCTAACCCGTATTGTTGTTAGCTAGATCTAGTTTAATGGCCCGATCCGGGGTTTAGTGCGCGGTGGTGCCGGTTTGCAAAGTCCGCAAAATTAAAGTTTTTCACCGCTTCCGCATTCTTGGCCGTCGGGTTGACGGCCGGGGCGCCGCCGTGCACTTACATGGATCACAAAAACCTGTAAGCTTAGGAGGACATTATTAATGGGGGCAAAAACATATGAAAGTGAAAATCCTCCCCCAAACTTATTTTTGGCTCACAAATTTGAAGACAAAAGTTATGATCAAGAGACAAAAATATATCCCCCCCTCAAACATGAGTTAGACAATGTGAAGCATTTTAAGAGAGGGTGAGTCATTTGGTCAAAGTAAAACTTTACAAAGACCAAAAGTTAACACCAACCATTCAAAGATTTTATCAGTATAGCGTATAGGTTGGTGGGAGAATGTGTTGTACCGAGTCAAGAAAAAATAGGAAAGGGATAAGAGGTGGTCTGGAAAGGGTTTGAAATTAGAGAAAAGAAAGAATGAGGATGAATGTGAATGATTAGGAGGAAGGAATGGTGATGGTTCAACCTCTATAGGTGGAGATTGATTAATCATAAAATCCGTATTGTTTAAAAATTCAAGTTCGTCAGCGAAAAGTTCTTCAAAACTTTTATCAATGGTGTGATTGAGCATTTTGCTGTCAAAGAGTTTTGTGCCAGAATTTATCCTACTTGATTCATCAAAAATTATTGAGGTAGAGAACTCAAAAAACTCATCTACCTCATTTTCAAAAATATCAAGTTGAATTTCTGGTATTATTGAACTTGAGTTAACGGATTGTGATTCATCAAAACTCACTGAAACTATAGGAACAGAAGAAGAACCGGAGAAAGTAGAAGGTGAAATGGGTAAACAAATTGGTGTGTCGAGTATTGCTGAACCAGATGTGGAAAATGGAGGCTGTATTTCGGTCTGATCTTCGGGTATACCATTATCATCAACTTCAAGACATATTTGGGATTCGGGAAGAATTAAAGGCTCAAGATGATGACCACAAGGAAGTGAAAGGATTTGATGATTTGGTGGGACAAAATCATCCAAAATTTCGGGTTCATCAATCAATATATCCCCAACGTCAATCACCTCATTCAAGTGAAGGTTAAAATTCTAAAACACCTCATCAAAAGTATGGTTTTCAATCAGTTTTGGTTCAAGAGTGGAGGTGTAGAGATCACAAGGGTTGGGTATGGTTTCACTTGAAATGGACCCTTCACAATCGGGTAAATCAAATACTACAAAGTCATACAACTTATCAGACATTCTATCTTCAATTGATGAATCATTTGGTGTACTTGATGAATCTGTGAAACTAGAGTTGTGGATTTCAGTTTGGAAATGGAAGGTTTGATTAGGAAGGGTGCATAATTCTGTCTCTCTACCCAAATTCTCATTTTGTCCGATGCCCGTATTATATACTGAAAAATTTTGGGCTGGTTCGGAACTCGTTGCCCTTTCATATTTAGCCATGCTTTCCTTCCATTCCTCTCTAATGCGGTTCATCATCACTATACATTCTTCTAATTTCCGCTCAAGACTAGACTTTGGTTGATAAGGGGTTTCAGTATAAGATTGAAATTCCTGTGGATAATTAAAACTCCCAAATGACTGATTAGAAGAACTGTCTAGAGAAGGTGGAAAAGTCGGATTGGATTGATAGGAATAAAATGGTTGCGAAAATTGGGTAAGAGTAGGATCAATATTATGATAAGAAGAATATTGATATGGGTTGGTCGGTTGGCTATCAAACTCTTCTTTGGAAAGAGGAGGTGATGGTTGATATTGGTCCGGGTTGAAACTTTGTCCTCTAGACCTAGCTATATGCTCAGCAATGGACATTCGTCTAGGGGCTTCCTCACTCTGGGTATGAACTGAAACAGGTGTAGGATTAGGATACGGTTGATAAGACCAAGACTGAGGTGGCCAACTGTTTTTTCCTGCTTGTTCTATATGATCTCTTAAGGACATGGAAGAGCCGGACAGTATACCGAAGGGATTACGAAAACAAGAGATATCTGGTTGTGGACAGCAGGCAAGTGTTCTTCTGTTTAGGTCACCCATTATAAGAAGAGAAGAAGGGGGAAGGGGTAAAATGGAGAGAAAGTAATTGGTTTGTTTTGAAAAATGACGGATTTAGACAAATCACACAAAAATGCACAACCCTAGAACTATGGTTACCCAGGTCCAGTCTCTAGATCGCTCCTAGACTTCCAAAGGACAAACCGTAGGATCAATCCTCTACCGCCTTCATACTACCCTTGTAGCCAGGTAAGTGCCAGGTAAGTGGGAAGGAACCACAGTAGTAGGCCTAATTAAAAACCACTAGCCTTTGACACACTTGCCTAGGCACTACAAAAGTAATGCGGATAAGTGATAGATTACCCACGACCTTCCTCTGTCCTTATTGAGCGCGACAGTCCTTAGAGTCTGGTCTAGATATTTTTTAAATTAATGAAGGGCTGATGCAGATGCTCGGTTTGTGATTTGTGGGGCTTAGGAAGGGTGATGAAATCCCCACCTAATCTGTATTTTGGTCTTGCCCCTTAAAAATCCGTATTAAAATATGCAAAAACAAACCGCAAAACAAAACTTTGCAAAAAGCTTTTTGAGCGGCGATATTTTGCAAAGAATCCTGCAGAAAAGATATTTTATTGGATTTCATAGGAGAGAGAAAGAGGTTAGAATCTTACCAGAGAAGTTTTGAGCCCTAGATCCTCTAACTGGCCGCGCTTCCGCCGCCGATGTGCACATCCGGCCGCGGTTCCGCCGCAAGAGAGAGAGAGAGAGATCTTGATGAAATTTGCTACGTGGCCTCCTGTCCTCTTCTGGATCTTGATGAATGTCTCTGTCTCTCTGTATCCTTAAGTATGTGACTCCAGATTCCCTCGCAAAATTCACACAATAATCGTTAAATATACAATTTGCAGTTTTATTTTATTTATGATATTGATCGTATAAGAATTCAACACAAATGGTAAGAATAAAAAATTAAGCACGTTTCCCCGGCAACGGCGCCATTTGATTGTTACGAAAAAGTGTTTGTAGTTAACCGCAATCAATAACGGTGTCGCGTGTAGTTAGACCGAGATGAGTACGGGTCGTCCTCTGGGAAACGTGGAACCTTTTAATCTTACTTTAGATGCGTTGAGAAAGAGAGGAGGGATAAAGAATGTTGTAGAATGGTTGTAGGATCTAGATCTACGTTAAACAAGAATGCAAAATATAGATCTAGATTAACTACGGATGTAAGTTTATATAATGAGAGGGCTTGTAGGGTTCGTTAGGATTTATTAGTTATGGACGATTAATTAAAAGTTACCCTTTTTATCCATTAATAGATTTAAAACTAGAACGACGGTGATGCGTGTAGATTAGGGTTTCTGGAGGGAAAAGGAATCCCACTCTTAACCCTTATCTCGACACGGAACCCCGTTCAAATCTAGCCTTTACCAAAACAATCATTAATCTAAACTCTAATCGCGGTCGGAACTAGCAAAGAATTGCTAGCGCACCCGATTAGGATGTTAATGATTCTTTTGATAAAGTTCATAAACTTTATAGGACTTAAAAAGGGTTTAGGGATGTTCATCGTTCATTAGCCTACCCTAATCCTACGAACCCTAACAAGCGGAGAATTACTCGCGCATGTTGGGAGAAAAAGAGATGGAGAGAAAATGCATAATTAAACTACGAAGAAATAGAATAAGAAGAAGAAAGCTACCTTTATTAATCAACAATATCAAATACACTTTGATTCCTTAGAAAATGATTACTAAAACCTAGTTTGCTTCTCGATCTCTTCTAAGGAGGTAGATGAACCGTTGATGATCAGCCTGGATGCGTGAGCCGTCTTGGACTTCGTGATCTCGTCGGCTTGATAAATTTTCCAAGAGCCTCTCGGTGCCTTTTTATAGTGCCAAAGCCAGAACTCAAGCTTCTAAATTAGGTATCTAGCTGTATAGAATCTTCTACAAAAATTGTAGTACCTAATTCCTCAAATCTGCCGCGGATCCGCGGCCCAAGGGGGGTAAGGCCGCGGATCCGCGGCCATTAAATCTCCTCCTTTCATCAATTTTTAGGGGCTTTGTTCTTGTGACATTTGGCGATCCTAGGAACCTTTGTATCATGGAAATATTCTCGTGGTTGGTGCCAGACTTGGTCTCCAAGTTTTGCTTCTTAATTAGGCAAGTCTTCTTCAACAACTTGATTTCCTTGATTCTAGTCTTGAAAAATTCTGCACAACTTGGAAAAATTCTGCACAACAACTCAAATAATATTTAGTAGACTTTGTTCTACTAGGATTTGGTCAATGAAATTATTTACATACATTTTCCTACCAAATGCTAATTAAAATATATCAACACATGGAAAATAGTATTTTTACACATAAACCCTCATATGTATGATATATTATAATAAAGTCCCTTTTTAATATGAAAATGGTAGGAAAAATGTAATAACAAATGTGCAGTTTTATCAACTGAACATTGAGATTCAGAGAGATATAGTTAGAAACATATTAGAGGATCCACTCACTGAGGCTATTTCTCAAACACAGTTTGCAAAATTGTTAGTACAGAAGTTAGGTATGCAGTAGTACATGAGATGTGTGCATGCGATACCCCAATTATTGGCCTTGAGTGCAAGTGGGAGTTTGTTGGATATTAGTGCCCTCAAGGCAATTATCGTAGTTTCGGGAATGCAATTACTGAATTCAAGGAGGGCCTATACCAAGAACAGTCTTACTCGAGATGATCGTATGCTATCTGGTCTCTCTTTATCTGTCATGTTAATGCAAGATACTAGTTATCATGTATCGCAAATACATGAGATAAAGTCCATAGGATCTTTGCTTGACTACCAGGATTATGATAAAGATCATACTAGTGGGGCCTGGTAGTTTATAAGCACATCCTTAAATGTCCCTAGTCGTGGGAGTATCGAGACAGGGCATCGGTACTCCAGTTTAGACTAGTGCATACGTTTCATGACCCTGTACGGGGCAATGGCTAATCCCATAGCCATTGGTGTTTGACATTGATGATTGTATATAGGTGCTCATTGGATGAGTTACACTGGACGGACTCTCCGAGAACTCCTAGCTGGTATTATACCAATGTCAGATAGCAGTTCTCTGGTGACATGAGTACAGGGTAGTCCCTTGACCTGAAATCGCCACAGTGTCTCGTGTGTGTTCCCACTGTACTTTGATTACTACCCTACCACGGCTCTACTAAGTCGTGCAAACGGGTTTTAGTTAGGTACAGTCCCGAAGCACATGGAGGAAGTGAGCGATCGAAAGAATTCGTCACTCCCGGTATTGGGAGTCAATATCATACTGTGCAGGACACGACTATAGCCAGAAGTCTATGGCCACGGTAGTAGAGATAAATTGGTAAGTGTTACCAGTTTTATCTCTTTGGTTATGAGTCCTCTATCAGCATGATTTATCAGGTTATTAGGGGTCTGACAGATTCCACTCCCCAGACCCGGTATGTGATACTCCTTGACGAAAAGACCGGACTGTACGGTGACTGTCACTTATAAACTTTGTTGGGTCCAGATGAGTTCGCTCGTCGACCTGCCTTTATCTTGCTCATACTTGGATAGCCATTACGTACAGCTAGTGCCACTGACGAGCTTGTAGGTTAACCCGAAAGGGGGTTGAATCTGAAAGTGTAAGACTACGGTAGCGCCCCGGCCGTCTTTCCGAGGCCAAAATGCGGAAACGAATTTTTTTTCTTAAATTGAAAACGGCGCTACCACGGACTATAAACCCGGATCGAACCATTAACCTAGTACTAGCAAACTAGAGAAAGGGTAGAGAGCTATACCGAGCGATCTGTGTCCTTCGGTCTTCGGCCACCATCCCGATCTCCCCGCGGCAACTCCGGTCTTCATCTCCTCGTCGGAAAGGGCACCACATCGAGAAGTCTTTTTACGGGCTCCTGCTTCATCCGAAGCAACTTGGGCACGAAGTGTGCTAGCCGACGTGCCCAAGGTTGAAGTAGAGTATGTTGTGATCACTTTGTCTCTTGCATCCATGGCTTGGATGGAGGTTGAAGGTATTGCCATTGGAGGAAGATAATGAGCTAGAGGAGGAAGAAGAAGAAGAGAAGGCTTTCTCATCTTTTCTTTTCCTTTTGTTGTGATAGAATGAGAGTGAGAGAGTGTGAGATGAAAAAAAATACAAAACCAAAAAAAACAACCATGGCAGCCCCCCTCTCTCTCCTTCTCATTTCATGACACACATCAATCCATTAATATGAAATTTTTGCTAAAAAAGAGACCATGACTTATAGTATATGTCTATGTCACATTAATGCATCTAATGATGATTTCTAGCTCACTAATTCAATTATCCAAAGATTAACCCAAATGTTTGGTCCAACAAAAAGATCCGACAACATCTAAAATAAACTCGTGATGGATCACAAGGATACCCCTCACCTGTATATACATACCTGTATCCGCATTCCGACTGAATGCGAATGCGATGAGACTAAAGTAATCCAACAAATCTAATACTAGAATCCGGCTTAAACCAAAGCCCACTAGTATGATCCGTCCGATCATGATCCGTGCAATACCGCACGTATAAGATCGAACCCTGCCATATATCCTACGGCCTCTACAACGTTTCGCCCGAAACTTGAGAAACTGTCTGTGGGGGACTCTAAAGACTCGTCAATACTTTGGCTGTGGATTTAACCACTAGCACGTCAGAGGTATTAGCCGTACGTAATGAGCTACCAGGTATTGACCAAAAGGGAGGTCGATGAGCGAACCCATCCTGACACCCTACTGAGCCTGTCAGTGACAATATCCGTACAGTCCGGTCCGTTCGTCTATGAGCATCGCATGGCTGGCCTAGGGGGTTGGTAAAAGTCAAACCCCCAAAAACGGTACAAGTCGTGTCGGAGTATAGCTCAGAACACCCTGAGATACTACTGGAATACCTACCAGTAAATCTCCTGCCTCGGCCGAGGGCTTTGTGTAATGGCCCTCCTAGACATAGCGCAACCTCACCCCCAATACCGGGAGAGACGAACCCCTGCCGATCCGCTCACTGCCTCCATGTGGCTCGGGACTGTAGCCAACTAAAACCTGTTTGCACGACTCCTTTGAGCCGTGGTTGGGTAGTAATCAAAGCACAGTAGGAACTTACACGAGACAAATGACGATCTCAGGTCGATGAACTAACCTGTACACATGTTACCAGGGAACTGCTATCTGACGTCTGGTATAATCCCAACTAGCATGTTCCCGGCGAGTCCTGTCCGGTGTACTCATAACCCAATGAGCACATGTATACATCTTAGGTGAACCAACTGACACCAGTGGCTTGTGAGACCGGCCACCGCCCCTCGTCGAGATCTCGACTGTATACACTAGTCAACTCCGGAGTATCGATGCCCTGTCTCGAAACTCCCATGACTAGGGGCCACTTTTAAGGATGTGCTTATGGACTACCCAACTCTCACGTATATGATCGCCATCATACTGTTGGTAGTCAAGCAGGATCCTAAGGGCTCTATCAACGTGTAATAGTGAACATGTCACCTAAAACTGTACACGACTGATAAAGACAAACCATGGTAGCATACTATTCTCTATCAACGTGTAATAATGAACTACAATGTCACCTAAAGAATGTACACGATGATAAAGACAAACCAGATAGTATACAAACCTCTCGAGTAAGACTGTCATACCGGTATAGGTCCTCCCTCAATCATTGCAATCACGTGCCTGTGATCCAATAATTGACTCTGAGGGAACTATATCCAACAATCTTGTAACAACCCTAAATTTCCTATACAAAATTTTTCAAATATTTTTTTCAAAAATCCACAAAGGGGTATTTTAGCCTGAGCATAAGATATAGGTAATTATTTTATTTTTAATTACAAGCTACAAGAATGTAATAAATCCATTATTAGTGTACAAGAAATTACTTTAAATTTAATGTATACTTGGAGTATTTACTCTTGCTGCTATCATTTTAAGTAATTAAATAACTCCATAATTACAAGAAAGTGCTTGTAGCTCATTGGTAATACCTTGCACTGCTGAACCAAGCCACCAGAGTTCAAATACCATACCCCAAAATATTTTTAATATTGATTTTTTTAAAACCTTTAGAATACCAAGAGTTTACACGTGCATATCTCACAAAAACCCCACAACACCCAAACATGTAACACTTGCAGGAGTTAGATGAACCGTCGGGGGGGATCCAGGCCACCGGACTCGGTCGGGAATCGGCCAACTCGGTCTTGACTCGGCCGACTCAGTGATCCGACCGAGTCACGGCCGAGTCACCCCCGATTCAGCCGATTCCGGCGATGGTCACAACATGAAAGTTGTGTCCTATTCCTTACGAACCTGCAAAGTTTCAGCCCCATACCACTTCCAGAGCTCTTTAAAAACCCCAATTACTCCACTTTTAATACATTTTTATTACATTTTATCACATTTTTATTTTTAACTTTTCATCTACCCTAACCCTAGCCTAACCCTATAAATACCAACCCTACACACTACTCTCTCACCCCCAAAATCTTGAGCCACTCTCTCAAAAGTTTTCCAAGAAGTGTGTGCTTTGAAAACAAGTTCGCGGCGAAGCTCCGACGAGATTCTGACGGAATTCCGGCGACGTGCTTTGAAGCAACCGGCGACGAAACCACCCCTCGGTCTTTCTCCCTAGTTCTCTTTACTCTTTAAAAGCTTAAAACCCGTAAGTCCCATCCCTCTCTCTCTTTTCTATTTCTTAAAATACGGAAATATGAAACCCGACGGAAATCGGAACAAACCGATTTCCGATTCGGTTTTTCTACAAAATTTCACTTGTCACCTAATTCACAATACCCTAACATATTCATGTTGACTATTAATCACCCATAAACCAATTTAAATAAAGTTTCTCACATGAAATGATAGCTTCTTTGCAAAACCGTATTCTTTTCATAAAAATACCATAGAGTTTATTTTTCTTGTTCTAATTAATTCCCTCACTCCAAAATACGTTTATCTTGATCACTAAACTTGTAGAAATCAATTTGAATGAATTTTCACACATGAAATGATAACGTTTTCAAATATCGTATTCTTACGCTTTAATACCTTCAAGTTTAATATATCTTGTTTAACCTCTAAACTTCACAATACCTTAAAATAAGTCACGAGGTAATGACCTACCTCTACACACACACAAATATAACCCTAATTGATATATGTCAAAACATAGAATACGAAATTACAGGACTTTTCACTAAAATACCATAATCTTTATAATCTTTATTTCTAAATAAAATCTTTTATAAAATGAAAGCACGATTGGTCATGGACATCGATCATTTATCTAAACTGACTTTGTGGTGTCTAGGCTAGGCAAGTGAGCTTGGGTAACTTTAAAAGGCCCGTCTCACGATTCGTGAGCGGATCCCTCCCTCCTCACTTGTACTTACCTGGCCACAATTGGCGGTGAAGAGACGATTTGAGACTTCTAATGACTTGTCGTTTAGACCCTTAGAAATAGGATAGTTGGCTTAGGAAACCCTAGAAACTAAAATACAGAAAACTATACTCTTTTACAAATAAATACCTTATATTTATAGAACCGTTTTTCTAAATGAATGGTATTTATTAAACTTAAGCAAAGCGCCGCTACAACCCACGTTTGGGGAACCCGTTAGGGATAGTACGGTTCATCGTGCACCCGCGGGCTAGTAGTGCGAGATTCAGACCTCCGCAAGGAGCATTCGGTCTCGAAAGGTTTAAAATACGACATGTAAGGAAAATGAGATTTTGGAAAATAAAATATTTATTTAAAATTATTCTTGTATTAAAATATATTTAATTATCATTCAGACACCTATTTTATTATAATATAAAGTTTCCACTTTTTTCTAAAATTACAAGTTTAAAAGTTACATTAAAATACCTTGAAATTCAAATAAATCAATTAATACTTTGATTAGGATATATTCACTAGAATAAAACAAATAAAATTCACACTTATTATAACTATAAAGACGAATAATAAATACTTGAGGTATTTTGAAAACTATACAATAATACTTTTTACATAAAACCCTCTCAAGTTTTATAATTTACAATAAGGACCCTAACCAATTATAGAACTTCAAATTCTCTTTCTTTTAGTCTGACTCGGATTAGAGTCTGACTATTCTGACTTGAATATGATTCAAGTCAATCCATATTCTTTATATTTCAACTCAAGATGAATACATGAATCCCAGAATCCAGTTAACAATCTACTTGACTGAACCGAACCATGGATATTCCTTTTACATGTTTCCCAGTATTCCATTTACATGACTCTACGGTTATAACCGTTTCCAGATATCATGGTTTCGGTCAGTCAATCAAGTCAATCATGCAATCATTACAAGTTTTACAAGATAACAATACAAACAAGACATCGCGGGGTTTAAGGGATAGATTGGTACGGAAGGTGTTAAAGGTGGCACGAGATGGTAAGATTAAGACTCCTAACCTGAATCCAATTGCCGTTGTTCCGGGTTGTATAACGGAGCCTTGTACTTCCATTTGCCCTAATCTCTAGCATATAGAGATCCCTCTCGTATACACTGGTATCCTTCTGTACCAAGCTACAACAACAGCGTTAGCACCATACTACTATAATATGACAATACAATACAACATTAAAAGCTACTCTCTCTCTCTCTTTTACTCTCTGTCTATTTCTCCATTATCTTTGGGACTTACCGAGCGACCTGTTCGCTGACGACATTCTATTTCCTTCTTCTTTGAATGCCATCAGGTGCGTCGGACCAAGCTGAGATCGAGCCCACCAGTGAAGACTTGTAGCGGTTCCACGAAGACCTCGAGCTCTAGATATTGTATCTTGTTCTTTCCAGTATTTTTCATTTTCATGTTATGCCACTGTTTAGGCATCGCTTTTTATTTCAGTTGTATTTTCCTTTTCATGCATTGTACAAAGAATGTTATTAATAAAAGTTGTTGTTCTTTTATACTCTTGTCTCTTGTGTATTTATATTGCTTAGTTACGCTTAGCGTATGTACTTCTGAGTATATACGTAGCGGGCCTCGTCGCATCTCCTTCGCCGTATACTGGGAAGCGGGGTGTGACAAATCTCCCACTTGCACTCAAGGCTAATTGTTGCGATGTCGCATACTCACAGCCCGTGTGATACCGAACACCCAACTCCTCTACTAATCAGTCTCACAAAATCCGTTTGCGAAACTATTGTGTTCGAGAAATAACCTCAGTGAGTGGATCCGCCCTGATGTTTCTTTCTATGTCTCTCTTTATCTCAAGTTCGCGGAGAAAGCCATCTCCCGAAACGAGCAATACCTGTCTTAGAATATGTCTGGATATCTGATGGGACCTAGCTCATAAATGAACTCCAAATCCAAACTTCTTAGACTGTATCTTCAACTGAAACCAATCAGTATCCTGCGCCATGCCTCCCTCAGTATCCGCTTGGACCACCTGTCCAAAATACTGCCCTTCGTCAGAGGGAAAACTATAACTCTGACAGCCACTCTGCATCCAGGTCACCTAGGAAGCCTGGAATGATAACTGTCTCCCGAAGGAGGCTGTCGTTATCATTTCCCTAGAACATTTACTTATGTTCTAAAACTGCTTTCGAATGTTTCTCCAGGATTGGATCAATATCTTATTGCATCTACTGCAAAAACAATATCTGGTGTGGTACTTGACATCTCATAATTGACTCAATTGCCTAAACAAGTGATCTGCCAATCATGCACATCCCTCTCCTCTTTAGTTTGTAAGACACCTTTAGAGAGGGTGACTCCATCACCTGCAGGTACACTACCATGCCAGGAGTCGTCCATTCTAAAACACCTGTAGAATGCTGTCTAAGTACCCAGATTGGGAAACTACCCAAATCTAGATCTAAAACCATAGATCCAGTAACCAGAATGTCTGATATAATATCCATATCCTATGTGGAGAAACCACTGTGTGACAACAAAAGTATAACCGATCGTAGTATAGGAATTTCACTTCCTACTCTGTGTATGTCATCCAAAAACCAGGACATCACACCCTATTACCTTCTTAACATATCCATCCCCTATTCTGATGAAGTCAAACCTATGACTGTCACATAAGAAATAGATGATCTATCTCCGCTATAACTGTTTTAGTCCATAAATAGACATAAGCTACTTATCCAGTATGCTTCCGCTGCTCCCACTGACTACGACAACCCTCTGGCAGAGTCATATACACGTACACTTCTAAAGCCAGTTTAGAACGACGATATACTCATCCTCCTGCCAGGTCTCACAGTCTGGAACAATAGCAATGGCAAGTCTGGGTAAATAAGAACCTCCCTGTCACCGTCTTTGAGCATACCGAAGTACCTTTCGAGTGCCTGAGGTTACCCACCATATCTGCGGAGTGGCCAATGGAATGTCAATCCAGATTGAATCTATAGCTCCTTATCAAATTTTCAGTAATCGTTTGCGGTTCTGGAATCACTTCCAGTTCTACCATACTCCCACTACTGTTTTCTGAAAAAAAAATCCATTTTACTAAAACTGTGGCGAATCAAGAACAATATCACTATTGATCTTCCAGATGGTAGAAAGTCAACCCTCGTCATAGCCCGGGTCAATCCACAAACAGCGATTACAGAAACGTGTCTTGAGTTATCCAGAGTCTGGTTTTAAGCATAAGCCGGACAACTCCCCGAACCTTAACATTGTTAAGATATGAACTATTCTATAGAAACAGAGGCACTGATTTAATTGAAACCAGATTCAAATCATGCAGCTGTCTCCAGTGCATGTCAACTAAATGGAGAGAGGCCGATCAGCATTACTCAACTTAGGAATACATCCAGATATGAGTAACCTGAAAGAGAAGTAAGTTCTCATAACCATTACTATCAACTGAATACCATACACAAGTATCCACATCTTCGATCACCTTGAAGAATCCTGATACTTGCAACGCCTGGTTCTCTACTTTACTCTTATACCTATAACTTCTCAAAACTTAGACCTTGCATTTCTACGAAACACATGTCTATGAACTAGAGAAGTCATGAGTAAACAGAATATAGTACGAGTATAAACCCCTCTGTCCTCATGGACACTGGACAACATACAATACTCTGTATAACTCCCTTGAGTCTAATAACTCATTTCCTGTGTGTCGTAGATTGAAAACTGTACTTATGGTTAAGAAGAATTACACCGCTGTTTAATGCTCCTTACCTAACCATCCACTTATTGTCACGATCCGAAAGTACGGAACATGACCAGCACTTAAATTATGAAGCGTCTAGAGGCGCAACGTAATCTAAGTAAGCCGAAGCCCAGAAATCTAAACCATATAAAAGAAAACGTAAAGGAAAACATATAGAAAAACAAGTTTAAAAGCAACATCCAATTTTCTCAAAAATTTCGGCAGAGTCTCCTTTGTAAAAACTGGCCCCAAACGGGTACAAACAAGAATAATATATATACAAACAACAAAAAGGCATCCAAAGCGGGAGCTAGCTCTACGCCAACAGGCGAAAACAACCACACCATGCACAATAATATACAACGCCAAAGGGCGAGGCTCAAAACTCAAAAGAAAATAAATCCACCAGATACCATAGTAATACAAGCGCGACTCTAAGGTCGAAATAAATAACCGGTCCTTTAAACTATCAAGTAATACAAGTCTGGTTGATGGAGCTTACTAGATACCAATGAAATAATAAAAGTACAACGGCGGTCCTGATACAAGTGAACCAACCTACCAAGCAAATCACCCTGAATGAAATGATGTGCCAGCAAACTGCCAAGGAAACTTGTACATCGAACCTGTAATAAAATTTGGCACAACGGGGGTGAGTTGCCAACTCGTGAGTATAAGACATCTGCGAGAAGAAATCGAACGCACGACGCTGTCCTAGGTCATAATAATATACTAATATATCACTAGTCATCTAATAATGGCAGGATAATAAACTACGTGCAAGTGCAAATGCTTCGTGCTCGTGTCAGTGCCTCAAATAGTAATATGTCATGTGAATGAGTATGCATGCACCATGAATATAAAACAACCAACCCTCAAATCTGGATATATCTGTATAAGAAGTCTTTAACTTTCATCATAGTAAAATTTGTATAGAAATCTGAAACATCATCGATGAAATCCATGGAAATCCGAGTCAAGCATCGACACAAAATATGTAAATCTCAAGTTTCAATACCTCATAGTCTCAATATCTCATAGTCTCAATATCTCGGGCTCCGTCAGTCCGGATCGGCCCATATCATCAAATCGCACGACAACGGTCGGTATCCTCCGGATATCCGCCGCGCCAGACATCACCGGTAGGTAGTCTTCCCCTGCCAGGCTCATCGTCTACAACTCGATATTCTTGACCCGAGGTACCATACCGGGCCCACCATGTACCCGACACGGTTCATCCACTCCTCGAATCGGATCTTGAAATCCAACAGAAAACATGAAATCTCATGGTGGACGACACATACATCACGAGAAAACCGCAACTTATATTTTAAAAAGAGAGGGAGAGAGAGAGAAAAGTTTTTATATATATTCTTGCGGTTTTCCCCAAAATCCAGAAATCTCATAGAAATCCAAAATCCCAAAATCATGAGTAAGTAAATAATAAGTATCGGCATAAGCCCCACAATCCTGCATGATAACATGAAAATGTTAATGCATGAAATGTCTAAGTAATAAATGCAATGTCTAGACTAACACCTGAGAGTACTCACAATATTATATCGATCTAGCCTTTAGCTTATTCTATCAATAAAAGATAATATGTTCTAAGTGTACGTGATATAGCAATTACCGATGATGATGTGTGTGAGCCGGCAAATAAGTGTACGTGGAATATGCGCATCATCGGTAATGGTGCTGGTGTCCTAACAGGCAGAGTTTCATACTGACTAAAGAAACATATGTATGAACATGCAACTTGATGATTACGATCTGAATGTAAAGATGAATGTGTATGACCACCCATTTGTAATATACATGTCTAACTAAAACTAAATGACTCGAGCCTAAACTAGTATCCATCTAACCCCCTAAGAAACTAAACTAAAGAAACTAGTCGATAAGAAATAAGAATCCACCTAGGGTCTAAGTCCATATCTCTAATAGTCGGCGATCCATCCTCAATAGCGTCACGTACGTAGTACGACTTCCTCGAATCAAGAGTGTGGATCAATCATCACGTCTATGCCTCGTACGGTAAAATCCATCGTACGGCATCCCAATATCGGGGTACGAGTCAAGTATCACCTATGTACATCATCATTCGTATAATGTCATCATCAAATAATGTTATGATCCAACGTACTGTACTGTAATCGTATACATCCCAATATCATCAATCATATATCATTGTCTGCGTACATATACATCGTCAACTGTTCCTCAGAAATATCATATCATATATATCATATCGTAATCTGGTTACACATATATCATATCATAACTAAGTCACACATATATCATATCGTAACCAAGTCACACATATATCATATCGTAATCAAGTCACAGGTTACAGTCCGGGTTCTATTCTAGAGTCTCGTATATCTTAATGTCAATATCACCTATTATCGTTTATGTATACATATCCATTTTCTCATTTTCCAACAATCCGCTAACATAACACGACTGTATAGCCAAGAGATCACGGCATCAACCCCAGTTATATTGTCTCATCCCCATGTATCATATAACATCCTTATCTCACATATACATGTTGTGTATATATATATACCTACACACATTCCTATATATACACATACACATATACACCAAGTCAAGTTTCTGTGTGTACGTGTGTGTGTGTCTACCTGAAACCTACGAATCCCTTCCAAGACATTCATCCTCTGGTAAAGTCTTTCTAAATCAGTCTATTCCAACCTAAAGTCATTAATAGGGTCCTACTCACCAAAAATCTAAGGTCAAATCTGACTTCCTTGTTGGATATAGTGCCCTCTAAGTCAATTATTGTATCGCAGGTACGTGATTGCAATGATTGAGGGAGGACCTATACCGATAGGACAGTCTTGCTCGAGATGATAGTATGCTATCTGGTTTGTCTTTATCATCGTATACATGCTTTAGTTCACTATTGCATGATGATAGAGCCCATAGGATTTTTGCTTGACTACCGACAGTATGATGGCGATCATATATGTGAGAGCTGGGGTCTGTAAGCACATCCTTAAAAGTGTCCCTAGTCATGGGAGTTTCGAGACAGGGCATCGATACTCCAGAGTAGACTAGTGTATACAGTCGAGACCCCGACGAGGAGCGGTGGCCAGTCTCACAAGCCATTGGTGTTAGTTGATTCACCTAAGATGTATACAGGTGCTCATTGGGTTATGAGTACACCGGACAGGACTCGCCGGGAACATGCTAGTTGGTATTATACATATCGTCAGATAGCAGTTCCCTGGTGACATGTGTACAAATTAGTTCATCGACCTGAGGTCGTCATTTGTCTCGTGTGAGTTCCCACTGTGCTTAGATCACTACCCTACCACGCTCAAAGGAGTTGTGCAAACATGTTTTAGTTGGGTACAGTCCCGAGCCACATTGGAGGCAAGTGAGCGGATCTTCGGGGATTCGTCTCTCCCGGTATTGGAGGTGAGATCGCGCTGTGTTTAGGAGAGCCATTACACGAAATCCCTGGCCAGGGTAATCGAGATTTACTGTAAGGTATTCCAGTAGTATCTCAGGGTGTTATGGGCTGCTCTCTGACACGACTTATGCAGCTATTGGGGGTCTGACGTTTACCGGCCCCCTAGGCCTAATATGCGATACTCATAAGACGAATGGACCGGAATGTACGGATATTGTCACTGTCAGGCTCAGTAGGGTTTATAGATGAGTTCGCTCGTCAGCTTCCCTTCCAATCAATACATAGGCAAACCGTTACGTACAGCTTGTACCTCTGACGTGCTAGGGGTTATACCCAGTGCCAGTGTATTGATGTGTCATTAGAGTCCCCCACAGACACTTTCCCAAGTTCGGGCGAAACGTTGTAGATGCCGTATGGGATTATGGCAAGGTTCGGAAAAAGCACGTGCGTTTTCGCACATGTCATTTTTCGGGCAGATAATACTGGTAGGCTTTGGTTTAAGCCGGATCCCAGTATTATACTGTGTAGATATAATATCTTTGTCTCAGTTGCATTTGTATTCGGTCGTAATACAAATACGGGTATATTTATACTGATACGGTGTTATCCTGAAATTCATTTCAGGATCAATTTTGGAAGTTGCCAGTTTCCAGTTTTCTATCAGCCGTATTTAACATTCGGTTAAATGCGGATTTATCCTTTCGTATTTTGGGTGAGTCATGGTTCTAGAAGATTCTAGAAATGGTGACTAGGATTAGTGACTCATCATTTGCATTAATTGTGAGGTGAGGTGTTAAGTGAGGTGGATTAAATCATTTAATGTGTTCATACCACTCATTCTTTCTTCATGATAAATATCCTTGATATTTTTCCTTACACTCACCCTCCTTGCTCCTACACTCACCCCCTCTTTCTATAATTGTGGCTGGCCCCCTCTTGTAGAAAGATGATTGATTCATTTTTGCAAAAGATTATGGTACTTTAGTGTATGGAAATTTCATATAGTTCAATTTCCATTCACCCGATTTCCAATTGGCAACTTCTTTTAACCGTTCGTCCATAATCTTGGACGTAATGAGACAAAGTGTTCTACTCATTCTCTACAACATCTTGGTCATCTCTTTTGGCAAACTTGACGATCGAGTTGCCTCGGTTCAGAGGCAGGAGCCCGTTTAAAGATCCGTCGACGTGGTGCCACCGGGACGACGAAACTGGAGTTTCAGAAGATCGAAGCCGCCGCAACAAAGCGTGGGATGATGGTTAAAGACCGAAGGACTCGGATCATTCGGTATAACAATTCTACCCTCTTTACAATTTGTTAGTTTAGCTTTAATGGCAGATCCGGGTTATAGTACGCGATAGCGCCAGTCGTAAAAGTTTTGTTCCGCATATTGGCGTCTGTTAGACGGCCGGGGCGCTACCGTGAACTTACAGTGGTATCATAGCCTCACCATTAAGCTATACTAACTTGTGCTAACACGTTTAAAAGATCGATCGAACGGAATTTCCGAAATTACATTTTTCTATACCCACAGTTTCTGTTGATTTTTAAACTGTTCCAAAAATTATTTTGCATATCACAGAAAAACAAGCAGGGTTTTTTAAGCAAACGGAGAAATTTTGAGCGCGTGATCCCACATGACCGCCGCGGATCTGCGGTCAAACCTAGGGTTTGACCGCGGAAACGCGGCAGTACTGTTGGAACAGTGCTTCAAAACTCTCCTGTAGGCTTATCTTGGGAAGTTGTGGTTTCTGAAATGTTTTTTTTGGGCCCATATTTTGTTACTGTACACCAGATGTTTGTGGGCCCCACTTCGGAAAATTTTGTCGATCGAAATTTAAACGTGTTAGTTTACAGTACTTACTTTATATCTCCGACCGGGAATGTCATTTGATCGGTAAACCGCGTCTGACTGCTATAGTTCTTTTAGACGAGTTTGCGAACGTGACATTCGCGTTGATGTTCTGTGTTGTGCTGTGATGTTGCGGATTTTTCGTGGTGGATAGCAAGGTGCAATGATAGTGCTGTTTAGATTTATTTGTATATTTGATATTGCGGGACGAGCGTCCAACATGTGGACTGCCGTCACTGCCTGTTGTATAATATTCTTTTGGGGCACGACCGGGTCGAGGTCGATGTACCCGTTGTACATATTTTTATTTCTGTACTAGGTTTATCCCGCGAAAGAGTGCACGGATAGCCGGGTTCTGAAGAGCAACGGGTCCGTATCTCATGGCTTTAAGAGGCAATAGGACCTCACTCTAGAATTGGCAGACTATTCGCCGCACTCGTAGGGGGTACAGGTTGACCCAAGGAGGGGTGCTCAATTTACCGGATTCCGTGAAGTGCCGGGTGTTCCATTCACTATGTTGTGGGGACTACCTCGCTTCAGGTTTTGGCGGGTAACTTGCCGCACCCGTAGGGGTCTAGGTTTCATTGTACAGGCTATCCACACGACCCAGGGAACGTCGGGTTTCAGTAGCGGCTCTGTGAAACCCGGGGATCCCAGATTATCTGTATTGTTCTGTGATGCTTATTACTTTTCTGTATTGTTGCATATTATCACGCCTAGAGCGATTATTGTATATTAGTCTATATACTATTAGATGTTGTATATGTTTTACACCAGCGCTGTCACACCCCGCTTCCCAGTGTACGGCGAAGTGGACGCGACGAGGTCCGCTACGTATGTACTCAGAAGTACATACGCTAAGCGTAGCTAAGCAATATAAAATAATCACAAGAGACAAAAGATATTGAAATAACAGCAACTTTTATTAATAACATTCTTTGTACAATGCATGAAATGAAAATACAACTGGAATGAAAAAGCAATGCCTAAACAGTGGCATAACAGAAATGAAAAATACTGGAAAGAACAAGGTACAATTATCTAGAGTTCTGGGTCTTCTTGGAACTGCTCCAAATCTTCACCGGTGGGCTCGATCTCAGCTTGGTCCAACGCACCTGACGACATTCAAAGAAGAAAGAAATAGAATGTCGTCAGCGAACAGGTCGCTCGGTAAGTCCCAAAGAATAAGAAGAATGAGAATGACAGAGTAACAGTATATATTTTCTAAAGTGTTATATTGTTGGATATTATGAAATATTGTGTAACGCTGTTGTTTGTAGCTTGGTACAGAAGGATGCCAGTGTATACGAGGGGGATCTATATATGCTAGAGATCAGGGCAAAAGGAAAGTACAAGGAACCGTTATGCCACGGTACAACAGTAATAGGATTCAGGTTAGGTGTATTAATCTGACCACCTCGTGCCACTTTTAACACCTTCCGTACCAATCTACCCCTTAAACCCCGTAGTGTTTTAACAGTATTGTAGTATTGGAATATATAAATTGAGTGACTGACCAAAACCATGATATCAGTAAGCATTGTTGTAACTGTATAATCAGGTAAATGGAATATCAGGATAATGGATGAATATCCATGGTTTGATTCAGTCACAAGGAATATATTGTTAACTGGATTCAGGGTTTCATGTATTCAAATTGGGTTGGAGTATAAAAGAATATAGGTTGACTTGAATCATATTCGAGTCAGGAATAGTCAGACTCTAACCCGAGTCAGACTAAAAGAAAGATAATTTGAAGTCCAATATTAGTTAGGGGCATTTTTGTAATTTGTAAAACTTGAGGGGGTTTTCTGTAAAAAGTACTTTTGTATAGTTTTCAAAATACACCTCAAGTATTTAATAATCGTCTTTATTGTTATAATGAATGTGTATTTTATTTGTGTTATTCTAGTGAATATATCCTAATAAAAGTATTAATTGTTTTATTTGAAATTCATGGTATTTTAACGTAACTTTTAATCTTTTAATTTTAGGAAAAAGTGGAAACTTTAGATTATGATAAAATAGGTGTTTAAATGTTAATTATATATATATTAACACATGAATAATTTTATATAAATATTTTATTTAGAGAAAGTCTCATTTTCCTTAAATATCGTATTTTAAACCTTTCGAGACCGAATGCTCCTTGCGGAGGTCTGAATCTCGCACTACTAGCCTACGGGTGCACGATGAACCGTACTATCCCTAACAGGTTCCCTAAAAGTGGGTTGTAGTGGCACTTTGCTTAGGTTTTATAAACACTTCTCATTTAGGAAAACGGTTTTATAAATATAAGGTATTTATTTGCAAAAGAGTTTAGTTTTCCGTATTTTAGTTGTTAGGGTTTCCTAAGCCAACTAGCCTACTTTTAAGGTCTAAACGATGAGTCATTAGAAGCCTCAAATCGCCTCTTCACCGTCAATTGCGGCCAGGTAAGTGCCAGGTAAGTGGGAAGGAACCACAGTCGTGGGCCTAATTAAAAACCACTAGCCTTAGACACACTTGCCTAGGCACCACAAGACAGTTTAGATAAACGATCGATGTCTATGACCAATCGTGCTTTCATTTTATTAAAAGATTTTATTTAGAAATGTTTACAACTTAAAGCTTTAAATAAAGATTATAAAGATTAGGGTATTTTAGTGAAAAGTCCTGTAATTTCGTATTCTGTGTTTTGATATTTATCAATTAGGGTTATAATGAGTGTGTGTAGAGGTAGGTCATTACCTCGTGACTTATTTTAGGTTTTGGTGAAGTTTAAAGGTAAAACATGCTATGTTAAACTTAAAGGTATTATAGCGCAAGAATACGGTATTCGAAAACGTTATCATTTTATGTGTGAAATTTCATTCAAATTGAGTTCTACAAGTTTTGTGATCAAGATAAACATATTTAGGAGTGAGGTAATTGATTAAACTAAGAAAAATGAACTTCATGGTATTTTTATGAAAAGAATACGGTTTTACAAGAAAGCTATCATTTCATGTGAGAAAGTTTGTTTAAATTGGTTTATGGGTGATTAATAGTCAACATGCATATAGGTAGATATTATGTATTAGGTGACAAGTGGAAATTTATAGAAAAACCGAATCGGAAATCGGTTTGTCCGATTTCCGTCGGGTTCCAAAAAGTCGTATTTTTACACTTATAAAAAAGATAGATAGAAGAGGTGGGACTTACGGTTTGGACAAGCTAATGAAGTTAAGGGATGTGGTGGTTGCCGATTCGTCGAAAGCGTCGCGAAGGTTCTGATCCGATCGCCGGAATCCGTCGTCGATTTCAGCAGCGCTTCGCTTCTTGCTCTTCGTACCGAGTTCTCGAGAATTTGAGAGAGTAGACTTAGAGTTGTGAGGGAAAAAGGTAGAGGATAGGGGTCTTTATATAGGGCTAGGCTAGGGTTAGGGTTTGGATTAAAAAAATATTAAAAGAAAATATAAAAAACATTAAAAATTCATTAAAATCATTAAACCTAGGAGTAAAAGGGATTTATTGGCCAAATCAAAACCGATCCAGGTATAATAAGTGTGCAATAGGGTTGACCAAGTCAAGAGCCAACTTTTCTCAGTTGGTGACTCGGCCGTCCGGCCAAGTCCGGCCGGATCGGCCGGACCGAGTCGGCTGATTCGCCGGCCGGCGGCACCGAGTCGGGCCGAGTCAAGGGTCCAATGGCCGGGGGTTTTCCTGAGGAACAACTTGGTATTTTTACGTTTTGTTATCCAGTACATATTTTGGGAGTTTTGGCCTTTTTACCGTTGACTTCCAAAAAAAAATTAAAACAAAATAAATACAAAAATAATGTGGGGCGTGGGATTTGAACTCCGGTGGCTTGGTTCAGCAGTGCAAGGTATTACCAATGAGCTACAAGCTCCTTCTTGTAATTATTGTGGTCTTTAATTACTTAAACTGATAGCAGCAAGAATAAATACTCCAAGTATACATTAAATTTTAAAGTAAATTCTTGTACACTAAACATGGAGTTATTTTATTCTTGTAGCTTGTAATTAAAAAAAAAATAATTACCTAAATCTTGTGCTCAGGCTAAAATACCCCTTTGTGGATTTTAAAAAAAAATATTTGAAAAATTTTGTATAGGAAAAAAGTTATAAGAAATTAGGGTTGTTACATTCTACCCTTCTTATAAAAATTTCGTCCTCGAAATTTGTAAAAGGAAAGTGTAACAGTGCAAAGATGTTTGGTGGCAGAACTATTGGTAGTGTATGAAAATATTTAGAAGGAAGAAATATTGCAAAATGTTTTGATCAAAGTGAGGGAGTTACCTGGGTTACCTTGGTTCTTAGTCTCAGGTTCTAAGGCTGTTAAGGTGGAGGATTGACGTCTCGACATATTTTTCTGAGTAAGCCGATACATCGATGCCTGACTAGGTAGGGATGGTCCATGTGGAGGTGGTGCTGGAAGTGCAAGACTAGGTGCAGGGGTCTGGATAGCTGGATGCTTCGGGTAGATAGTGGGTGTGTTGGCTGAGTTGCGTCTATAGGGACAGTCTCCAATTCTATGATCGGATGCGCCGCAAACTAGGCATAGGCCTTTTGCGCGCCTACAGTCCTTCCATAAGTGTCCATTCCTATGGCAGTAGTAGCAAAATCCTGAACTTGACTGGTTAATTGTTTCCTTCTGTCTCTTGGGTTTTGCAGGTTGTGTAATGTAGGTTCCTCTTGCCATCTGGGTGGCAGTGCGTTTCCTGACGGTTGCTCCTGCTTCTGGTCGGTTCAATAATATAGCAGTCTGCTGCTGCAGTCCAACCAGGAGGATTTGGATTTCCTTAAGCAGAACCGTCTGCTCGTTGGGTGGAGCAGGAACGACAGATGTGAGAGGTAGTGTTGAAGGTGTAGGTGTGTTGTTGACATTAGTACTGATATTGTTCGGGGAATCCATAACCCTGAAGAAAAATTTGGGTTAGGACAGATTCAAATTCATGAAATGATAAGATTTCAAGGAATAGAGATTTGCAAGATTCAAGGAACATGAATTGAAAAGAATGTTAAAGTTGCTGTTTCTTGTGTTATATTGCTTAGGTTGTTCACGCAGACCAGAACTGCATGACAGGGATTCATACAGCTCGGACCTGCATGGGCCACCAACAAAACCTGTTACGCCCCGCTTCCCAGTGTACGGCGAAGTGGACGCGACGAGGTCCGCTACGTATATACTCAGAAGTACATACGCTAAGCGTAGCTAAGCAATATAAAATAATCACAAGAGACAAAAGATATTGAAATAACAGCAACTTTTATTAATAACATTCTTTGTACAATGCATGAAATGAAAATACAACTGGAATGAAAAAGCAATGCCTAAACAGTGGCATAACAGAAATGAAAAATACTGGAAAGAACAAGGTACAATTATCTAGAGCTCTGGGTCTTCTTGGAACTGCTCCAAATCTTCACCGGTGGGCTCGATCTCAGCTTGGTCCAACGCACCTGACGACATTCAAAGAAGAAAGAAATAGAATGTCGTCAGTGAACAGGTCGCTCGGTAAGTCCCAAAGAATAAGAAGAATGAGAATGACAGAGTAACAGTATATATTTTCTAAAGTGTTATATTGTTGGATATTATGAAACATTGTGTAACGCTGTTGTTTGTAGCTTGGTACAGAAGGATGCCAGTGTATACGAGGGGGATCTATATATGCTAGAGATCAGGGCAAAAGGAAAGTACAAGGAACCGTTATGCCACGGTACAACAGTAATAGGATTCAGGTTAGGTGTCTTAATCTGACCACCTCGTGCCACTTTTAACACCTTCCGTACCAATCTACCCCTTAAACCCCGTAGTGTTTTAACAGTATTGTAGTATTGGAATATATAAATTGAGTGACTGACCAAAACCATGATATCAGTAAGCATTGTTGTAACTGTATAATCAGGTAAATGGAATATCAGGATAATGGATGAATATCCATGGTTTGATTCAGTCACAAGGAATATATTGTTAACTGGATTCAGGGTTTCATGTATTCAAATTGGGTTGGAGTATAAAAGAATATAGGTTGACTTGAATCATATTCGAGTCAGGAATAGTCAGACTCTAACCCGAGTCAGACTAAAAGAAAGATAATTTGAAGTCCAATATTAGTTAGGGGCATTTTTGTAATTTGTAAAACTTGAGGGGGGTTTCTGTAAAAAGTACTTTTGTATAGTTTTCAAAATACACCTCAAGTATTTAATAATCGTCTTTATTGTTATAATGAATGTGTATTTTATTTGTGTTATTCTAGTGAATATATCCTAATAAAAGTATTAATTGTTTTATTTGAAATTCATGGTATTTTAACGTAACTTTTAATCTTTTAATTTTAGGAAAAAGTGGAAACTTTAGATTATGATAAAATAGGTGTTTAAATGTTAATTATATATATATTAACACATGAATAATTTTATATAAATATTTTATTTAGAGAAAGTCTCATTTTCCTTAAATATCGTATTTTAAACCTTTCGAGACCGAATGCTCCTTGCGGAGGTCTGAATCTCGCACTACTAGCCTACGGGTGCACGATGAACCGTACTATCCCTAACAGGTTCCCCAAAAGTGGGTTGTAGCGGCACTTTGCTTAGGTTTTATAAACACTTCTCATTTAGGAAAACGGTTTTATAAATATAAGGTATTTATTTGCAAAAGAGTTTAGTTTTCCGTATTTTAGTTGTTAGGGTTTCCTAAGCCAACTAGCCTACTTCTAAGGTCTAAATGATGAGTCATTAGAAGGCTCAAATCGCCTCTTCACCGTCAATTGCGGCCAGGTAAGTGCCAGGTAAGTGGGAAGGAACCACAGTCGTGGGCCTAATTAAAAACCACTAGCCTTAGACACACTTGCCTAGGCACCACAAGACAGTTTAGATAAACGATCGATGTCCATGACCAATCGTGCTTTCATTTTATTAAAAGATTTTATTTAGAAATGTTTACAACTTAAAGCTTTAAATAAAGATTATAAAGATTAGGGTATTTTAGTGAAAAGTCCTGTAATTTCGTATTCTGTGTTTTGATATTTATCAATTAGGGTTATAATGAGTGTGTGTAGAGGTAGGTCATTATCTCGTGACTTATTTTAGGTTTTGGTGCAGTTTAAAGGTAAAACATGCTATGTTAAACTTAAAGGTATTATAGCGCAAGAATACGGTTATCCGAAAACGTTATCATTTTATGTGTGAAATTTCATTCAAATTGAGTTCTACAAGTTTTGTGATCAAGATAAACATATTTAGGAGTGAGGTAATTGATTAAACTAAGAAAAATGAACTTCATGGTATTTTTATGAAAAGAATACAGTTTTACAAGAAAGCTATCATTTCATGTGAGAAAGTTTGTTTAAATTGGTTTATGGGTGATTAATAGTCAACATGCATATAGGTAGATATTATGTATTAGGTGAAAAGTGGAAATTTATAGAAAAACCGAATCGGAAATCGGTTTGTCCGATTTCCGTCGGGTTCCAAAAAGTCGTATTTTTACACTTATAAAAAAGAGAGATAGAAGAGGTGGGACTTACGATTTGGACAAGCTAATGAAGCTAAGGGATGTGGTGGTTGCCGATTCGTCGAAAGCGTCGCGAAGGTTCTGATCCGGTCGCCGGAATCCGTCGTCGATTTCGGCAGCGCTTCGCTTCTTGCTCTTCGTACCGAGTTCTCGAGAATTTGAGAGAGTAGACTTAGAGTTGTGAGGGGAAAAGGTAGAGGATAGGGGTCTTTATATAGGGCTAGGCTAGGGTTAGGGTTTGGATTAAAAAAATATTAAAAGAAAATATAAAAAACATTAAAAATTCATTAAAATCATTAAACCTAGGAGTAAAAGGGATTTATTGGCCAAATCAAAACCGATCCAGGTATAATAAGTGTGCAATAGGGTTGACCAAGTCAAGAGCCAACTTTTCTCAGTTGGTGACTCGGCCGTCCGGCCAAGTCCGGCCGGATCGGCCGGACCGAGTCGGCCGATTCGACGGCCGGCGGCGCCGAGTCGGGCCGAGTCAAGAGTCCAATGGCCGGGGGTTTTCCTGAGGAACAACTTGGTATTTTTACTTTTTGTTGTCCAGTACATATTTTGGGAGTTATGGCCTTTTTACCGTTGACTTCCAAAAAAAAATTAAAACAAAATAAATACAAAAATAATGTGGGGCATGGGATTTGAACTCCGGTGGCTTGGTTCAGCAGTGCAAGGTATTACTAATGAGCTACAAGCTCTTTCTTGTAATTATTATGGTTTTTAATTACTTAAACTGATAGCAGCAAGAATAAATACTCCAAGTATACATTAAATTTTAAAGTAAATTCTTGTACACTAAACATGGAGTTATTTTATTTTTGTAGCTTGTAATTAAAAACAAAAATAATTACCTAAATCTTGTGCTCAGGCTAAAATACCCCTTTGTGGATTTTTAAAAAAAATATTTGAAAAATTTTGTATAGGAAAAAAGTTATAAGAAATTAGGGTTGTTACACGCGCTAGTCCTGCCCCCGCTCTGTCGTTAGTTAAGTAACCTAACGGGTGATGACGGGACCCAGTGACGAATGCGGATGGCATATACGTACATTTTATTTTCGTTCTTTTCTGGTGTGATTGATTGATGGGACTGCATTGATTCTTATCAATGCAAGGATAAAACAAACCTATATTTGATGTTGTTGGAACAAATTTTAAAATGAGTTATTATAAAGATGTTTCCTTTTGTTTTGCATAGCGGTATTCAGTTAGAATATCCAGCACCTCATTCGACGATGCAGGGGCCGAGATCCCTTCACCGGGAGTGACCCCTTGGGCAGAAATTTGCATCAGGGTAATAACTTAAATATAGTCGATCACAAGTTGCTCTGCATCGCGGTATTCAGTTAGAATATCCTGCACCTCATTCCACGAGGAAAGAGACGAGATCCCTTCACCGGGAGTGACCTCTTTAGCAAAACGTTTTCGCCACTATATTTTTATAAAAAGCTATCAGTTTCCTTCAACGAGATCAAGTTCATTACGTTAAAGGTTTTTCACCAAAAACCAGCCGTAAAACTCCGTCGTTTCTTATGGATGGTCAGTAGTATTCAAGCTATGTTTGTTGGCCTACGTCAAGGCGTAGTGTTTGGTAGCTGCTGGGTATTCATTTATTGCATAGATAGATGCATTAGTTTAAGTCAGACGTACAGCCTTGTTGGCCTACGTCAAGGGCATGTACGATGACTTAAATTAATCAGGACAACGACGGGTAGAACTTGACATGTGGCTTATGATTTGTTGGCCTACGTCAAGGTCATAAGTGCATGGGATAAAAAAAATTATATCGGGAGTTTCAAACATACAAGAAACTTGCCAGACTTGCGCATACCTTCTGGAGTGTGTTAAGTTGAGTGGCTTCCATTAAGTTATCATGCGATGATAGTTGGATCCCAATTCTCACTGATGAGTTGGTTTACTCTTCGGGTGATCCCGACTAATTCTTCTTTCAGGTTTGGTGGAGAATTTGAGATTACAGTGGGAGGTTTCCTAATTAGATAAAGTGATAACCATTCTGATCTAGGTTAGAGTGCACGCAGAGTGTTTCTTTTCTCTCTCTCTCTTTGGCAGCAACCTTTGACCGACCCTAGACTATAACTCATTGATCAAGATTAACCGAACCTTCTTAATATACTGGCTTTTGGATTGCCTATAGTTGCATAAGTCATTGCCGCTTTTTCTTTTACCCTTTGTATTTCTCAGAACAACCCATATTACTACGGATATCCACTTCCATTGGATAGATCCATCGTATGGTTATATACGAACTCGAAGGGACTTCTTCGAGGATGGGTCCAGGTTCAGGAGAAATAGAATTGGTTTATTCAGTTGTCTTTTATTATCGCCTTCTCTCAGGTTGCGAGGGCTCCTTGGTTTAGGAGAGTACACCTATTACGCTTATTGGATAGTCTTATTCCAAACCATAGGCAGGTGCCGAAAGGTAGGGAATGAAGAAAACCAATTAGCCTAAGTAGGGATTGCAGAAGGTAATATGTAAAGACAAGATAAAGGAAATAGAAAGAGGGCGAAGTAAATTGCGACTATTCATATTCACGACCAAACCACGTGTTTCATCGCCACTCCTATTTCACCTTTGATTTCTCCAGAACAACCCGTATCATTATGAACATCTAATTCCATTAGATAAATCCATCGTATGGTTATATACGAACTCGAAGGATATTTTTCGAGGATGGATTCCGGTTCAGGAGAAATAGGAATAAGGTTTATTCAGTTGCCTTTTATCATCACCTTCTCTCAAGTTGCGAGTACTCCTAGGATTAGGAGAGTACACCTATTATGCTTACTGGATAGTCTTCTTCCAAACCATAAGCTGGTCCGAACGGTAGGGAAGGAAGAAAACCATTTATCCTAATGATGGTGTACAGAAGGCAACGACTAAAGACAAATAAAGGGATTTGGAAAGATGGCAGGAAAATATACGGTTAAAGTCATGATTTGGATTATGGAAGAGCCATTACTAGGAATACCAGGATACCCCTACGAAACATATTAATATTTAATATTCACTGTGCATTGTTAATAGAAAACTGATTTCCCGATTGGATACTTACTCCAGGGTATGTATTTACCAGGTATGATTCTCATATCTGTATAGTTTTTCAGATGTTGAGTGGGAGCAAGTTATTGGGAATTAGGTGATCATCCTCATTATATCGGAATTCGTTGTAATTGGATATATTTTAAGAAATCACCTGGGCACAGTTTTCAACCTACGATACACAAGTTTTTGAGTTATTCAACTCAGCGGACTTATACAGAGTATTGTATGTTTTCCAGTGTCCATCAGGACAAAGGGGTTGGTCCTCGTACTATATTCTATTTATTTGTGACTTCTCTAGTTTTTAGATAAGTGTTTCGTAGAAATACAATGTCTAAGTATTGAGAAATTGCGGGTATAGGAATAAAGTAGAGAACCATATGTCGCAAGTATCGGGATTCTTCAAAGAAATCGAAGATGTAGATTCTTGTGAATGGTATTCAGTCGATAATAATGGTTTTGAGAAACTTACTTCTCTTTCAGCTTACTCATAATTGGATGGATTCCTAAGTTGAGTAATGTTGATTAGCCTCTCTCCATTAAGTTGATATGCACTGGAGACAGCTGCATGATTTGAATCTGGTTCCAATTAAATAAGTGCCAAAGTTTCTATACCGGATATAGAATAGTTCATATCTTAACGATGTTAAGATAAGGGGAGTTGTCCAGCTTATGCTTAAAACCAGACACTGGATAACTCAAGGCACGTCTCTGTAATGGCAGTTTGTGGGTTGACCCTAGCTTTGATGAGGGTTGATTTTCTACCATCTGAGAGATCAATAGTGATATTATTCTTGACTCACCACAGTTTTAATAAAATGGATTTTTTCAGAAAACAGTAGTGGGAGCATGGTAGAACTGGAAGTGATTCCAGAACCGCAAACGATTACGGAAAATTTAATAGGACCTATATATTCAATCAGGTTTGACATTCCATTAGCCACTCCGCAGATATAGTAGGTAATCTCAGACACCCGAGAGGTAGTCCGGTAGCCTCAAGGAAGGTGACAGGGAGGTTTTTGTTTACCCAGACTTGACACTACTATTGTTCCAGGCTATGAGACCCGGCAGGAGATTATGTATAGCGTCGTTCTAAACTAGTTTTAGAAGTACACGTATATATTATTCTGCCAGAGGGTTGTCGTAATCAGTGGGAGCAGCGGAAGCATAATGGGCAAGTAGCTTAAGTCTATTTATGGACTAGAGCAGATATAGCGGAGATAAGATCATCTAATTTTTTATGTGACAAGTCATGGGTTTGACTTCATCAGAATAGGAGATGGATCTGTTAAGAAGGTAGCAGGGTGTGATGTCCTAGTATTTGGATGACATACACAGAGTAGGAAGTAAAATTCCTATACTACGATCAGGTTGTACTTTGGTCGTCACACAGTTGTTTCTCCACAAAGGATATGGATATAATATCTGACATTCTGGTTTCTATATCTATAGTTTTAGATCTAGATTTGGGTAGTTTCCCAATGTGGGTACTTGGACAGTATTCTAATAATATTTTAGAATAGATGACTCCTGGCATGGTGGTATACCTGCAGGTGATGGAGTCACCCTCTCTAAAGGTGTCTTACAGACTAAAGGAGGAGAGGGACGTGCATGATTGGTAGATCACTTGCTCAGGCAATTGAGTCAATCATGAGATGTCAAGTACCACACCAGATGTCGTTATTGCACTAGATGCGATAAGTTTATATTAATCCAATCCTGAAGAAACATACGGAAGCAGTTTTAGAACATAAGTGAATATTCTACGGATTTGATGACGGCAGCCTCCTTCGGGAGACGGTTATTATTCCAGGCTTCACAGGTGACCTGGATGACAGAGCGATTGTCAGAGTTATAGTTTTCCCTCAGACGTGGGACAGTATTATGGACAGGTGGTCCAAGAGGATACTGTGGGAGGCATAGTGCTGGACACTAATTAGTTTTAGTGATCGATACAGTCTAAGAAGTTTAGATTTGTAGTTCATTTATGAACTAGGTCCCATCAGATATCCAAACATATTCTAAGACAGGTATTACTCAATTCGGGAGATGGTTTTCTCCGCGAAGTTAAGATAGAGAGAGATACAGAAAGAAACACCGAAGCGGATCCACTCACTGAGGCTATTTCTCGAACACAATAGTTTTGCAAACGTGCTTTGTGAAACTGATTAGTGGAGGAGTTGGATGTTCGGTATCACACGAGCTGTGAGTACACGACATCGCAATAATTAGCCTTAAGTGCAAGTGGGAGATTGTTGGATATAGTGCCCTCTAAGTCA